>VXAZ01003283.1:54162-135559 GCA_013399875.1 Gymnorhina tibicen
CAGAGGGGCACAGACTGGTTGGGCAAGTACCGCGGCCGCGACGGGACGGGACGGGACGGGACGGGACGGGACGGGACGGGGGCGGGTATGCCACCGCCGGGGTGGCTGCACTGCGGGTCGGTGGCGGGAGTCGTTCAGCTGTCGACGCCGGGGCCGCGGAAGGCTCCGCGGAGGCGGATCGGGAGGCGATGGACGGGCCGGGGGCGGCGGAGGCGGGGTCCGGTGTGTGCGGAGCCGGGGTCGTGCCTGCGGTCGGGACGGGACTCACGCGAGGCTCTGGGAGAGCCGGTGAGGTGAAGCGCGTTCGCAGAGTCCCTCCTGCATCCCGCCGCTGATCCAAGGGAGCTGTCGGGGGTGCGTTACGTGCGCTCGTGTCGGGACAGAAGGACAGGCGCGGTATCCTGCCGTCGCTGCCTCGTCCCTCTGCCTCCCCGGCAGCAGCTGCAGCCGCCCCTGAGGGCAGCTGGCGGCACCGGCTGCGGCCGGACAGGAGTGCCCGGGCTTCACGGAACCGCAGCTGCCCTTGGTGATTTTTCAACTCAACAGAACAAACAACAAAATACCGTATTAGCACTAAGGTTAGCCTGAAATAATGGAAAATAAGAGGAAAAGCTGTAAGCATTTTCTAAAATGCCAGTTTGAAAATCTCAAATGAATCATCCAACACAAACAGTGGCTGAGTGGAACAATTTTCTTTGCAGGGAGTTTCCACTGGAATAAATAGCAAGTTCTGTTTAAAAAAAAAAAATTAAAAATTTGCAGCTAGTTGTAATACTTGTTATGCTTGCCAGGGGCTGGAGTGTGCCCACAGCCAGGTAAATACTTGTGATCCAGAGTGATGGTTCTTTGCAGCTTTTGCTGCCAGTTCTTTAGAGCCACTTGCAGTTTTTACCTATGAGCCCTACCTATGACAGTGGTGGCTGGATTTCCCTTTACCTTCTGATGTTATTCCATATTTAGAATATTCCTTAATATTCTTTTTCCTAAGCAGACCCCTGCCTATTGATGCCTTTGTGTAACCCAGAGTGTTGCTGTGATGCGGCAACTCCGCTTTATCTGCAGACAATGGAAAATGAGGGGATTTAACAGGGTGCTCTTTGCCTCAGCATCACAGCCAGTGTCTCCCTTGCACAGCCTGAGCAGTAGGGCCATGAACACCTCTTCCGCAGGAGCATGAAGCTCTACATAGCTTGTATTCCCCAGATACACAAAGGAGGACCAGGCACTGCACCTCAGCTTTCCACTGATGCCTTCAAGGACCTGGTCATCAGTTTGTCCAGCATGACTTTCAGCTTATTAAGCCACTGGTACTTGATGGGTTATGTACCATGAGAATGTTCCTGGTCATGACACAGCTGCCAGTGCCACACTGAGACCTGGCTCATGCCCAGCTGCGGGGAAGTTCCTGGGTAAACTTCCTGGGCCCCTGGACTGGTGCTTTCCTGTGCACAGCTAAAGAGAAGTAAAGTATTTAGTCTGTGAGCCAGAGAGAGGTGTTCAGGAGGCTGTTTTGGTCTGCACAGACCAAACCTACCCCCCGAGCCTGCAGCTGACCAGTTTTCTGCAAGATCTCATTGCCTGCACGGGCAATAGCTCTGTTGTAGCCCATCTATTTATCGCCCTCTAGTGAGGTTTTAAAAATTAACACAGATTCCTTCCACGAGGAAAACAAATATTAGAGTTTATCGGTTTAAAAAGTTTTACATTTTTTGAGAGTCAGTGGCTTCAGGAAATCCCTCTCAAACATGATACCACACTTTGGATGGGTGCATAGCCTAATTTTGGATAGGCATGGAGATGTAATGATAGTGTGTGTCTCCCCTGCAGTCTCTGGGTTCTCAGCAGTCTTTGCATCAACAGCACTGGATATAGTTCCTTTCTTTTTACCAGTCTTTAAGTGCTGTTGCACTTTAGGTTTTGGCTGAACCCACATGTAGATCACTTGACATTGCTCTGGTCTAGGTGATTGCTTATTATTCTTGGTGCTCCACCTTTCTTAATTATAATTCAACTGGGCTGGCCCGAGACTTGGGAAGTGGCCTTGTCTTTGCAGAGGAGCTAGCTCCAGGGGCTGGAACTCTTTTAGTTTGTAACCAGGGGATGTGATTCAATCACCTCTGTAGTCAGACTGGTTTTACTTCACAGGTGTGGGAGATGATGAGGAATGTACCATGAATATGGTTTCTCTTAATTAGCCTGAAGATGTAGCGGATGCTTGTTCTTCGTGACCAGCCATGAGGGTTCTCAGATCCTCTCCTGCTTGTAATGCATAAGGTTCTGATTTGCAGCTCCAATGCAGAGATCCTTGTGGATTCTTTCCTAGTCCATTGTGGACAGCATTACATCAGCACACTGTACTCCATCTTCCTGCCTGCCCCAGGTTCACCACCCCTCTGTCACACCAGCACCCTCCAAAACATCCCCAGATTGCTGCATTTGTTCTGTTCACCTTCATCCATATACTACTCACTCCTCCACTCTTGCCAGTGACACCATTCAGCTCTTGCTCCAGCAAGAGCTCCCTGCAGATCTGAATACAAACACCTCTGAGAATGCCCCCAGCAGCACTCAGCCACTCAGGTCGTTGCTCATCTGTGTCCTGAATCACCTGTGTGCTGTCGCACCTATGTCTCAAATGAACACCCTCAGCAGCCTCCAGAGCACTGGCAGCACATCATCTGCTTGGCAGCACTGCTCAGGGGACACCCCACGATGTGTCTGGCTGGGAGCTGGCATGCAGAACTCACCCAGAGGCTGTACTGAAGTGATGCTGTGGTGCACACTGAGCTACATGGATGGTTTTTCAGCTAAGTCAGGAAATCTGCCGTGGCAGCTCCCCACCCCTCTGTGTGCTGCTGGTGAGGGACTGACATCTCCGCAAGGAAGTGTCAGCACTGTGGGTGCTGACATCTAACAGAGCAAACAGCCGGTCTGCTTAACAGTACCTTCTCCACTTCAGCCAGAGGCTGGGAGTGTGACAGTCACTGTGGTTTAAAACAAAGCTAAAAACTGATAAACCCCACTTCTTCTCATCTTCCACTGCTCTGCATTTCCTCCTGAGGCGTCTTAGAGCTGGGAAGAGGAACTGGCATAGGGATAGGTGTTCAGTGCCCATGCATTAGGGATCAGCCCTTCTTTGCTTGTGCACAGCGCTGCCCTCCTCATGTTCCCACAGAGCAAATGGCAGGACAGATAAGAATATGAAAGTTTCCAAAACCAGGCACCCATAGTTAGCCCCTTGGAAAACAGCTAGGGTGGAGCCCAGTTTTGGCATATGAGGGAGAAACTGAAGCAAAACAGGATGTTTTTGTGGTTTAAAAATTTTATTTTTCATCATTTCTATTTAAAGGCTTGTTTTGGTTTGGTTTTGAAGTTGTCTGCTACATTTATTGGGAAATTTATAACCCAAAGAGCTTTGTGCATGTGTATGTGTGTATGCAGGTGTGTATGTGCACATGTCCTTGTGTAGGGATTGCACATGAAGAGGCTACTACTCCACCTCAGGAAAATTTTCCTCCTGAAAATTAGTAAAACTGGTAGGTACTAACAGCTAAGTAATGGCAAATATAAATTCTGTCTATGTAGCTTTTCTGTAAATCTTGCTGGATAATTGTTTTTTCTCTGAACACCTCAAAATCAGAAAGAGTATGTCAAATTATAAAGTGTTTGCCAAAGACCCACGAAAAATACTCATGACTGGAGGTAATAGTTTATGCATAAACATGTTAAGCTCAAGTAATGGGAAATGGGGCATAACAGGCAGATTAGGAAGCCTTTGGGGTCATCTGTACCCCATAGTACGTCCTGTATTTAGCCTAGGTTCAGCTGATACAGTTTTCACACTGTAGATGCTAAGGCAAAAGTGAAAAAGAAATACAGTGAGAAATTAAAACAGGGAATAATATATTAATAGAGTAATTGTCTTTAAATGTTTCTTGGAGTTTTCCACTGCCTGCCCCTTCAGGCTGTACTGGAAATGGAGGCACAGAGAACGTCTCCAAAAAGCCCCATGGCCACTGTCCAGGTGCTCCTGGGGGCAGGTGAACCGCCATGCCTCTGTGCCTCTGTGCTGCCCCTCTGTCACACAGATCCAACCCCCACAACCCCAGCCTGTGCCCTTGCACGGGGCATGAGGGGTCATTATGCTGCTTTAGCCTTAGTCTGGTTGCCAGGAGATGATATATCCACTCTCACCACCCATATCCTCTGCAGAACACTGGCACTTTATTACTGCCTTCAAGGGAACAAGATTTTCTGCCTTTGTTGTTTCTTTTCCTTGGCTCATCTCTGAGTTTCTGCATTGGCTTGCAGCAGTTGGTCCTGTGGAATAATTATAACAGCCTTGTGTAAGGAACTTTATGTGCATAGTAGTGATTCCACTGTTTGTATTTTCCCACCTCTCATGCCATCAAAGAATGGGACATGCTTTTTAAGGCCACACAGCCTGACTTGCATTGGTTCATAGCAAGAGCTTTGTAGTAAAAGAACGTGCTCAGTTCTTTGCCAGCCTTGGCAAACTCTCCCCTGGCCTCCAGGTTATTTGATCTTTGAGCTCCTCATCAGCTCTGATCAGCTTCTCTCCTTCCCTTTCCCAGCCCACTGTCAGCTCTTCAGGTTGTGTTTTCAAACCTCTCTTTTGCACCTTCTGCTTCACATGGGCTCAGCTCACATAATGCTGCTCCCTCCTGCCTTCCCTTTCTTGATCTTTTCTCAGCTGCTGAGCAATGTCTCCCTCTTGGCCTCTCTCACTGCTCAACCCTTAATGCCTTCCTGCAACTCCAAAAACAGGCAAAAAGTGATTGTTTAAGCCAAAATCTACTTTTATTTGCCCAGCTCATGTAACTTTAGACTCACAGCTCCACTGAAATTCATGATCTTGGGATCCTCATTTGAGGCTAGGAATGTCTATTTTTCATTTCAATCAACTGCAGAATTCTGTGGAATTAAATCCTGCAATTCAGCACAAACCTATCCTGGGGTTCAAGAAGTAGTTTGATAGTAAATGCTACTATGAGTGTACCCACACTGATGCTGACAGGCAGATGAGCAAACAGCAGAAGGAGGAAAATGCCTTTCATGGTGTGTGCTAGCAGAGATGCTGTTGATTAACCCATTTTTCAGCCAGCCAGCTCTGCAAATGCCATTTAACAACCGCCGAGTCTGTATAATGCTAACGGGATGCTTATAAGGCATAAAGGGATTAATATTCTGCTCTAATGAAATCCAGATGCACAGAGCTGCTTTTTCTCAAAGTCCTTTCTCTGGCCAAGCTGCAAATAAAATGATTTAATCATTGTAAATAGATGAGAAGTGCCATCACTCAACATGAAGCAACATTCACTCGGTGCTTAAGCTCACAGGCACTGAAGGCTGCTGACAGTGACCTGGTGGAGGGGCCGGGGTCACCCACTGACCCTCTGCCTGCAGCAGCATCAGTCGTGTGGGAGGAACATGGGACCTTCCTTGGGAAGCACAATTCGTGCAAGTTTGCATTAGGGCTGGGGGAAGCTGGCTTGGAAACCAGCCTCCTTCTATCCCTGAGGAAAATCCAGGGCAGTTCTAGAGCTGGTGAGTCTCTGGTCAGTCTCCCAGGGTGCTGTGGGCCACTGGCATCTTGGCGCCTTGCCCTGGGTGTGTGCCTGGGAGAGGTTAGGATTTGTACCATTGTCAAGTGGAGCTACACTGTCTTCCAGGAGATCTGGAGCATTTCTGCCTTGTAAGTTGTTTGTGGTTTGCACTTTCTCTTCCTTGTGCAGTTTACATTTTCCTTTGTCACACACAGACCTGGGTAGTCTGCATTTCAAGCACTGAGAGTTAATCTCGGCCCTGGCAGGGTCTGGACCACCATAGTCATGCTCAGAAGCCCTGAATGGAAAGGCTGAAGTAATTCTGCAGCTGAGCAGACCCAGCTGTCCATGAGTTTTTAATTTTTAATGTGGCAGGAGGAGGGGTTTTGAACCAAGAGGCAGGGGGAAAAGGAGTTATTTTAAAGACACTAAGGAATGTGTTACATTTTTCTGTTCCTCAGGTTTGGCTGCTCTGCAAGGTTTTCATTTTGCCAAAGCTCAATTCAGTGAACTGTTTATTTGCATTTTTAAAGAAAGAGCATGATTCTTAATTTACTTTGGCCTCACTGATGAATTTTTATACTGTGAAACCCAGCAAGTTCCCTTCCAATGTTGTTTATACAACTTCACAACAGAAACTTCTACCCCGCAGTACCAACCTAAATTAAATGGTCCAAAGGGCTTTATAAAAATGTGCCCCCACTGATTTCCCATGTGAGTAGTATCTGTAGTTACCTTTTAATCATTGATGTCATGCTCATTGTCAGAGCCTGCTTCAGCTTAAAGCCAGAGACCATATATGTGTGTAGAGGTTTTCTTTAGAATTCCTTGTGAGATATTCCTGGGGTGGCTTTCAGCATTGGTTCATAGGAAGGAAAGGAATGAGGAAAGAGTCCTGCTATAAAATTATATCAAAACATGTAGGGGCAATCTGTTGTGATGGGTTTTCACCATGGGAATAAGCATTTCAAGAAAATTCCAACAGGTGCCAGCTGTTTGGTCTAATCCATTGTCAACACATATTTCAAATTTACTTGGCCCTGGACATCAGAATCGTGACAAAACTGTCTGGACCTCCAAGAACAGGTGAAGAAATTTTACAAAACAAGGTTTTACTTTTCCCACTGCTTTCAATCTCCCTTGCTAGTACTAGAAGGGGGAAGAAAGCACTTCGTCTAGCAGCTGTTCATGTCTTGCCAGGCCAAATGCTCAAAATTCAGAAGTATTTCTGAATCAGCATCAATATTTATTGATCTCTTCAATTTCCATCAGTTAGTCATTTGCTGTGCTGTGCTAGTGACAGAGGAGAGACTTGCATTTGTGTTGTTCAAAGTTTTTCAAATTGATATTGATGCAAAAAAAACTTTGTCCGAGTGTATCCTTTGGCTGTTCAGGGCCTATTCCTTTGGATATTCATGGCCTATTCCTGCTGCAGGTGATGACTAAGAATCATCCTCACCAGCAGTAATCATTGTTCTTGCGGTGATATTTTTTTTTGTCCCAGAATATATAGACACCCCTCTCCTGCTGAACCTTAAGATTTACAGAGAAAAGACCACCCGTGGATGTTCTCAGCAGAGGCAGCATGTAATTTTCAGAGATTCTGTCCACCAACATTGTATCAGGGTTGAGGCTTGGAAATAGCAGGATTTTTTTTATTTTTGTATTAATCAGTTTTCACCTCTCTGTCCGGTTCTGGGACCTCAGTGAGGGAGCACAGAGCTGCAGGTGGGCACCATGTTTTTTACAGAGGCACAGCTGATGGATGAGACCTGTGGTTTGTCTTCCTGATTAAAGCTTTTGAGCCCCCCCTTGCCTGTCTTTGAGTGACAGTTGAGAGTTTTGCTCTTCTTTGGCACCCCGAGTAGTGCTGTGTCATGGGACTGAACATTTGTGCTGTTCTCCAGGCATGGGCATTGCTGGCAAGGCTGTGTTCAGCCCCAAGCCATGACAAGTTCCAAGTGTCCTTACTTGGGTTCCAGCCCAGTGCCATTTAAGAATATCCCCATTACATCAGCCACTCAGAAAGACCTGCTTCAGTCAGGAAGACTGGTGCTCTGTGTGATGATGGTCCCCTCCATGCTTTGCAGGACATCCTCCCTCATTGCCATCCACTGCTGGCATTGCTCCAGACTCCAAGGAAGGCACAAGTAATCCATGGGAGCAGGGAAAAAATGTGGTATGGAACAGATTAGTGTGAATTAAGCTAATCCCCAGCCACATCCCTTTCCACCTCCAAGTGGAAAACCCACTTGGCCTTTGGCAGGCAAGAATTGTTTCTCCCAGTCCTGCTTATATGGGACATTTAAAAATAAACCAGCAGGGTTCCATTTCTTGGAAGGAAAAGGAAATGTTTCAAAGTGTGTCCTTGCAAACTGATTTACTGCCATCAGGCTCTGCATATTTTAAGAAATGTTTTCATTTGTTTGGAGCTGTTTATTAGCAGTAAGAGAGAGGGAAGCAGTTAGTGAAACATGACAGGAAGATGAAGTTGTGTAAAATGGCTCAGATAAATATTTACACCCAAGTTTCTTAGCTCTGAGTTCGCATCAAACCATGGTTCATACAGAGCATGTTTTTTGGAGGGCCTGCTCCATTTTGGAGCCTTCTCCCTTCTCCCTGTCAGGTCATGCCAGCCTGCCTGGCAGTGAGCTGGAAGGAAGCTGGCTAGCAGTGCTTAGTCACAACCACTATCATGGGAGTATATCTCTGCTATATATGGCATCTTCACAGAATCACAGAATGGGTAAGGCTGGAAGGGACCACATTGGGTCATCTGCTCCATCCTCCCTGCTCAAGCACATCATCCCAGAGCACAATGCACAGGATTGTGTGCAGACAGTTCTGTAATATCTCCAGAGAGGGAGACTCCACACCCTCTCTGAGCAGTCTGTGCTAGTGCGTGCAGAACCTGCACAGTAAAGTTCTTCCTCATGTTCAGATGGAACTTCCTGTCTTCCAATTTCTGCCTGTTGCCTCTTGTCCTACTGCTCAGCACCACCAAGCAGAGCCTGGCTCCAACCTCTTATACCCTCCCTTCAGATACTGATAGACATTGATGAGGTCACCTCTCAGTTGTCTCTTCTCAAGGCTGAACAAGCTCAGCTCCCTCAGCCAGTCCTTGTAAATGACGTGATCCACTCTTCTTCCCCTGGCTGAGAACTGTGCAAAGAGAGGGAAGCCAGTGTAGAAAACAAATCACAGCCCAGGCTTTTGTCTTGGTCCTGGAACTCCAAACATTCACCTTTAAGAGACACTTGGAGAAGTGAAGGGTTTTTATCTTATTCTGAGCTGGGCAGGAAACCAAGGCTGAGAAGAAAACACATCTCTTCCAAGGAGCTGATGGCAAGATGTAGGAAGGAGTGTAGCTTTTCAAGCCAATATCAGCCAAGACCAGGCTGGCAGAGTGGCACAGCACCCTGATGAGACTCAAGGCAGGCAGGCACAGCTTGCCTGCCTCCCAGTGGGTGCCCTGTGATGGATTTCCGATTTGAGGCAAGGGGGAATGGCTGCAAGACAACAGCTGCTGGAGCCCCTGCTAAAACTTTCCAGCTTGAGGGGTCACGTTCAAACTGTACCATTTGCTGAGTGGCAGTGGGAGCAGGAGTGAAGGAGACAGCAGCTGTGAGGGTGCACTTTTCCCTAAACTCACTTTAAGTGTAAAGCCACAGGTTTTTTCAACAAGCCGAGGTTTTTTCAGTTCATGTAACTAATGCCTGATTCCCTTTTATGGACTGAACAATTTCCCCTTCTGTTTGGTTATCTTTCTCTAATGGCATTTTCTAACTAGAAATGCAACAGCAGTCTGACATGGGTACATGGTAGAGCACCCAGTGCTCACATGAACAGAGCAGGAGGCAGCAGTGTCCCACATTATCTCATTAAGAGACTTTCATAGACATGCCTCTGCTAATGTAAACTCCTTAACGGATAGAACAGCAGCAGCTGTTTTCACATGGATGGATCCAAGTCCAAGTGATGAATAGTTTCTGTACTCATGGCCTGGATTCTTAATGGTTTTTTTTTTGAATGTTGCCTGAGAACTAAGTGGCCATGTGCTACATTTATACAGTAACTTTTGCCCTGTTCCAGTAGACCACTGACAACTGTGCTCAGCTGATTAATAGCGGTGATCTGCTATCTGCTCTGACACCACATGCTGATACTGTGAGGAGAATATTTGTAGGAAGAAAGTGTTTCACAACATCCATCCAAGAATAAGAATAATGTTGATGTTGCAGGCTCTGAACAATCTGTGATGCTTCAAATAATCAAAGATATTGTGACCCATGTTTTACTCTCTCTCACTCTCTTTAGCAACATAAGCTTCCCTAACAGATAAGAATGTCAGCCTGAAATGGACTCTGAGTCCATGGCTGTAAAAATTGGGGTGTTTTTTTTGAAGAGTATATGATACCCTTTCATCATCTTTGCAGCTGGGAAGCGGACTGTTTGTCTAACGAGGGGAGAGTGACACTGACAGCTTAATGTTCCACATAAAAGAGTAACAGCCTGGCAGCTAAGAGCTTTGGGAGCAGCAGATTTCCCTTGGAAATGTGAGCTGGGTGCTGCAACCCCACCCTGAAACGCTGCTGTTGAAGAAAGCACAGGGTGGTTTCAAAGAAACAGTGTATCAATGTTTCTGCAACAAATATTTCAATTTATGTTTTGCAGAAAAATCCCTGTTAAACTATTTTTTTTTTTTCGTTTCTGAATGGCAAATAAACCAAACAGTGTCATTCCAATGCTACAGGCATTGCAAACTCTGACCAGCTATTGACAGAAGGAAAATCCCTCCTGTGCTAAGCAGGTGTCATTGTTTTTCAGCTCCACCTTAACTATCTGGAGAATAACATTCAAGTGCAGAGGTCAGTGGGGGAAAAAAAACCCACTGCTGCTGGCCAGCTGAGCCGATAGCATAGACCATAGATGGATTTGGAATGAAGGGCATTAGACTCACAACCTCCCCAGTGCCAAGAAATACACAGCTAAAATCGGCAGCTCAGAGATGAGTAACGCACAAACATGGTCCAGAGGGTTAGAAGTGTTCAAGCACTTCCAGAGTATGTTGGGTAAATGAGTATCTGTTTCCATGGCACCAAAACAGCACAGAGATCACGCCATATCCTTCAGTGGTTCTCTGATTCCATGCCCAGTGAATGAGAGCAGAGCTGACCTGCAGGAAAACACTCCCTGGCTCCAGCGTGGAGGAGCACAACGAGGTCCCCTCTTCATCTAGAAGCAACGCTCATGGGCAAGAGCCACCCAACACTGCTGGCAGCCAGGTGAGCCTAGCTGGGAGCCACCAGCCCCACCTTGGAGCCCAGCCAGCTCTGCTCAAGCCCAGCCTTTGGGCAGGAGGGTGAAGGGGCTCCAACATCAGACAGAGGACTTGTAATGCTTCTTCTGTGTAGTGAGATGGGAGGGGTTTTCTTGCAAGAAACCCCTAAAACTGTAGAGCTTAGAAACATGCAGGATTCAGAGTGCATTTACATGGCACTGGGAGAACACTCAAGGTGTTACGAGACTCTGTCCTTGTCCAGCTGCCTCTTAAGAAAATATCACTTACATGGGCTGGCCCATACACACTCAAATTGTTTCAAACGGGGTACACAGCTAGGTTCTCCCATGCGGAGAGGGAGCTCACAAGCAACTGTTTTACTTTATATGCCTACTGAAACCAGAGGCAGAACAATTTATTATTTCTCTATTAAATATGCAAATTAAGTATGTTACACCTGAAATTGTGCCAATTAGTTGTGTCCAATTCCCTCAGTCAGATGATAGTTTTAGAGTGGCCAAAATGATTGCCTTGCTTACAGTAAGGAGATTCTGTCATCTCAGTGATGTCCTGCCATAGGGATGTGACTGGCTAGGATCAAAGAAACTTTGGCTGAAGTCTTGGAAGGCAGTTTTTTGGTTTGCCTAGAGTCTGTTTGGGGTCAGGCAGCTGGACCTCTGGACAGCTGATGATCTCAGCATTTTTTTTTTTTGAGAGATCAAGTATGGGGAGTACCTTGTGTCCTGTAGTCACAAACATTTCACTGGAAACTGTCTTTGTTAGACTTCCAGGGGTAGCCCAATGCCTGCTGGAAGTGGTACTCTGGGACAGGTCCTCAGACCCCTCAGGAGAGGTGAGGTGTGTGGGCAAAGACAAGGCTGCTTGGAAGGCACTCTGCTGTCACCATTCAGATACACTCTGAAACCCTTCCCAGTGGTCAGAAGAGATCCATCAGTACTGACTCTCTGAAATTTATTCCGGGATAAATGCCCTCCTACACTAAAATTCCGCCATATATGTCTTTAGTACCACTTGTACCCAAGAAGAGAGTGGAGTGGCCAAAATGACTGTCCTACAGCAAGGTACTGCGTGCCGAGGGATTCTTTGGCACAGAAGATACTATCACGAGCAAGAGTTTATTACAATGCCATTGAAGACATTGCTGCAATCTGCAGTGCCCCTGGCACAGAGGTGCACCAGCTCACCCTATCTTCATCAGTGACCTCTGCAGCTGGCAGATGCTGGCATTTGCCCCCAGGCATCCACACCCATCCTTGCTTCCCACCTTAAGGTAGTGCATGACTGATGCTTTGCCTGCATTATGTTTGTAGGAACATTTTATTCTATTAAGGCACCTCCAGAAGCCAGATGTTCTGTTTTAGTAGGGACTTCCTTTTTTTAAAACAAGCATTTCTGAGCTGATGTTATTTTTATTCAGTTCCCCCTGTGAAACTTCCAAAGAAATTTTTGCTTGGCAATGTCATAGCAGGGTATGAGGGAGAAATTGCCATCCATCTGCCTCTGTCTACATGTGTACATGTACCCAGGAAACCTACTCAGGTCAGGCTACTGATACTGCAAAGCCGAATATTCATATATTAGGAAATTGCTTTACTAAATCACACTTGCAGGCCCAACTCTAGTTACATAATCACACACACTTTTTCACAAGGCCATCTGTGCTTTGGAGGCCTTTGTTGGACCTGATCAGGCATGGAGTCAGGAGTCTGTGTTGTAGAAAGCTCTAGCTTGTAGGATTCCCAGGTCTTTTGTTACAGAAGTCAAAATGTGTCCTGTAAACTAAATGGGAGATGAGGAGGATGTCCCTTCCCTGGCAGCTGGACTCCACACCAGCCTCTGCCATGGATTTCCTTTCTGAACTGTGTTAAATCACGTAACCAACTTTTATTTTCTCACACAAACCCCTGGAGACAGACCTGCAGCCATGCTGAGCTTCTGTAGCTCCAGGGAGGGTAAACAGAAGCAAGTACTTCCAACCAGCCCCAGCCAGCCTTCCAGTTTGCTCTGAAAAACCAGACACAATGTGGTGAACACCAGTCATGCAAATTGACTGAAATGGCTCTGTCCTTTGCATTTCCATCACTGATATGAGGATAATACCTTCCTCTGACATCACAAGAATGTTAATGTTGTCATAAGGTGCCGAGCTGTAATAGCCTCGTGTCCTCAGAGATGGGACCAGTGAGCTCACATGCAATGAACATTTTCTGTGTTCAGCACAGACCTTGAAAAGTATACAGTTAACAAAAGGAACAAACCTTCCCCATAGGGGCTCTCCCTCATCAACCAGCAATCATGGTTTCTTTTATTCTTAGAATTTTTCATATTTTGTAACATTCAAACGTCAAAAGATCAGTAAGTCTCAATATGCTCTGAACTCTCTGGCACTTAAAGCTCTAACATAGGCAAATGCTGAAATTAGAAATGAGCCACGGGACAGATTTTCCCATGCTTACTAATCAAGAGTCACTGATGTAAGGATTTCTCTCCCAGGCTAAAATCTGTCATCTTTCTCCAGCACAAAATTTATTTAGCAAATAAAAGGAGACCTATGACCTCTGTGTATATTGACTTGGATAGTTATCACTTCTAACTCTCAGGTCTCACCATTACAGTCACCCCACTTCTGTGTTATTCAAGACTTGGTGGCTGTGGCTGTTAGAAAAGACACAAATGTCTTGAGGTTAGGCTGCCTGGAGAGGGGCCTAGTAACAGCCCGTTTGCTGAACCTGTGAGTCATGGAAAATGAAAATAGAGAAAAATCTACAAAGGAACCTCATCCATTCCTCCAGCTAATAGAGTATGACTCCCTAGAGTATTATATGCTCTTCATATCTTTGTCTGGTCCAGTTTTAAATTGTATTTCTATACCTTTCCCTAACAAACTATTCCATGGTATGAGTGTTTGGAAGTTTTTCTTGAACTTCATACTTTGGTTTTTTTCCTCTATTTATTCATATAATTACTTTGAGATTTGGCTGTGAAAACATAAATGTGAGAGTTGAGTAGTGTTTTAATGATCATGAAGGGGAGGGAGGTGTCCGACAGCACAGATCATGGCTTTCAGTGCTGAGGTTTCTTTCACAAAAAGAAAATTTGTAGAGTGCAATGAGCAGCAGGTCTGTTTCCAAGGTGGCCAGGCTAACTTGAATGTCTTTTTGTCTTGCAGAAGATGAAGCCCATCGTCCAAAGAAGACGATCTACCTCATCTACCATTACTAAAGCTCTTGGCAAATCAAAGTCCCATTCCAGGTAGAGGAAATACCTTTCTGACTCCTGTTTCCATCTTTCTGCCTATACAGACTGAAATCAAACTGGTTTTCAAATTCATTTAACAATGTTGAGGGCAAGTTGATCCTGCAGCAGGGGCAGGCAGAGGCAGGTGGAGAGGGACGAGGCACCAGACAGACACGGTGGGTTGCAGGACATGGGCTGATGCAGCATTTAGCACCCCTGAGGAGCATCCTGGCATTCCACCTCAGCGTTTCCCTGTGCAGCCACCCCCAGCTTACTCACTGCCAGAGCCCTCTGCAGCCCCTGCTCTGTCTGCTGGACTGCTGGGGGGAGGGACAGCCCTGAGAATTGCCTCTGGCTCAACTACACATACACCTGGGCAGCTTAGGAGGCTGGAGCTGCTTCTGGAGGTGGAGGGAATAGCGGGAGGCATGCCCAGGCCCTGACAGCCCTGTGCAGGATGGCATCAGCTCAGGATGTTTGTTGGAAGAGCTGCTAGACCCAGACATGCTCCAGGACAGCCATGTCCCTGTCAGAGGACAGCAGCTTTCCCTTACTACCAGCTGGGGTAGTGGAAAGCTGCCTCCCTTGCCTGCACCTCTGTCGAGTCTCTGCCGATGCTTTGCTCCTGCAGTGTGAAGCACCAGGAGTGTCAGCAGAGTCAGGGGGCCACATGCCAGACATGCACATCTTCTGCTGAAATTCTAAGTGTGCTTACTTAGCCCTGAGCTGAGCAGGGCTCAGTAAGCAGTCCAACAGTGGGAGTTGAGTCCTCCTTGACCTCATCCTCTCTTCCTCCTGCAGCACTGTGTCACTGCTAGAGACAGATAAGGGCATACCATGGTCCTTTCTGCCTTGCTCTGATAGCAGTCTTGTAAATAACATTTCCTGATGGATTTGTTTAGTTTGATTTTTTCTTTCTTCGTAAGAAAGAGATTATAAAGCTGAACTGATTGACATTTTGATCCAGACCAGCCCTCCCAAAGAATATCCCTTTTGTATCACACCGTTGGTGACCGATGCACAGTACATCCTGCTTCTCTGGAATGAGTGTGGGGGGGGTCAGTCAAGACTGGATCATTTGATATAAAGGGCAGGACTGATTTTCATTTGGTTGTCATTTGACAAAGCTATGTGACTTCTTTGTCCTTCCTCCCACCCCCTCTAAATTGCACTAGGGAAAAAAAAGTGAAGAAGAGAAACAAATTCTT
Source organism: Gymnorhina tibicen (assembly GCA_013399875.1). Classification (NCBI taxonomy): domain Eukaryota; kingdom Metazoa; phylum Chordata; class Aves; order Passeriformes; family Artamidae; genus Gymnorhina; species Gymnorhina tibicen. The sequence goes on from VXAZ01003283.1 coordinate 69,477, forward strand.
GACTTTATTTGGCTGGAGAACATCCTTGTGAGGGAGGGAAGCTTTAAATGTTTCTTGTGATGGATTGCTACGGAGGGAGCTGGTCCAATGCCATCTTTGCTCAGGCCACCAGAGCATCAGTGAGATTTTTTTGCTATCCTGCTATTGTGTTTATAAAGCTGGGTAATCCTCCAGCTTTAGGAAATCCACTGCTGGGATTGTAAGATGCTCAGCTGATGGACATGGAGACCTTTTAATATCATATCTGAAGGTGATTTAGCTTCTCACTTGTTACCCCACAGCTGCATAAGCCAAGGATTCATTTGTTGGTGGCTGTGGAGAAGTGAGGAGGAAAGAGGGAATTTCTGTTTGCCAGAGTGCAGGTGTTCCTGTGACTGGGGATGCTTTTAGTAAAGCAACTACTGGCTCATTTTAACCTCACTCCTGTGAAATCAAATGAGTTCAGTTATGAGGCCAGTGGAAACTGAGTTAAGACTAACAATGTCAAAAATACTACACTTACAGCTCATGTGGTTTTTCATTTGTTTGTGTAGAGAGTGCCCTCAGACTAGAGGGTAGAGCAGAATTGCTGAGGGATGAAGGGAAGGCAAGTATCCTTGCCTGCAAGCAAGATACACATTTTTGTCTGTGTGTAGAGACAGGAGGATCTCTGTGAGTTTTTTTCTGTGTCAATCTAAGGCCGTGTCTCAGAGGGTCACTAATTAAATTAGGGTCAGGTACATGAACACGCTATGTGAACAAGAACTCTTCCATGTTCATGCAGCACATCCCACATGCTGAGACCCAGAAGTGGCTGTGGGAGCTGTTGTGTGCCAGCTGACCTAACCCCAGAGCAGTGCTGAGGAGGTGCTCTGTGGGGGTGCTGAGGTGCAAGCGAGGAGACTGCGCTTGGCAGAGCTCTCCCAGCTGGGGACAGCACAGGGAGAGGGTCTGGTTCAATCCCCATGCTGCCCTGTTGACTGCAGTCAACATGCAAAAACCCTGAGGGATTTTTGGAAATGGTGAGCACCTGTATGAATCCCATTGAAAACAACAAGCTGGATGGCAGCCAGGCAAGCCAGAATCAGATGTCTGGAATTAGATGAGTACATGCAGTTCATTTTCTTTATGCTGCAACTCTTGTGCTGACAAATTGTTCAGTCTGGATGGAAAAATGTGCAGAAAGGGCAGTTCCCCCACGCCCAGCTGAGCCATGCCATGAGCCATGGGCTTTCCATGTTCAAGTCATAGCTCATACACATGTGCAGGAAGTAAGTCTTTTACCTGAGTGAGAAATTACTCACAAACTGCTATTTCAGCAGCTTAACCTCACAAGATTTGGTGGGAGCATTTAGGCAGTTTTCCATCTGTCTGAGGCTGGTAAAGTTAATTGTGCAGAGGTAGGCGAATGTGGGTCATAATAGAGAGCAAGAGGGGCTGGGAGAAGCACGGGGCTATCAGGCTCCTCCAAAACAGATGCCTGTGTCCAATCACAAACCCTTCTAAGAAAAGCTTCTGACAAAGTCTTGTGATTTTTCTTACTCCTCCAGGGAAACTATTCTTTGCTCCTCCCATTCAGACAATGGGCTGCCAAGTGGGGTGTTCAGCAGCCCAGGCTCCACCTTCATCCTGGACGAGCGAGTACAGCTAACCGTGGGCCTGCAGACCCAGGAAAGACATCTGATTTTGTTCAGTGATGTGCTGGTCATCGCCAAGTCCAAGTAAGAGGAATTCCCAGTCATTCCTTTTCCCAAGTAGGTGCTGTTGAAGCTAGGCTCAGCACATGGTGGGATTTCTGGGGCTGTCCTGTGCAGAGACAGGTGTTGGACTCAATGATCACGTGGGTACCTTCCAACTTGTGAGATTCTGTGATTCTATGAGGCTCTGATCTATTTGTGGAGCACCCAGCAGCCTCCAAAACAATGCTTCTTTAGAAATGTGGATCTAAAATGTGGCATTTCCCCCTTCCACTTTTACAAATTCTTCTTGGTATTAGTGTTTCACTCAATTTGTCTGAAGGGAAAGGTTGTCTAATCAGTTTTTCCCTTTCCCTTATGAAGTTGCTTGAAGATACATCATGAGGGCAAGAGGTAGAAGGACAAAACTGACTTTCGTTCTGACTCCTTCTGCTACATATAAATTAAGAGCTGTCACTGCAAGACTGGAAGGGTGCATGATCAGACTCTGGAGGTCTAGATGTTAGCCTTTGGCCTAAGGAATTATTAATTTCCATTGTAGATCCTCCTCCAGCCTGAAGCTGAAAAAGCAAGTGCATCTGAGTGAAGTGTGGACTGGCACCTGTCTCAGCGAAGTGACAGAGAAAAAGATGAGTCCCGAGAACTCATTTGTCATCGGCTGGCCTATCACCAACTATGTTGTCACCTTCAGGTATCTTATCAGATATCAGACCTCCCTCTGCATCCCAGTAGTTACTCAGGTCTCCCATGTGTCAAGTGAAACAATGACTGAGGCTAAAGGGCCCCTTTCCTTTTCCATTTCCTTACCCTGAAACCTGGGTAAACTGTGCTGGCAGCAAAAGCTTCTAGGAATGGCAGACATTGGGAAGGAAATATAGGAGAAAGAAAATAGCAATTAAAGGTCACTGCAAAAATAACGAGGGCCCACAAGATGAGTTAACTCCAACTTCACAGAAGGGGATTTGTCCCTTATCTGAACACTCACCAGTCTGACAGGAAACGTGATCCAGTTTGTTGCTGGGATTTTTTTGTTATTATTATTTTTGCTATTTGTTAAAATGGAACAGAAGAAGGAAAGGACTGTGCTTTTGTTCCAGGGCTTTGCAGGAAACAACTTTGACTTACAGCCATATATATATATATACATGAAATTGTGTAGAGTTTCCAAAGGCTGTTACCCATTCAGCACTTGTTTGATGATCTGCCTCCCTTTTTGTCTTCAGCTCAGCTGATGTGAAGGAACGATGGCTGTCAGCATTACTGTGGTAAGTGACCCTCCTTTCATCCTCCTTCTCGGTGGTTCCTCTATAGGCCTTAGACAAATCTGGCTATCAAATTGTGCTCTGATTTTCAGCATGTTAAGTGTCTAAGTACTGTTTGAAAAATCCACTCTTGAAATCTGAATATAGATGCCCCTGGGAGAGTGCAAAATTTGGTGTTAATAGTTGGGAAAAAAGGGGATCCATCAGAAGATTACATTGTTGGAGCATCCTTTTTTCCTTTGGAGCTGGAGGTTGACTTTGCTAATCACTGTGGAACTGTCAAAAGTGTTACTAATTCTTCACGGTTTTTTATTTGAACTAAAATTTTTATTACATTGCATCTAGGGACTACAGTTCTTTCTTTTTCATTTTATGTTTTATATGTTGCTTCCACTAACACCCAGACAAAAGTGCTTATATAGGGACAAAGAGGGGAAGAAATCTTCTGATTTGTGGAGAATGGTAGTGATCCTGAGGGAACACTGGAAGGTACTATGCAGGACACATCTGTCTGCACTGCATGTGGGGGGATTGTTTGTCTTTGGGCTCCAGGTGGGCAAAGAAGTCAGTAAGAGTGTGTGACCATATGTGGCACTATGAATATTACATTCATATATGTCATAATTAATCTGTATTTATTACAGTGCCAAGAAGGATGTCCCATCCAAATTTTAGGGTCCTTCTCAAATTTGGTTGGGAAATTATATCCCTTTCCCTTTTCTTTGACTTTCAGGCATATCAGCGAGGTAAAACAAAATGAGTATCTGAAGAATCTGACCCTTCAGATCTTTGTGCTCGATGATGACAACTGTTCTTCCGTAAGTAAGGCTAAGAACCTGCTCATCAGATCAAGACTACACAGGGGTCTGTGGAGTAGGGGAGGGAAGGCAGGGCTGTGCTGGTATTCCAGTTTTAAATTCAAGTCCCACCTAAAAAGATTTAGAGGGTGGGAATCCGCATCCTTCCCACTGGAAGCCCATTTGGAGAGTTTGAGAAATGAGGAGGTAGCCAGACCCTTACCAAAGAGCACTTAATTCTTAAGATTATTCTTTGCCTCTGATTTCTTTTTTATTTTTCCTTCACTTCAAAATTCATGACAGTTTGTGGCTGAGTGCCCAGTCAATTCCTATTTCCAGTGCTATGAGTTGAGAATATTGATCACGGAGTCACTGGTGTGTTGTCCTGAACTAATTTACTAGAATGTGTCCCAGTCTAGCATACATTTCTTGGCTTTGTGCTGAGCTTGGTGGGTCACATTTGCCTCCTGGGTATTCTTCCCTCAAAGAGTGACCCCGGACGCTTACGGTTGATGAGCATTGCCATGTTCCATGTTCACCCTTTTGAGTGACAGTGGCACTATAATCAGTCAAACACTGATGGGATCAAACACAGCATTTGAGCACCATCCACCTCCTGTGATTTCTGCTGGATGAAATCTTTGGATGGTATAATAGACCCACGATAGAAGCAGTAGTGGAGAATAGCTTTCACGTTGTATAGCTGTCATCCTCTCTGGTTCAAATTCGTACAGCTCATCCAACCATGTACATTTAGTAGAGGCAGTCGTTAGACAGAGATGTGACATTTTCTGCAGATTTTCACGCTACAAGCAACTGCAACTAAACTGGTCACCTTTGTATTAGCTTCCTGTATTTTCTCTGCTTGCCTTTCTAGACTACTGCAGTCAATGTGTCCAATGTGGAAACTGCAGAGAGTGTGATGAAGAAGACCCTTCTACAGCTTGGGCTCCCTGTAAGTGGCAGTTGCCAGATCTTAGCTAAAGATGCTGGCAACATCTGGTTTACAGGACAGTGTGGGAGTGGACAAGTCTAGATTTACTGTCTTTTGCTTTCTGAGTGGAGGGCAACCTCGTGGATCCTCACTCTGGCCCCTCTCAACTAACATTTTTCTCTTCTCTGTTCCTCACCCAGCAGGGCAGGACCAGTGAACACCACCTCTGGGTGGTCTCAGGAAAAGATGAGCCTGCTTACCCTCTCATTGGTAAGAACCCTCCCATACTGAGCATGATTTTGGTGCTTAATTCTGGCACCGGAGGAACAAGTGATAAATGATACTAGGGTGTGTGGCAGAGAAACATCACAAACATTGCACTCTTCACTTAAAAAGCAATGGGACACTGTTGCTGATGGGAGATGTGACATCAAGCTGCTCTGAGATGTCACTGGGCTTTTATGGTCTCAGCATCCACATTAAATCAAAGCATGGTGACATCTTTGAAAAACTTCACACTTACCTCTGTTTTCCAAGCAAATCTGTGCATTTCTGGGTGGGAGTTCATCACACTTTTCAGCAGATGCTCCAAGTAAATGGGAGAACTTTAGACTGGCCTAAGAAGTACCTTCTTTGCAGCAGATGTGAAGCAGGGGTAGGACATGCATCAAAGCCTGATTCAATCCCTCTGGCTGCTTGTATGAGCTTGCAGGGCTACAGGCTTGGAGGCTGGTCATACTCTCCTGCTCAGCTTTGCAGGCATCTCCTCACAGGCAGAGCAGGAGGTCAGGGGCAGCCTCATCCCACCTTTGCTGTCTGTGACAGAGGTGTCCACTGATGTCTGTCAGAGCATCTCCTGACACTTCCGGAGCCCTTTGTCTTTGGGCTCTGTCAGAGCTAAACAAATTGCTGCAGTCAGGTGGTCATTCAGCAAGAGCATGTTAGATCTAGGGGAAAACACTTCAGCAACTGAAGCAGAATTTTTAGATGGTCTATTGGTGACTTATAAGCCTCTAGGTAGGAAGCTAACGTGCTTATCCTACTTTTTTGGTACTTACTTAGTTTTCATTGCATTTCAGTTCACAAATAATGAAACTGCTTTCCACACAAAATGTTACATCATGTTGAAAACCCAGTTTGTTGCATATGGGTTATCTTCTGAACTGCTACCTTAATCCAATACTAAACTGACCTCACAAGCACATGTGGGCCACTAGCATCAATGCTTTTGCAGGCTGTTTATTTGAAAACTTTCCTTTTTAACAATTTGTGTTTAGGTTTTAGAAACTCCTCAGGCTTGAGGGAGAGTAGGTATGTATATGGGGGACTTGAGGACAATCACAATGGAGAAGAGTGCTACAGATCTGTTGGGGATGATTTCAGAAATAGAAGAAACATTTTAAAATAAAACACTGAATTTTGTCTGTTAAGTGCTAAGCATTCATCATGGCAGTCACCAATGCTGGAATTTTCCAGTAACAGTGAGAGTTCTTAGCATAGCTCTGCATCTTTGCTTGCTCTTTACACAACTCTGCTCAACAGGGCACGAGCATCCCTTCAGCATCGCCTTGAGCTGTCTCCGGGTCTCTGCTGACCAGCAACAAAGAACCAACAATAACACTCTCCTGGCTGATGGGACAGAGGCTTCCTTCCTTGCTCAGCTCCCAAAGGAAAAACAGTGTCAGTTTGTCCTGAAACCCAGACTCCAAGCTCCGATGCAGCTGAGGAGAGGTAGGGGCTGCAGAAGTGTGGTACAGCCAGATAGAGACTTTATTGCTCTCCAGTGCAGTGCTGAACTCTTCCTGGCATCATACATGTATCCCAGAGTTGCTCTCATACCTGAATGTAATGTAAAGAGGAAGAGATTGCAGAGAGGTGGAATTTCTCTGTGCAAATGTTCAGACTTAGCTTTCCATCTTTCATTAGTCTTCAACTGCAAGTCACTGTAATAGAATCATAGAAAATGCTGAGTTGGAAGAGAACAATCAATATCATCGAGTCCTGGCCCTGCACAGGACACCCCAAGAACCCCACTACCTGCCTGAGAGCATTGTCCATATGCTTCTTGAATTCAGACAGCCTTGATGCTGTGATCACTTCCCTGGAGAGCCTGTTCCAGTGCTCAACCACCCTCTGGGTGAAGAATCTTGTCCTGAGATCTAACATAAACCTCCCTGACTCAGATTCGGGCCATTTTCTTCAAGTCCTATCACTGGTCACAAGAGTGAAAAGATTCTTACACTGCAGAGACAGCAAGGTTCCCTGAAGAATGGTGATTGAGAGTTTTGCTGATGGTTGAGAGATGAACAAGTGGTTTCACTGCCATATGTTGTCTAACCATCCCCATTAAGAGTGCAGTTAATAAACAGGTGAAGGTAGAAAGTCCTTGCTTTGCTGGAAATTCTGCCTCCATTCTAGATCACTCACTGGCCAACAGGAGGACAGATAGGCATGTAATGAAGGTCTTTGTTTTCTTTCAGAGTCACTGCAGAAACACACTAAGAGGAAGAAGTCCTTGATTGACTGGGCCCTGCGCCGCAGCACCAGCACCCCCACGGGCAGCCCTCCTTCACAGTCCCCTACCACACCACGGAAGCTCTTCGGCCTGTCCCTATCCTCTGTCTGTCCTGATGGAATCCTTCCCAAGCCGATCATGGTAAGCAGCAGCCTGGACTGCTTGTCTTGATATAAACTTGATGTGTTTAGCCCAAAATTTAAAGCCACTTGCCGTATTTATGAGGACTGAATGGGGAAGAGGACCATTGTTTACTTGTGATTCAGATTCAGCTCAGTAACAAGGGTGGGAACAACCCTCTCCGGGGTAGTCCCTATCACTTCATTCACAGATGTCTGTCCTGTTTCCATGGGTGTCTCCAGCCAGGTCATCTCCAGCTAACAAGGGCAATGTCAGTGGATCCTGCCATGCTGCATAGCCTAGACCTCACTCACTGCAAGAGTCGCCTGGGGTCACACTTGTCACAGGATAAGCATGCCCACGTGAACTGTATCTGCAACTTGGCTGTCGGGTTCTTGTCCCTGATTAGATCAGGATAAATCTCTTGTATTGTTTTCTTCCTGTTACTGACTTGGTCTTATGCTAATTATGTTACAAGACATGATGTATAATATACACAAACAAGAGGGTAAAGTGTTAGGCTCTTAAGTACAACTGGGTTTTCTCCTAGGATATGCTGCTCCTCTTGTACCATGAAGGTCCCTCTACTAGGGGCATTTTTAGACGTTCTGCCAATGCCAAGACTTGCAAGGAATTGAAAGAGAAGCTGAACTCTGGAGATGATGTTCAGGTGGATGGAGAGTCAGTCTTTGTGGCTGCAGCAGTCATCACGGTATGTTTGGCCAAGTAACTCAGCTGTCTGCACTAATGGTACCAGATTTCTTCTTTAAGGAAGCAATGAGTCTTTATGGGTAGGGAGGATTTCAGGGTAACAGAAAGCATTTTCTAGCAAGGAACATTTTCACCTGATGGCTTGGGGTGTCTGTGTACACAGAGGTATCTGCCCGACACAGTGACACTGGTTTTCACATGCAGGCATGCGCAGCCCCTCAGGATGGGGCTTCTTTTGGTACCTCCCTGTACTAAACCACCTCCAGCAGGAAATACAGTGTCCACCTGCAAGATAGCCATGATGTCTGTACAGTGCCAAGTAACATGAGAGATGCTGCACTGACATATGCACAAAACCCTTTGTGGCAGCAGCACAGATGTTCTTTGTCATTTCTGAATGCAAAGAAGAGGCTGCAGAAGCTTTGGGAGGACTCATGCCTTTTGAGGGCAGCTGCTCTGCAACCCCCTAAACAGGTCAAAGGAGCTGACCTGTGCTCTCTGGACCCCAAGCCTTCACCCTCTGATCAGCCAGCAAGCAGAAGGGAAAGCAGCTGCTAAATCCAAGCAGAGGGGTTGTGGTGGGTGGGGGATGAAGCTTGTGATAAGCCCCATGTTTCAGTAAGGAAAAGCCTATATTTTGCACTGGCAATTAAATCTGGTCAGAATAACTTAGGCACCAAATTATCCAAAAAACATTCCCTTGTTCTTGTTGGCCTGATATTCAGGCACTTTCCAACACAAGACATACACTGAGTTGTTGAACAGTCCCCTGAGAAAAACCAGCAGTCCTCCTAGCTAAGAAATGTTTCAGAGAGATCTGTGCAGAGCCTCAGGGCTGAGTCCTCTGCTGGAGTGGAGGTCAGTCCTGCTCTGGAGAAGGGGCAAAACAGGAGGGCTGCCTGTTCATTCTGCAGTGCTGCCGTGGAAGAGCCTGAGGAGGAGAGCTTGGTGGGCATGGGAGGGGAGAATAAACATGTTTGCATCATGTCTTGTTTTATCTTGTGCTTAATGTGAATAAACAGTGACTTATATGCATTGTGAAACTGAAACCAGGAATTCAAAACTGACCAGACTGCTCTGCATATATATATTTAATTCAGGATTTTCTCCGAAATATACCTGACAGTGTTCTATCCTCAGACATGCACGGACTGTGGATGGAAGCTGTGGACACAGAAAATCGGGCACATAAGATTGAAGCTATCAAAAGGTTTGTAAAAGCCTTTGTAAAAGTTTCTTTTGATGGGAAAAGGGGGAGCATATGACCCTAAGAATAGCCTTCATTTTCTGGGAGACTACTGGCAGTGCTCCAGGCCACAGTGGAGGAGCTATTGCTGATTGCCAGTGTCACTGATCAGAAAATTTTCTTTTCAAGGGTCTTTTTTGAACATCATTAACATTTCTGACCCAAAAGAAGTCAATAAAAAATTCTTTTCTGATGATTAGTTCAAATTACCAAAACGAGTAAACGGAAAAAGCACAATAATTCAGCCACCAGGAGTGCATCAGGGGTAGCAGAATTAGATCTTCAGTGACAGTAACTTTATTCTTATGTGCACAAAATGAGGCTGATCATCATATTGGCAGTTAGAGGAAACAGCCCTGTCAAGGTGGTGACCAGGACCTTGAAAACAGCTTTACTGCCTTGAAACTGCTGCCATGAGCAAGAGTAGTTTATCAGCCTCCTGTTGGATATCCAGTATATTCAACCATGGCTCAGCTCAGTTTTTGAACCTTACCATTTAACCTGGGCCTCCTTTCTCCACGGTCTCTATAGCACAAGGCACAGCAGTGGCGTGGCCTGGCATGCTGCTGGCCTGGAGCTGTCTCCTGTCTCCTCTGGCAGTCCCTGTTTTGTCAAGGTATTGTGGGTTCCCTCCCACGTGCTCTGAATCCGAGTCCCTTGTCCCTCCAGCTCTGTGACCAGAGCAGGTGGGCAATATGGATGCAGAGTTGTGGCTCTCACACGAGTTGGTGGAGGGGAGTGACACAGACTCACCTTATTATCAAATGTGGATGTCTCAGGCTGGGTACAAAGGGGCAGAAGGGAGCAAAAACTTTGGGATGTAACTTCTGGTATTCAAAGAGCAGATGTTTGTGAACAGCACTGTTTTCCTTTGTTCCCACCTTCTGAATAGTCTCGTCAACCAGCTTCCAGAGGCCAACCTCATCTTGCTCAGACACCTCTTTGGAGTCCTCCACCATATTGAGCAGAATTCCGGAGTGAATCAGATGAATGCCTTTAACCTGGCTCTTTGCATAGCACCCAATATGCTGTGGCTACCAAGTCCCACTGGGCCTGAAGAGGAGAGCCGGTCTACAAAGAAGGTAAACTTCCATAGGTTTGGCCTCACCTTTGTATCCCCCTTTCACTGCTTTTTATGGGCACTGCCTTTTGTTGTCTAAAGGAAGGCATAAGGCTAATGACAGTGCTGGCTGAGTGGCATCCAGACCCCATCCCTTCCTCTGTGCAGCTGTGCCCATGCTGGGAGGGGTTTAGCTCCTCAGATTGTCCAGGGTGAAAAGGGAAGTGGTGGTTGCTTCACCAGATGAACTTACTATATGGTCAAGCAAGGACAAGAAAATTGGAGCAGCTGAAGTTGGACACTGCCACCTCAGCTGGGACAAAGTAAGCAATGAGCACGACAGTGCACCAGAAAGGAGGAATGCTTGCTTGTAGGTTCTGAGGTGTAAGCAATAGTGAGGAAAATTGTAGAATGCGCTATACCTGGCTCACAGTACCAGTTCACATAGGTCATATTCTTGCCTCAGGTGTTCATACAGATGCACTGCTGCATTATTAAGAGCTTCTTGAGGAAATGACATATTTGAAAAAAAAGTGAGAACAATCTGGGTATGATTTTACTTGCTGTAAATGGCTGGCTCTATTTTCATGAAACTGAATCTGTGAATTCCTGTCTTTGCCAGGTCGCCTTGTTAGTGCAGTTTCTGATTGAAAACTCGGGAGAGATTTTTGGGGGTGATATTGCCTCCTTGTTTCAAAGACCTGACAAAAAGAAGTCCAAAAACTCAGCAGAACATCTGGGTAAGTTGGTGGTAGCAAATCTTCCAGAAATATTTTAAATCTTTTAATAGGTAAAGTCCTCAGACAAAAGAGTTTGCTTTACCTTCATGTTTCTTCTAAGGAAAAGCACTGAAAACCAGTTGGGTTTGGTTTTCCCCTTGCCAGTCAAGCACAGGCAGGAAGAGATAGCAAAGCAGAAGGTGCAGAACCTCCAGTGTGCCCACAGGGATGGTTGTCTTTCTCTGTGGCTGCTGTTAAACCTACTCTAGCCACTGCAAGAATTTAGTATAGCCTTAGCACTGCCATGTCCCAGCAGTCTTTTTATTTTCCAAGTCAACTCTGTAATGCTAAACCACGTGGTTTGCATGGAAAGAGAGTTGTCTCTGTTAACTATCCTATGAATACAGGCCAGTGGTGAAAACTTAGGTCATCAAGCCAGAAGTTTTTTATTATTGCCTGTGAGAATAATGGATCATCTTTGTTTTTCCATGGGCTTGATATAATTTCCCTGTTTTGGTTGTGAGGTACTTTATATATGGCAATGAATTAATTTGTGTCCTCTGCCCCAGACATAGGCTTGGCTCAGCATGATGATTCCTCTGATGAGCTGGAGTTTTCCATTTGTGATCCAGAAGGGCCAAAGCACCACCTGGAATCTGAAACAGATGCCATGTTTGAACTACCCAGCAGCTTGTTACTTGATGAGGATCAGGAAGACTGGGACTTGTTCAGTGAGATCACAGCCTGCTACCAAAGCAAAGCCCGGACCAACACCAGTGTGGACAGCTATGAGCTCCTGGAGGAGGATGGCTCCTTCTGTTCCCTCGGCTCCATACGCTCGCTCAGCCCAGCCAGGGACCGGTGCTCCTCAGAACCCAGCGTCTGCCTCAGCTCCCAGCTGCCTGCACAGAGCCACGAGCCAGTGGCCCGCCAGTCCAGCTGCGATGCCACCATCATGAGCAGCCACACAGACTACATCCACAGGCTCAGGCAGCTGCAGCTGGAGAGCCAGAAGCTGATTGATGAAGGCCTAAGCCCTGGGGTTAATAAGGCCAGGCAGAACTTGTGGCAATCACCTCAGACCACCTCCAGGGTGAAGCAGCTCAGCCTTCAGAAGTCCAGCCTGTCCAACAGGTCCAGCTTCTCCAGCCTGTCCTCCACCACCACCTCCCCATCTGCCTCCTCACTCAGCTCCTTGGACAGTGCTTTCTCCTACTGCTCAGACTCATCAGCCATTAGTCCCACAGATGTCTCATCCCTGCCATTTATGTTTGGCACTTCTGTCAGGCTTCATGCTGTGTCTCCCACGGCTGCCAAGAGGTCCCAAAAAGAGAGGCACAAATCTTTCACCTCTCCTGTGCCTTTACATCTGTGCAATCTGGACAGTTTTCAGGAGGATGAACCCAAGGCTGGAGAGAGTAGTCATTGCTCTGGAGAGCAGAAAAGTTTTCCATGTGTGAACAGAGCTGCCATGGGAAGCCCATTCACTGACACTGACTGGGAAGAAGAAGAGAGACAGCTGAGTTGTTCAGGGTGCCCTGGCCCAGGGCTCAGGAGCCAGGATTATACCAAAGAGTTTGAACAAAGCCCTGAGTTCCCAGCTGCCAGCCCATCCAGCGAGACATCCCCACAGGTCAGCCACCAGCAGCACAGGGAGAAGAGAGTGAAGAACATAGAAATCAAAGGCACTGATGACTGCCCTCTGAGCCAGGAAAGCCTGAAGCGCACCAAGATAACTTTTTATGTGGCCCCAAATAAAGAAAGCTCTTGGGGGTCTCAAGTGGGAGAAGAGGAGAGATCTGTGACAAACACCAGCAGCAGAGACTCACCAAGCAGCAGCAGTGAGCAGAGCCTGTCCAAGAGCTTGCAGACTGTGAGAGTCCACATCCCCCAGACAGTTTTCTATGGGCAGAACACCCCCCTTGTCCTCCAGTCCATCTCCAGGCGCCACCACCATAAACCAACAGTCCCATCCCTGCAGGCCAAGCACAGAAAAAGCCCCCAAAGTGCATCTGCTCCCGAGGAGCTGGAGAGACAACCAGTGGAAATGGCGCAGGCGCCACCCCAGAGCAAGGGCTTTGACACATTCAGCCACACCATCCATATCATCCTCCCTGACTCCATCCGAAACACCATCAAGGAGTATTTCAAGCACGATGAAACTGAGCCCTGTCCCACAGCAGAGGTGGAAGCGGTGGAGAAGGAACTCCTCCGGAGCAGGGTGGAGTGGCTCAGGAGCCAGCCTCTGGCAGAGGTGGCCACAGAGGAGCGTGACACAGCAGTGTTTGCGGAAGAGACATTTGTTTAAGGCGATGGAGGAGATAGAGGAACTAAATATTTGTGTATGTGCAACAGAAAATATTCTGTAATATATGATCAGGGTGTGAAGAATTTAGCAGGCTGCATGGGGCAACAAGTGTAAAGTGACACTAAAGTGTATGTAATGATGGGGTTCAATACACATTTGGGGAGGGGGCCTGTTCTTGTGTTTTCTTTATGCCCTTTTCTGATGGCAGAGACTTCACTGGCTGGGTGTGTAGTGGACTGAATACCACCAGACTCTCCCTGTCCATGAATTAGCTGACCTGTATAGGGCCTGACTCCATTTTTTTTATAGCAGGAAAAGAGAAACGTTGCTTTAATTTCTCCAGTCAGCTGCTGATGTGTGTGGAGGACTGGACAACTGGGGCAGCTAATGCTCAATAAGAATTAGTTAAAAAGCTTTACATTTGCACAAAACCCACCATTATTCACTTTTCATCACCACCATTCATCCAAAGGCAGATCCTTCACCTCCATTCCAGAAATCACTGCTGCTTCACTCTGCTCATCTGTTGTCCACTGTGGTCTAGCTCACAGCCCAAATCCATTACTGGTTGAGGCTGGGTTCCAAAATCAGCAGCTGGAGCCCAGAGTCCAAAGTCCAGCATTCACTGACAGACAGCATATGTAACATTTTAAGCCCAAAGTTGCTTTTTTCTGGAATTAATTTTGCAGTAATTCTTTCTTTCTCATACCTTCCCCAAAGTTAGCATTTGACAGAGACATAGTTGCTATAAAGTTGTCACTTTGACAGGGCTATAAATGTTCCTCAGTGTCCTGTGGGAGTAGCCCAGTAGCTAGGAGTTTCAGTCCTAGTGAAAGTTGACAATATTCTGTCAATGCTGATGCCCCTTTCTAGAGGCAGTGTGGATGAGGCAACTAATCAAATTCCTAGTCATGCTGAGAGGGACTTGAGCAGGGCTTGGGTTTAGCATGAGGTCAAGGAGTTGTGGAAGTTGTCAGGAATGTTGTTGAGTAGATGCTGAAACAAAGTCACATCTGGCCAGAAAATTGTCAGTCCATACACTGAAACTGTCCAGGCTTCATCACAGATGCTGGCTCAGAGAAACACTGAGTTCCCACTCAGCAGAGTATGTGGCCCGGTGCACTCCAGCAGAATTGAGTTTGGGGAAGTTCCAGGCACGGATGTGCTAAGCAGGCTGCTGGTAAGGACCATCAAAGAGATGCAGCCAGTGGACTCCTGGAGCATCCCTATGATTCCACTCAAAACCATGCTCAGAAGTGCCACAGACATAGTGGGACTTGTTAGAGGGTTGTAACACTGCCAACTGAGCTCTAAAAAGACGCTGAGAGCACCACATTAGTTTGACAGGTTGTTTTAAGAAAAGAGTGGGAAAAGTCTCAAAGGTTAAAAGGTTTGGGATGGTTCATTTGAAAGTTACATGAGAGTTTTCTATGGTGGTATCTGTCAGAGAGACAATCCTTTTACTGAATGAACAGTGAATTGGTGAAGGAGAAGAGAAATACATGAATCCTAATGACTGAAAGGTAGTGCTTGTACAGTGCAAGCTGCTGAGTGTCAGCAAATAGCCCAGAGCTGGAGCTGCATGACAGCTGCCATGGTTCAGTCCTTGCACAGAGGGGAAAGCCACCTCTGTAAAGTTATCTAGTGTCAGATCCCTCCACTCATCTGCCAGGTGTCTATAAGGGTCAGTGACAGAAACCTGGCCCAGCACTCCAAATTCACATCATCAAATATTAGGGCAAGGGAACTGGGGGAAGCCCAGAGCCCACTTTCCAAGGTGTACACAGTTTGTTTCGTTAGAGGAAGTATTTTTAACTCTCAGATGTGGCACTCTCTGTCCCAGATCATCTTTGTAGCCCTTGTATAATGACAGGTGTATATAATCTTAACACAACTCCACCACCACCATAATTTTCCTCACACACAAACAGCAACAAGGCATCCACAGTCCTTTTTTTCCAGAGCTACAGTTGCAACTGTTTTAATAAAAGACACACAAGTTGTTGTTATTGTTGTTGTGGTGTTGTCACCTTTTGTTTCCTTGCTCTTGCTCTCCTTTCCCCTGTGTCACGATGGTAGCATTTGCACTGAACTGCTGTGAAACACACTCGCCTCCCAGCCCAGGTCTGCCAGGCTGGCCACGCTGATAAGAAGCCTTCTGCTAGCACAGCAGTCTAGGCAAGGACTCCTGTCTTTTCAAGGTGAAACAGCACTAAATATTATAAGAAAAGTCTGCCTGTTCTTGGAAGAGAGATCATTCTGTATTCTAAACATGCTAACAGATTGTAAACTCAGTGGCTGGGCTCAGGTCAAACAAAGAGGACCTGAACCAAATCCAAAGTAAGAGCTCACAATTTGCATCACCTAAAAGGAACACAAGAAACGTAACAGATTAGTTTATAGACACACTGGGACAGGCAGGGAAAAACACACAGGTTTCCTTGCCTCATCTTAGACTGCCTAATATGGGCACAGTTCCCTGGGTAGCTGCTCTAACCTGTGGTGGCCAGCAAGCCCATGGCACCAGGGATTGTAAGAATCCCCTGGAGAAAAGGTGCCCTAAGTTGAGAAATGCTCCCCAGGTGAAGGTGACAAAAAAGGCCTCTCCCAGAATGCCCTGTTCTGTTATGGAAATGTATCCCAGTTCTGCTTCCCCAGTTGGCCTCCCCACCCCCTTATACCTTACCTGTTCCTTCCCTAGAAAATTCTCCCTTCCCCACTCTTCCACTGGACCTTGTTCCTCACCACTCCCTCAGATTTTCCCATTGGCTTCTGTACCCTAGTCCTGCTTATGTACCGCCCCTGCCCCTGATGCTTTCCCCACCCCCGTATTTAACCCTGGTCTCCACTGTTTGGAGTGTTTTGTCCCTGGCTTCTCTTCATGTGTGGGGCTGGGATACATCTCTGCCATGGAAATTCCACACAAGGACCCTTCCTGCCTTTTTGCCATCAACCTGTCGAGAAGCTAGCCAGAGCGTGCATGTGTCTGTGTGAATGCAGTGGCTGCCGAGAGACTTTCTACTACAGTCGGTTTTGGAAGGTCATAGCACCCCACCAGAACACCCCTCGGATCTGACACTAACCCAGCTCTGTATTAAGCATTGTCCTTTATTTAAAATCAAACAAAATCCTGCAAAACATAGTACAAACCAGAGTTCTGGGCTTGGAAATTTGCAGCACTCCTTTTCCATGAGCTAGGCATTAATGCAACTCAGAGACCAGTCTTGAAAATGTCCCACAGCCCCCAGCTTGCTCATAACAAGAAACAGCAAAAACAAAGACACTTGGTTGGCTTTCTGCCCCAGAAAGGCCACATTTTCCCTTAATGTACAGCCCTGAGACACAAATAGGTTTCCCTTCTTTCTCTGCCCTTTTGCAGATCATTTAGACCACGTTAGCCTGTCACATACTGAAAGCCCTACTCACTGCCCCTCCGGATGCAAGCTCTCAGGAAGTCATGTTACATGGTCACCATCCAGGAAGTGAGAAGCCTTCAGGGCCTGCTCCCAGTATAGACCAAGGCCAAACAAGTCCAGCTCACTTGCCTTGAAGAGAAATGACTCATACAGTTCAGCCTCATCTTATTCTGGTCAGGATATATGATTTCTCTATTATGAACTATCCTGCAGGCTGACAGAAACATAACAGAAGTGCCTGAGGCAGCTGTAGTTTACTTTAACCTTTTCAATTCTATTTCTTATGTTTCAACAGTCAGGAAGGCCAGTCTTCCAAGACATACTCTCCCTCATCCTTTGCAGGTAGCTCCATTGTGTGGAGGCCTCTCCACTATCCCATGGCACCTTCAATGGGATACACAGCCCCACTAAAGAGTAGCATGGGCTACTTTGACTCCCTGCATTTCAATGCTAACAGCTTGTCCTAGAAACTCTTTCTTCAGAGGTCACCTACACTCTGAAGAGGAACACAGCAGTCATTCAACCCTTCCAAGCCAGAAGCTGCTCCCTCCCTTGCCATCCTGCCAGGATGTGTGCAGAGAGCTGACATCTTCCAGCAGCAGCCTGGGGTCCAGCTTCAAGCTCACAACACGGTGGGACTGAGGAGTGGGACTGCAAAGCTCCAGATCACCTTTGCAGGTGGCAGCATCAGGAGGGGGAGAGACTTGAAGTGCTACTGAAGGTGGTGGCTTAACTGTTGTTATTTAATCCATATTTATTCTCTTTGTTTTTTTTTACAGTAAACCTGGGACAAGTTGGAGGAGAAGAGATTTGGGAGAAACAGGCACAGCCTGGAAGACTTTTCTGATATATGACAAAGCAAAGGGCTACCCTGTGACATGCCAGTCACGAGCCTGAAGCCCTAGTACATCACCACATCCATGGTCCCCAAACAGGGCTGGGGCCCTGCAAAAAATTCACCCTGCTGCCATCACCTCTTACAGCACATGGTTCTGGCCCATGCCAGGAAATCCTTCCTGCAGGTACCCTTCTGCTAAGGATAAAATTCTGACATGGACAAAACTTTGTACCGATTTTTGCATGAAGGATCAGAGAGGAAGACCAGGCCTATTGCGGGTATTCACAGGGCGTCACTCATCACCTGTGCCTGAGCCCAGAGGGACACCAAGCCATGCCGGGCGGAGCAGGGCTGGTGCCAGCAGTAGGAACGCATGGAGGTGCCCAGAGACCATCAAACACAGACGGCAGTTGTGGCTTCCCGAGACAGGCCCAGGCACCGGTCAGTGCGAGAGGAAGGAGGAGGGACGGGCACAACGCAGAGACCCCGCTGCCACCCCGGCCTCGTCCTCTTCGCAGCCGCCCGCGCCCCGGCAGTGCCCCCTGGCGCCACAGCGCCGCCACAGCAGCCTCGCGGCCCAGGCCCCAAGGTTACTCCGAAATTTCATCTCACAGAATCGTAGAATCATAGAATACGCTGAGTTGGAAGGGACCCATCAGGATCATCGAGTCCAACTCCTGGCCCTATGCAGGACACGCCGAGAATCTCATAATGTGCCCAAGAGTATTGTCCAGACCATTTTTGAACTCAGTCAGGGTGGGTGCTGTGACCACTGCCCTAGGGAGCCTGTTCCAGTGCCCAGCCACCCTCTGGGTGAAGAACCTTTTCCTGAGATCTAACCTAAACCTCCCCTGACTCAGCTTCATGCCGTTTTCTCAAGTACTGTCACTGGTCATGAGAGTGAAGAGATTGGTACCTGCCCCTCCACTTCCCCTCATGAAGAAGTTGAAGAACACAATGAGGTCTGACCTCAGTCTCCTCTACTCCAGACTGAACAAACCAAGTGACCTCAGTGCTCTTTGTAAGACTTCCCCTCCAGACCTTTCATCATCCTCACGGTCCTGCTCTGGACCCTCTCTAACAAAATAATGTCTTTTTTATATTCAGTGCCCAAAACTACATGCAGTATTCCAGGTGAGGCCCCACCAGTGCAGAGTACAGCAGGACAATCACCTCCTTTGATCAGCTGGCAATGCTGCACTTAATGCAGCCAACCAAATTTCCATCCGACTCATTCTATTCCAGCCAGGCTCATGGTACCAGAATAGTGCATCTTGTAGGTCTAAAAGCCTCATTATTAGAATTCTATTTGACATGTGTGACAGTACAGCAATGAGAAAATTTAACATTTGGAGATAGTGGCTGCTCTGGGCACAGAACAATTCAGGGACTCATAACATCTCAAGTTAATAGAAGTGGTTCCTGCTTACAGGAACTGTCAGCACACAAATGTCCTCAGTATGCTCTTGCTGACCAAACTCAAGTCACCTTCATCATCAAGCCCATCAGTACACTGACTTGCAAACAGCAGTCTCTTCTTAAGCTTCCAAATTGGGAAAAGTCTGCTCCACTTTTAAAGAGCCAAGCCTTGCGAAATTCTCACAAGTTACTCAGAATAGCAGAATTCTTAAATTTCAAAGGAGAAAGCGAGTCATATACAGCAGAGATGCTTACTGACACCCATCCAGGGAAATATAAAGCCATACACTTTAATCCAGTTGCATTCAGCAGAGCATTTAAGCACTTAAAATATGTACCAAAGATCCTATTAAGCATTATGCCTTGTTTAAATAAGAGATTTGCCAAACACGCCTTTTATACTGAATCAGACCTCTATGTTCTTCTGCAAGCCAGCCACAAAAAGCAATAGTGTCAACCAAAAGCTAAATACCCTGCCGCGCCTAAATGAGGATCTAAGCTGTGCAGCAGCCATTTCCAGTTACTGTTTGCTTTGCTTTCCAACCTCCAGCTGCCTCCTCATGTCCGACACATCCATGGGGACCCGCACCGTCAGACCATCCATCGACTTCTTAATGCACACCTGGCAGCCAAGGCGCGATCTGAGAAGAAAATATGAAGTTAGGCTCCTCTGTTCCCAAAGTAAAGGGAGAAATTCCCCACCCACACTGGGATGTCTGGTCCCGGATGGGTTTTCACTAAAGCTCCTCTTAAAGATCTCATGTGCCTCAAGGGAAAAGCAGATCTCAAAGCACAACTGTAATACAGAACAAGCTCCATCCCCTTGGAAATAGGTGCCACATGGTGAGAATCTGCCTCAGAGGCTTGAGGATCTACTGCCATCAGCAGGGAGGCTTACGTGTCAGTGAGTCCGTATGCCAAGTCCAGCATGTCTAGCTCTTCATCTGAGATGGCATCAAGCTTTTGGAAGGTGTCCTTGTCAAAGATGAGGTGACAAGTAGAGCAGGCTAATGTCCCTTCACACGCGCCTGGTGGAGAAACAAGGGAATGACAGTAAATCAGGAAAAAAAGCGGGTGAGAGAGACCATCTCTAGGAACAGTGTGAGAGAAGACCCTTTAACATATCTGCAGTGCATCAAAAGAGATGCTAGGAAACACAACAGATGGAAACAGGCAGTTTCCAGCCTGCCTCTTCTCTGGGAGAATCACAACCAGTTTTAAAATTTTTAAATCAGCTCTATCCAGCCAAATGCATTGACAGAGGCTGCTGGAATGCCAGTGGTGACTGTGTGAGGTTACACTGCCATCTCAGCATGGTAAGCCACCCAGCAAGCAGCTGGTGGGGAAGGGAAGCTTGTTTATGGTCTTGGCAGAACACAGTGGCATATCTACTGTTGCACCATTCCTAAGAACCCACTGGTCCTAACAACACATGTACATATCCTTCCATAACACCTACCAAACCCATCAATGGCCAAGTTTTGATTGACTACCACTTCCAGCAAACTCTCCCCTTCTTTGGCTGTGGTCGTAAGTCGCTCTCCATCCCGATTTATAAAATGCACGGTCACCTGATCCTCAGAGCTGTAAGACAAATTTGCGAAAATCAGAGGAGTCCACTCTTTTCTGCACATCCACGATTGAGGTCTTTTGGCTGAGTGCTAGAGACATGGCATTTAGAGGAAATGTGCATGCAAACACTTTCTCGAAGGATCACGCGATGCACATCAGAGAAAATTAAAATTATCAATTCTCAGTGGCAGGCAAATCTGAGTTGTCCCAAAGTACTTCCCACTTTATCAAACAGCCCTCAGAATAAATGTCTATCTGTGCATAAACAAGTACAGGTGCTCTGCATGTGCTGCCTCTATCTGGGCGGGCTGGTGGAGGGAGCATGTGTGGGCAGGCAGAGCATTTGCAAGTCCCAGGCCTGGGATGTTAATCCTGGGTATAGTGATGCAATAACAAGCAAAGTGCTCAGGATCAGATACTAATCCTGCTAGAAGGGCTGTTGTCATTCATGTTTTGTTTCCCCTTCCCTTCCCAAGGGGATTACTTGACGATTGTTCCTTTTCTGCTGCTTTTTCTTCCATGAAGTGCCCACTCTTCCTCACCTCCATCATGGGGAGCCTTCTTGTAGTGAGACATGCTCAGCCCCAGCTTACAGAGCTACAGGGCTGAGTGACATCCTCTGAGTTGATGTGATCCGTGCTCGGGAAAAATTGCTAGTTATTTTGACAGCCTGCAAGATTTAATCTGGCCAAGAGTTAGGAACATGGCCATCAGCTTCTCTTAATGATAACTTGCAGAAAGGGAATCCACAAATGAGAGGGAAACAACTTCTGACCAGGCTCTCACACCAGTCTGGAGAAGGCTACTACCCTGACAGCAGTGTTCAGGATTTCTCACCAAGACAATATATTCTGAGACTGTCATATTTGCCAGAGGAAGCACAGGAGCAAACACTGTTTTTTTCTTAGTGTACATACCAAATGTTCACTTAGATATAGGAGGTCCCAGTTACCCAAAAGTCCCACCTCCTCTGCTGAAATAAGGCAACACCCTGGAGGTAGTTGGGCCTTGCGCCCAGTAATTCTCAGTGTGGCACTGCCCTAGTGCCCATCCTCCCAAAGCCCAGGGCATTCTCCAGTGGCAGAAGCTGGGCCCACCCTCTTCTCTTTCATCAAACTGACAACATACACCACAGTTTCCTTCATAAAGACACCTACAGATATTTCTTTGTAAAAATGCAATTTAAAGACTAGTTCTCAAATGTCAAAACAAAACAAACCAATCCTCTTCATTTTTGATGGATCAGAGTAATTTATTCCATTTGTATGGCAAATAGGCAGGTTTCCAGCCAATGTTTGATTTATCTTTATGGCTGAAATAATTTGTTACACAATAGAAATGGTAAAGTGATAGAATTTCACTTAGTGCTGCAACCAAATGGATTCTTCAGCAGGATTATGAGAGCTGACTGCCTTCAGAGACTGCTGGATCCAAAACCCCCCAAAGACATCCGCACATTTATTGACAGAAAACTTAATTCCTGTTATCCTTGAGGCACCTAGAGCTTCAGCCAACATTAGTTGCAGGAGAATCTCTGCACCAACCTCCCACAAATCTAGTTCCCTGCAGTTCCTCTGAGTTCCAACCTTGCTTTGGCTGTTGCTGCCAGTTACGTGGGCCCCAAGGCAGCCAAGTTGCAGCCAGCGACAGCACACAGGGTATCCAGTCAGGTAAAAGGAAGGACAGATGGTATTGTGAGACACCCTGCATGACTCTGGGTAAGTCTGGGTGCAGAGTTCATGCTTCTCAAGAGCAGGGATGATGCCAAGCACTCCTGACCATGATGCAGAGAGCACCTTCAAGCAGCCTCCCTCATTGCTGGCTGAAGGGAACATTTAAGGTATTTGGCTGTGTTGTCAGTATTGGTGCCTCTGTTGGGCACATAAACCCAGTCTGATGATTCCCTGTTTTCACTGACTTGCATACTGGTCTCATTGTCTTTATATCCCTCACATGAGTCCCAGGCTCAAGTCTCTTCTAAAAGACACTGCTTTTGGGTACCCAAAGCTGGAAGCAAATCTTCCAGCTTTGAATTTGTTTATTGGTGTTTTTGAAATTATGAAAAACTTCCTTTCACATTTTTTTAAGTAATTTTGAAGTAGGATTAAAAAAAAAAATCAAAACTGGTTGGACTAAATTTTGCTTCATTTAGGATGAGCTATTTTACAAAGGCATTACTGTCACAGGTTACATGGTCAGAGCTTTGGAAAGATCTTACCAGGATGTGATAAACTCAACAATGCAAATTCAGTGTATACCAACTGATTATTCCCTTTTAAAAAATAAAATCTCAAATCTTTTGTGACACAGGAAACTAGTGAAGGAGGTTTCAAGAAAGTAGTTCTTCCCCCATCAATGTTTTCCCTAAAAGATACTTTCCAAGGCCGTACAAACCAGCAAGATGCCCACAAGTACTGCCAGAGATAACTTCATAAGCAACAAACCAATTAGAAAGAAATCCCATTGATAATGAGTCTTCATAAATCCCACCAAGCAGGATTATCACTATGACTTTTCTCTAAGGTCAGATAGCGAAATGGTTTATTGTATTTTCTGTGATGTTGGTTGGATCTCTGTCTCAATGCCTAGCAGATTACAGTCTGGCCCAGATCACACTAGTCTAGGAGATCTACAAATTACATTTATTTTATATCTCTTCCTGAACTGTCCCTAAAGCAGAGAGAGGAAGGGCTGGCAGGGAGCCTGCAGTAGTTCCCGCAGTGGAAATGGGCCAAAGGATACTTGTGCCTCTTTGTCACCTTTGTAAGCTGGTTCCCAGCCACTAGCTGTGGCCCCCACAGCTCTGGAGGCAGGGACTAGCACCTCTGACAGGTCCCCACAGCTCCAGGGACAGGAAGCAGCACCTCTCGGGCTGGGTCCTGGCACCACATTCCTTCCATCAGCATCTGCTCACCCAGGGTGGTGGTCTGGTCCCCCACCTCCCACAGGCCATGGCTACGCTGGCAAGGCAGAGGTGCATGCCCATCCCTTGGAATGCAGCAAGGTAGCATGTGACTCACCTTGATTCCCCGGGGGCATCCTGGAACCCATTCGTGGAGCTGAAGCCTCTATCTGACCACCACTTTGCTGGGCTGTGGTGCTGCTCAGTCACACCACAGAGGTAAATGAGGCGAGTTTTGCTCACGTTCAGTCCGCTCCGCAAGGGCCGCATGAGCCCCAAGATGCTGTGAGCCATCCTGCTGCTGTGGGCCCCGCTCTTGTGTCTCCTGAGCTGTCCTTTGGTGTAAGCACAGCTTGATTAGGGACTTATATGTGCAGCTGGGGAGGATGGGAGGGGAAGGAAAGGAAAAAAAAAAAGAAAATAGTAGGACAGCCTCCCTGGGGGTGGAGGGAGGGAGGAGGGAGGGGAAGCAGGGTTTGTGCTTGGATTTTGCTGCAGTCCAGCCCATCAGGGCATGGGAATTGGTTGAAGCACAGTAACATGTGAAGCATCACCTCCACATACCAGTTTCCAAGCAATGCTCACCTTGTTCTTACAGACTTCCCTTTTAGGAGCCAGAACTAACTCCAATTTCAGAAGAAATATTCATTGTAATGTCTAATCAAACAAGAAGTTGCAAGTTGAAGGCTGGAAGAACAGACAGGCAGGAGTGCTGATGACTGCTGCCTTGAGGAGAAAGGGGCAGACCAGTTCCTACACAATAGGGTGAAAGCAAGACACATGTACTCTGCTCTTGACAAGATGGCATCCAGCCATCTCATTGCCTTACCCAGTACAGCAGGCTCCCACCTCTAAAATGTGAATATTCACTTACTTCGCATGATGGTAGTAAGAAGCAGCCACACTTAACTCATTTACTAAACTCTCTGATGAAAAGTACCATAAAGGTGCAGATAAGTGTCATTCATTTCATGCTAACTGATAATCCATGCTAGTAAATTTTGAAGCCTTGCAGAAGAAAACTCTTAACTTATTCCCAGAAACATGGTCATTGGTTTAGTCCACCCTCCTCTACAGGGTAAATCAATATGAACCCGAGGGTCAAAAATACAACAGCAAAGACAGTTTCAGTTCCTGGTTTCTGTGGAGTTAGGGAACAGCTCCCACCTCAAGAGCCTGAATGGTTCCTTCCACCAAATTAACAGCTCACCATTTGGTAGCATGTCTGCTTTAATCAAGTTTTTTTAATGCAGTAACATATTTGTAGCCAGTATAAGCAAAAAAATGTTGATACTGGACTCTCTAATCAGTCTGTATAGGAGAAAAACTACAGCATAACATAGAAAATGTCTGCCTCAACAGACACACACAAACAGTGGATTCATAGTTCTGAAGATAACCAGAAAGTTTTGGCTTTTCACCCCAAAATGAAAATTTTCCACCCAAAGCTTTCAGGTTGCAAGGGTTGGAAAGGTGTGCTTAAGCTTTCTGAAAAAAGCATAGAAGACATTAAGGAATACAAGTATTTTCCATAAGCTGGGAGGGAAACATATTCTTCAGTTCAAAGGCAAGTGTTCAACCAGTCAACACCCTTCAGACAGCTCCAGTGGAGACAAATTCATGGGCAATGCATAAAGGATTAAAAAACAAAATAAATATCTCTCTTCAGAGGAAAACACATTTCTAAAATCACCTGTCTGCTTCCCTCTGTTCACTTTGCACACGGTAGAGCAGCACACAGAATTACTTCTTTCCGCCTCCTGCTGTTTCCCGAGTGGGCAGTACTGCTCCCACAAGGTGACACACACAGGAGGGACATGCAGGGCTTGGCTGTGGAGGCACATGAGCTGAGGTAATGCAGAGTCATATTTGCAGGGCATCACTGACCAGTCTTTCTCCTTTTGCTGAACATGGGTGACACTTCCCAGCTCAATATGTGATAAGCTTGGCCACCAGCAATTACAGCCTCCCAGAACCCTCATGCCAGTCCCTTCTTGTCCTACAAATGTTTTTGGTTTTTTTTCTGATGCAGGATTTGCCCCTTAGGTTTTGTTCAGGCAAACAGCTTTGGGCACAGGGAGGGTGGGATGAACACTGACTGCCGCTAGGATTTTCATCCAAATTGAGTGCTATCCCCAGTTCACTGAGAGGTGACCACGGGTGTTCCTGAGAGCAGCAGGGCACTGGCAAAATGCCAAAGCAGGGACGCTATGCAGCAGGCATGGGCGCACATCAGATGGCCCAGCCATGCCCAGGATCACTGGGACTTCTCTGCAATCCTACTCCTCAAAACCAGTTTATGTAAAAATTCCTTATTTCAAATCATTTGCAGAATATCCTTCAAAGGCTTTCCTCCCCACCCTTGCTTGTATCACAGAGGAGAGCTGGCAGTAAGGCCAGCAGTCTGTTTCAGCTGAACACAGCTCTGGCCAGTGTCCCTACTCTGTGGCCACTCATTCTCAGGTCAACTTTTCCAGGTGGTTTGCTCTCTCCTACAAGCTGCCCCAAACGCTTCAGACTTCGAAGCCAAATTCTTGAGCTCCTCCATCTCACCCCCAAACTTAAAACCACTCTGTGCAGCCTCTGCAGCTGAGAGACTCTGACCAGTTCTGCCTTTGCTTTTCAGGCACTACAGAGATGCAGCAGACAGCCCAGTTCTGTCTCTCAGTCATTTCCATGGAAAGAAAGCAAAGCTTACTGTGAGAGACACAAGGAGAGGGGCCACAACAGCACATACAAACCACAAAGCATCTTATCTCTCCAGCAAACCTTGAGTTGAGAGAGATACATTAGATATGTGCACAGCAGTTTCTACAGCAAGGACATTTGTGTGTTTGTCTGGCACTGACTTCTCTCCTTGCCAGGAACTCAGAGCACAGCAAGTGACAGATCAATGTCACCTGATGGAAGAGAGGCCAATGCAGAGAGGGAAGTCAGGGAGACGAGGTGCAGCAAAGGGGACAACTGGTCCCTGGTGAAAGCAAAACAATTCTGCTGGGACAGGAGAGAATCAGGCCGTTACAGATTTTGAATAGTCTGTTTTAAGGTCTTTGAAATACTGAGAAAGGGTAGAAGCAAGATCTCCTTTGCAGAGCAAATCATTGTTCATTTAGCCAAGGCCACAAAAATAGAAAGCTTTGCAAATAAGCATCCCTCCCTCAAAACACCAAACAAACCAACTAAAAGCCCAAACCAAACAACCAACTAAACCAACTAAGCAAAAATACCATTTCTTTGGAAAAAAAACCCTCAAAATGTTGCTTCACAGGTCAGCATATATTTTATGAGCAGGCCAGACACAGCTGAAGAGAACCCTTAGCTCTGTTTCAAATATGGTTCGGCAGAAACCAAGTTCCCAGCAGTGCACACAGCAGATTGCCCCCCACCTCCCCGGTTTCTTGCCAGCAGGCTGCAGTCTCTCAGTGCAGTGGCTATACCTGCACTTCCAGTCATGTGGTGGCACATGCTGGTAAGGAAGTGGGTTTCTAGCTTGAAACACATTGTCCAGAATCTTCTGTACTACACACCAAACAGTTTGGCCTTCCCTCCCCCCAGTCTAGGGACTCTCATGCAAATAATCCAAAACACCTATGAGCTGCCATTAACTCCGCCTCAGCCCTGATTTCTGCACAAAGAAGTAAACACAGTAAGCACTGCCCTAATCCAACCAAAAGTTACACAACACCTTTGCAGCCCTCCACAGCGAGAAGCATACTTGGATTTTTGATACCAAACCCAGCTCCTCTGACCACTGTTAGAGTTTCTTGCCAGCAAGCAGAGCTGCCCTGGCTCAGTCACTGCCCTTGCTATTCAGGTGTAGACAGAGGCAAGCTTACGCTGTTCCCATGGGGGAAGTCTCAGGGACTGTAGTCAGAGCAGCAGGCACACAGACCTGGGAATAATGAAGATTTCCAGAAGGCAGCCTTCATTAATTGGAAAACCAAAGAACAGCTTACCCCTCTCCTCCTACCAAGCCAACCACCTCACAAATACTCCTGTAGAGAAGCAGATACGGGCTGCTTGCTGACACAGGGCTAAAGCACTGAACAAAACTAAAATTCCCCTTTCCCACTGTCACTTTAAAAACCCATCAACCACCTTTCCTGTTCCAGAGTAAGTTGCTAAAAAAGCAAACAGGACAACTTGTACTGGTTTGACTTTTTGCAAGCCCATAAGCCCAGACTGAGATTGCTTCTGCTGCCTCAAAAGAGATGCACTGAGCACAGACCCGGGACAAAGTGCTGACACCAAGTGAGCTCAAGTCACGGATACTGCCTCACAGGCTGGGGCTTGGGGAGAAGACTGTAAGTGTGCCTCAGTTTCTACATCTCTCAAACAAGACTGTTTACCCCATTCTAATCTTCCCTAGATTTCAGCAGCCTTCTGAGAATGACACAAACAAAAGGAGCAAGAACCATATTCTCACCACTGGAAGCAGGAGGGCAGAAATGCAATCAGAGATGGGCTGACACTGTAACAAGAATGCACAGTGAATTCACAACAGGGCTTCTGGACAGCAGCCACTTCTGACATTGCAGCTGCTGTCTGGCTGGGTGAAGGCCTCTAAGAAGTTACAGTACCCCAGCCAAGACCTTCACTTGCACATGCTTCTCCTTCAAGCATCCAGTCAAGGATGCTTCAAAGATGGATGGGAGTGCAATACTGCTGCATGTGGGGTATAGACAGCCTTCACCATAACCTCCCAGCTCAACAGCAGTTTATTTCACACCCCGTTCAGTCAAACTTGTTGACTCAAGACCCATCCTAGCCTGCATTTTGTTAAAGGATGATGCATAACCACAGGCTATAGCAATCATGGGGGCTTGTAATTTTAAATTAGCTCTGCTCACCAAAAAGCTGTGTATTAACACATGCTCTGAGCAAGTGCATTCTGACCAGAAGTAAAAGGTACAGTGCCTTCTACAAGCATCCAGTACTACTTTTTGCACTTTCAGCACTACTCTTTCTCTTCCTTATTCTTCCCTCCACTTTTCAGTATACCCTCCTCATCCTGACATCTGTCCTGAAAAGCTCCATCTTGAAATTGCTAGTAATGTTTAGAGACCCATCACCTGGAGCTAGATATTCATTCAGGCGTTGGACACGGGGACGTGCTCCCTTGTCTACAAACTGCACTTAGAACTGCAAACCTGCAAGACAAAAGCCAGCCTCAGCCTAGCATTTCATACATCAAGGCCCAGACCTTTTTTTACAGAATGCCTTGTGTTGGAAAGCATAGAGATCATCTAGTTCCGATCCCCTGACCATGGGCAAGGATGCCACCCACCAGACCAGGTTGCTCAGGGCTTCATCCAGTCTGGCCTTGAACATTTCCAGGGATGGGGCATTTTTCTTACAGAAGTTATTTTTCTTCAAGGGAGACTAACATCACAGGTGGCATCAATTTGCATATGGGTATGCAATAGTTATGGGTTGACATCAGTCACAGAGGAATTCTGTTCTCTGCCAGTTGTCACATGCTCTGAGACTACATGCCCTGGTATAAGACATTTAAACTATATAGCCAAGATTGAGTTATGCATAGATGCAAAGCTGGCAGGGAACAGAACAGTCACATTGATGGTACAGGGCAAACAAGCCATGCCTCAGGTGCTCTCTGCTTTCTCATTGAAGACAGTCTGCCTTTGTAGGTGCTCAAGCAGCTGCCATACAACAGCCTACAGTTGTCATACCTGAGCCTGTACATTGCATTACCAAGCCTAGGATGCTGAAAAAATGCTTGTGTTTCCCTGCAAACATATTATCCTGAGCAAGCAACTAATAATCTGTTCATCTACCTAGAGAAATCCCTACAGGACTTCTCTGCATCCTCAGAATTCGGAGACCATGCCCTTGCAATTCCCTGCTTTAGAAAGAGCAAACAAGAGGAGGAGGAAGCAATCAGAGTCGTATTTCTGCAGTTACTTTGTCCTACTTGGAGTCAGTGCGTCTCAGGCCAAATGCATTAGTTTACCAAACAGATTGAGGTCAATGAAAATTTTACTCTACAGAGTTACTTTGTCTTTAGAGTTCTTAATAAATTGCACTGCTTAATAAAGCAACATTGCAGAATGTGCAAAAAGACAATGTTTCTAGTCCCCCAGCCTTCTGAGAGCCTTTTATGCTCTAGTCTGCTTCTGTCCCACAGACAAAAGCAGCTGGGCCCCAAACATATGTAGATATAGCCTAAACTGGATCTGAAATATCCCAGACAGACTAGCAAATCCAACAGAAGCTGTTTACAAAAATTAGAGGTTAAATGCAAATTTCTGATTTTAAACTACAGAATGCCTTACAACAAACTAGAATAGGGTGGTGTGGATTTTTTTTAACAACATGGTCCTGTACAGAAGCAGCCTTCAGCCTTTAATGCTTTGCACTTCATTTCTTCAAAGACAAACTGAATATAGATATACCTAAATGGAGAATTACTAAGCCTCAAGCCTCTAAGGTACTGTCCGTTGAGAAGCAAGGGCACTAGAAACAGCAAGAACAGGATCAACCTTTCCAGACCAGTGCGACCTTTGACTGAAGGCTGCTGTACCCTTAAAGGAGACATGCAATTCCTCCAGTGTTCCTTCCTGGCAGGAAGGAACAAAAAAAGTCTCACCTGTAGAAACTGGATCGAAGCCATGCCTGGTGAGGATTGCAGAAGCCTCTATTGCTCCACACATGTTTTGTTTATAGAAAAGTTCAGGTCTCTTCCCCAGCACCAGATCTCTGAGCACTAATATGTCCCAGTGAAATCGCCACCTTATTCTGCAGTGCAGCCACCATTAGGCAGAGGTTCTGTGAGGCTCCTCTTCACAATCACAAAGAGAGCAGCTGCAAATAAAGATCACACAGTTCATTAGCAGAAACGTGGCAGCAGCCACTCTTCCACTGCTGGAACCCATCCCAAGACACTGGGAAACAGAGACAGCCACAGCAAGGCAGCTGTGAAGCAAATTGTGCTGAAATCCTCAGTACAGGCTGATGGCAGGACAGATTTGTCAGGGTGTCGGTGCAAGCAGCAGCACCAAGGCCCAGCCACCCTCTCCACGCTAACCTGGATGCACCTGGGCCTGGCCATGGCAGGCATTCACCCACAGCACCTCCTCCCCCTCCATCTGGCCAGTCCATTTACAAGTTGAACATTTACACTCAGTGCCTCCACAGAGAAGTGTCAATTCCAGTACTGGCTCCAGCTGGACAGCTGGGGAGGGGCAAAGGGTTGTTATTGAAACAGTTCCTTTTCAGGGTGCAAGTAAGATCTCCTATTTGCGAGAGAGCTACCAGGCTGACCTCTGGGCACCACAAGGCAGACCTGCTCAGCTACGAGACACAGCACCAGACTTAAAGCAAACCTTAAGTAACCAGCCAGACACAATCTGCTGAATTTCTCTGAACTTTATTGGCACTTTAGAAGAACAAGGTATGGATTTTAACAACTCCTCTGAACAGGAAAAACATGTCTTAATCAAAGTTCTCTCTGCAGATAAGCACATGGACCCATGAATTACTCCACAACCTTAAGGAATTGATGTTTTATTATAATCCAGTAAAACAACTGGTCAAAAACCTTCAACATAATTTACAGCAACAAAAAATAAAACAAGAAAAAATAAGCCAGGCAAACATTTGATAAAGTACTTCCCTCCCCCCACCCCCAAGAGGAGTAGTTATCCAATTAAACTGGAACATGAAGAGGAAGAACAATTCACTGTATTCTAACAAATAAAAAATGTGTCTACAAATCTCACCATAATACTGAAAGCTTCTTACATTAGTTTTCTTGCAAAATATCATCTTTATTATACAGTATACATTTCCAAGGGAAGGAGGACCATTAACATACCCTCCAGCCCTTGACTAATATTTTCTAATTGTGCATAGCTAGAAATATTGAAATCAAACATCATTAGATACCACTGGAATATAATACTGGTTAAAAAGAAGGTAGGGCTGAAACAACTACAAAGAGTTAAGTGGACTCACTGGCACAAGCCGTTCTATTCCTATATTGGACCATGTAGAATTAGAACGTTTAAAAAACCATATAAACAGAAGTCATGCCAACATCATAATACATGAGAGCTCAGCAGTGTTGTGTGACCCATCAAAGCAGAAAAGGTTTACTGGTTTATTATTTGAACACATATTCCAGGCACCATACGTCAGCTTGTTAGGAAATTATTAAAATGTTAGATAGGTTTTTCTCCCCTCAAATGCATCAATAGTTGCCATGGACAGAGCAAAGTGCTGAGAACCAGCTTTAAAGCACCAAACCAGAAGTTTAAAGGTTGTCTGTTCCCCAGTAAGGAGACTCACGCAGAGCCAATGCCAATCACCTGCAGTACAGAAATACGCAAATACGTGCTGACAAATTTAACTGTAATCTTTCATTTGTGACTTTCATAGTACTGAGGCATATTTTTCTTGGCCAATAAAAAGCTTGCCATGTCATGTGCCCCACAAAAGCACTCTGTGTCCAGGGGAGAGAAGGGGGCTCCCACATGACACACCTGGATGTTTAAGAGCACAGCTTAGCATGTTGCTTCTAACAGAGGCTGGCTGGTATTTGTATGAATCACCATACAGACTTGCATTGCTTTCAAAAAATAAAGTAACACAGCATTGGTGAGGTTGTTTCCAGCCACCCAAGGAATTCTTGGGGAAATACTGCAGTTTGTTAACACTATCATGAACATTTCTTTTTTGGCACAGTCCTCCTTTGCCCTTTTTCATACACCAGGGAGTTGAAAATGCTCGTTTTCAGATGTTTTCCTTCTATCACCATTACCAGTAACATCATACAAAAGGAGAATCAACAAAACTGAGCAAGTGACAAAATTTGGGATTATGCTAGGCAAAAAAATAAATCCCAGGCTAGCCTAATGACTTCCTATAGGGACAGGCTAATCCAAGGAGGGCAAAAAAAAGGAGGACTTCACTTTAGGCGGAACCCATTTTTAAGATGAGGCTCCTGAAAGTTAACAGTTCCTTTTATGAGGGATCAAGGCAACATCCAATTCAACCCTGAGCATACATGGCTATTTCCTCCACAGAAATGGCAGGGAGGATTCTGGGTAGCTACAGCATGGACAGCTTGGATGACAGGAGGTGATGGTTATTACAATAACTGGCACAAGCAGCTCTCAGGACCAGTCTCACAACCATTTCTAAGAGAAAGCCTTCTGTTCTCAAAGCTACAAAAGGCCAAAGCATCCTTCTGGGGAAGGAAAAGCACTTGGGCCAGGGATGTGGCAGACTGCTAGTGAGGCTTAAGAAAGCAATTGGACAAGTGTCTCAGGATCCTCTCCCCTCAAATACTGCTTGAAGCCAGGAAGACAGATGCAGTCTTGTACATGACCCAGATATGAGAGTAGTTTTTGGTCCCCAGCTGCTGATCACTTTTTATGATTGCATCTAGTTTAAACTAAAGGTATCTGAGCTACAGTAGATCTATACACAGTCATAAGGCACCAACAACTATGTGCTAAAAAGGCCTCTTATGGAAAAACCTGAAATCTTGTTCACATAACTAGAAAAGTATCTGTTCAGCAAGGGAAAATACAGCTACAGGAATTTTTAGTCTTTTACATTTCTGCCTCCCACTTTAGGTTTTCACTGGCAAAACCAAAAAGGAAGGCAGTGTACTTTAGCTATCTCTGCCTCACTGGTTACATTCAAGTCAGACAAATGATAGTGAACAAAGCCATTGACCAGAGACAAAACCTCTGGAAAGCAGGGAATTCGAGGCTTCAAACCACACTGTATCAGTGGAAATACTCCAAAGGCCTCCTCATGATTAGGAAATTCAAAGCTCCATCATTAAACAACAAAAGGTAACACCAGCAGGAACACCACAGAATCTGTTTGGTCTGCTTATTTTTGTAGGACAAAAGCTTTGGTCTTTTAGAGAGAAAGTCCATATTTTACCTTCAATCCTTCTTCCTAAGCTCCAGTCTCCCCTTTTTAACTACATGATTCAGACTCTGTGTCAAGTCAGAATTTCAGACCCTGGCTACTAAGCTTAATCCTGAAGCTTGCACAGGTTAGTAGGAAGGCACAGTGTCAGACTGTCGGCTCTTGACTGTATATAATGT
This sequence comes from Gymnorhina tibicen, assembly GCA_013399875.1. Taxonomy (NCBI): domain Eukaryota; kingdom Metazoa; phylum Chordata; class Aves; order Passeriformes; family Artamidae; genus Gymnorhina; species Gymnorhina tibicen. Next base: position 103,060 of record VXAZ01003283.1, read on the forward strand.
AGTACAAGTATCTGCTGGTCTCCCCACACAACGGGAGAAGACACAGCCACCTCAGTGGGCAATACCAAACCCAACACAGTGAGACTTTACCCCAAGCCAAATAACTTCAGATTTGCCCCAATACACGTTTGCTTTCCCAAGCTACCCCAGGCAGACGTAATTACTATTTTTTCTTCTGTCACTTAACTCCAGCATTTGTCCAAAACTTGATAAATAAGACCATGGTCACTCTTCTGTAGTGGTTCCAGCATAGCACGATTATGAGTGAATGATGGGAGAGGATGGGAAAGAGGGGAGAAGAGAGTGCAGGGCAGCAGGTGCAGGGGAGAGTTTACATGGACTCGAACTCATCAATGCGCTGCTTGGTGTTACCCTGCCGAATCTGACGGAGGGTCTTGTACTTGTCTCGGCCTAGACGCATGTTCTCAGCGTGGATCATATCATTTGCTGTCTTCTTGGTTTCATCCCGAGCATTTGCCAGCTCTGAGGAAAGAGCCTTTGGAGGAGGGGAAACAGACAGCAACAGGTTAGTACGTGCCAGAGACTCAAAGCTGGACAAGGAGATTTCCTGCTGATCCTCCTAAAGATTCAGTATCAATAGAGACAGGAAACAGACAAGCCTCAGTGTATTCTTCTGGGCAACCTGTTCTAGCTGATCTTGCTTGAGCAAGGAAGTGGGATTAGATGATCTTATGGAGGCCCCTCCAACCTAAACAGATCTTTGATTTTGTGGAAGTTGTTAATATTTCTCCCCAACATTTGAAGGGAGAAAACATCAGGCTGTCACCCTATTTATCTTTATCTAGCACAGTTAAGAAAGATTGTCTCCAATGTCTGTACTTTAAAAGAATGGCCATTTGGAGGGATTCCTGAAGACAACAGGAGCATCTTGCAGAATTTGAGGAATTACTAGCTTTCCACCAGAAAAGAAACTTGCTGCAGAAGACAAAATGCACCTCTACCCTTCTGTCTGTGTGTAACCACCCTAGTACAATGCAGAATGAGCAAATCCTGGTGCAAGTCAGGCAGCACAACTAAATGCTTGGCATTGAACCCCGGAACACTGGAGGTCCTTATAAGAAGATGGCGCAGTACTGCTGTCTCTGTGCTGAGCCCTAGTGGGCTACTCCCAGGGTTTTGCAGTGCAACCCAGACTCAACAATTAAGAGATAGCTTCTTGATAGGAATCAGACCAATTTCTTCAATTCATTGCAGCCAGGACTATGAACAGCTGCCAGATGGTTGGCAATACTCACACAAAGCACACTACATCTGACAGATGCTACTTGTTGGCACTGCTTCAAAATACTTCACTAGTTTTCGTAAAATGGAAGTCAAGTGCCAGGAGACAAGATCTGCCTCTCCACTCAGTGGTTAAGCAGCTATCTGGCAAGATCATGATCATGTCTCTTTCCTGCTTCTCCCCTCATTTTTAAAATAACAGTAATACCTTCCAGCTGCAATAAATATTGAGAAAAGTATAAGCAGCACCCAGACAAACACACATACACTCTGCTGCAAACTTCTTACCTTCAAATGTTTCTGGACCCGCTCATTCTTCTCCGCTTCAGTGGTGCGCTCCTCCTCACTGCGGTCCTTGATGGTGGCCTCTGATCGTAACTCAGCACTGGCTTCTGCCGCATTCTCATCCTGCTCATCATCATGCTCATTCTCAGAGTGCATGGGTTCAGTGACATGAGGGGTGCTCATGGCAGTCTTCAACTCCTCTCTGGTCTTCTCTAGGTCCTCCTGCACCCTCTGTGCCTGCAGTAGGATATGCCACAATGAGTCAGTCAGTATAATCGTGAGTACCTGAGACTTCTCACGGAAGCACCATTTGGTGCTTGTTACAGGAAACCTTGCACCTCTGAAGGGGTATATTCCAAAGCTACCCAGCCACCATCATTTGCAAAATTGTCTGCTGGGTAACGCTTCAGAGACTTGAAGAATGGTTACAGTTAATGGAAAATGGGCTACAGGCCTAATTAGTCAAAAATTGTTACATGGAGTTAGAATAAGTCACCCATTCCATGGAGAAAGCCAAAGCTGCTGTATTTACAACAAAAGCCAAGGCTGTATTTACAACAGCCTCAAGCTTGCAGGAGTTGAGTCTAGTGTAGAATCTAGTGCAGGAGTTTAGGTTACAAACCACAACAAAGAGCAGTTCCACAAAAAGTATGCCATTTGCTCAGATTCTGCTTTACCTTATGCTGCCACTCCTGTGCCTCGCTCTCTTTCTTCTGCCTGGCCAGCTCCAGTTGCGTGATCCTAGCTGTGAGTTCTGCCATCTCAGCAGCCTGCAGAAGAAAGGCTTTTAGTGGAAACAAAACCCAGGGTACTTGCTAAATGAAGCATTTTGTCCAAGTCCTGAGTGAAAACACGTCTTTTCAGTAAGAAGAAAGCCTTCCTGTTAACTTCAGTTTGACCAATACCTCCATGATGAACAAGCAAAGGAAGCCAAAAAAGTTTCACATTTAGTTGTGGGTTGGAGTTTTGTTTGGTTGTTGGGTTGGTTCTTTTTCCTTGTCCCCAAAACAGAGCTACAAAACTCAGTTCTTTGAATCCAAACCAGGGAAAGCAACACTCTTCTCATTATCACTCACAAAAAAGGGCAAAAAGCAACACAAATCTACTGTACAAATACACTTGTATTTACATATATGTTCATCTACTTGAGGCTAAAAATTAAAGAACCTATGAATATAGTGCTTCCTCACTATATTCATAGCCTGGTTTGCTTCAAAAGTTTAGATGTTTCCCCTTTCACTATTTTCCCTACTTGACTTTTAGTTCACCAACTTACCAACTGTTCCTGGGTCTTTTGTTGATCATGGGATGCTCTCAGTAGGGCCTCCTTTGCCTCTTCTGCTTCTCTACGTTCCTTAGCTAGTTTCTCTGCTTCCTCCTGAGCTCGTTTTCTCTCCTGTTCCAGCTCCAGAGCTCTGCGGGTCTGTTCTTCCAATTCTGAAAAACAGGGGAGCACATTTCAAGACAGATCAAGTAAAGAATGGCAGTAGAAGAGGAAACTCTGTCTGGATAAGGGTTTTCCTACAGAGGGACATGTAAAGGAGGGACGCAAACAACTGTCCCCTTTCCTCTCCTTCACATTTTACCTGGAGCTGAAGACTAAAAGTCAGGCCCACCCCCAATGGGTTTGCGGGGAAGCACCCATCCCAAAATTACATACCTAAGGGCAAAGAAGTATCCAGTATTTTGCTTGGGCAACACCACACTAACTCTAGCCAAGCAATTAGATAGTAAATCACGACAGCAATGGCTGCTGTGATCCCTGCTACACTTTTTGACTCCTTCCTCTACAGATATGCTGGGATAAAACTTCCAGCCAGCACAGGAACAATGGCAAAATACTTCCACTGCCAAGAGAGACGTCTTGGCTGTTACCCATTTCTTTAATGCAAATCTTTTTTCAGCAGCTGCATGTGGAGGGTTTACATTCAGCTTCAGGAGGCTAAACCAGGGCCCTAATACCAGTTAGCACACAATACTGGAGAGACAAATTACTCAGATGGTCATAGCTTTAGTATTTGAACCCTTTTCACTCAGGCTATTCATCATCTAAGGAAACACTGAAAGATTTCCTATTACCTTGCTGAGCTTTCTTGGTTTGCTCCTCAATTTGCTTGAGTCTCTCCATCAGCTCCTCCTTCTCACGCTCAATCTTCTCCTTCTCCTTTTCTGCCAACTCCCTCTTCTTCTTCTCATTCTCCAGCAGGGCTCTGATGGAAGGAAGTCACAATGCAATTTCAAACCAACTATCACCCAGATTGGAGCACTTCGTAGCAAACACACAAAAAGAGCACACATGAGATATGCCCTACAGCACCCAGATAATGAGCTTTACTCCAGAGGTAACCCTCTATAGAAGTGCAAATTAAAAAACTCTGCTGGCATTAATCTCAATGACAAGTTCATAATAGCAGTGTTATAAGGGAAATCTCCACATTTCAAGGTCTGTATTAGTCCCATCAAACGGACAGACAAATCTTTAAGTCCAAGAAAGTAATGGTGAGTCACATTTGTGATGAGTACCATTACTATCAACCCATTAGACCTACTGAAGCAGAAAGCAACCTGCTCTATTTTTGGCTCAAGCAGATTAAGGTGCTGCCAGCCATTTATCTAGCACATGATGCTACCTATGCAGTGATTAGCCACACCCAGGTTACTGAGAACCCTACCAACCTCTCCATCTGCTTCTGATGTTTCTCTTCCCGAGCCTGTGCCTTCATCTGCTGCACCTCAATGGTGTCTGGTTTACGTCTGCGCATGTAGAGCTCGTGGTTCCCCATGCAAAGTGCCAAGATTCGTTTGTTAATCCGTAACCGAGGGGCATAGAATACAAAGTCCTTGGGAGAAGAAAAAGGCAGCATTAGACCTGTTCTTTCAGCATAAGAAGCCCCTTGTGTATGCACTATGCTCCCAAGACCCTGAGCTTTTTAGAGTTGCTAGCCAGCTTTTCTTAATAATGTCTAATTCATTGGTGGTGGCAGTTAAGATACTGCTTTCTGCAATGGATTTCAACCTGACAAACACACCCAGGGCAGGAGCACCCAATGTGTCATTCCAGTGTGCTGGGTTTCACTGTAACACATCCCTAGCAGCAAGCACACAGCATCTTAGCATCACCATTTCATTACAAACACCAGCAGGGCTGGTTTCCTAGGCACACCAAGTCCCTGGCTTCTCCCGCCTTCCTTCCCACTTCAGTAATCTGTACAATAGCCTGGCCAGCCACATCAAATGTAATATCTTGGCTTATGCCAGAAAGGGAGTTAAATGTTACAACCAATGGATATATAACTTTGTTCTGTTAAAAAGGAGGAACAGCAGCAGGGAAATGCTTCCAGGCAGCAATGCAACAAGAGTGACCAAAAGAACAGAAGGTATAGGCTATCACAGGAAATTATCAGGCCTTAAAGATGAAAGCAATTAATTCAATATAAATTTGCAAGGAAAAAGACTTCTAGCCTACCCTACAAAATTACCTAAAGCTTCTGCTGTAAGAAAGGTGAAAACCTGCAAAAGATCATCCCACACACTATTAAAGCCAACATCTTGCAAAAGAAGCATCCACAGCTAACAGAGCTATGTCAGATCCCTAACTCTATTATCAGAGAATCTGAACAGTCTTGAGAGAATCAGAAACGCTAAGCAAAGAGCTACTCCCTGCCACTGACCTTAAAAGCTTAAGCTTATAGTAAATTTCTACCCTCTTAGCCAGAAAAAAATCGTAACTATCACTTGACTGCCCTGAACAGGTCTCCTTGCTCACATCAGTGTTAATGCTATTGATGAAAAGATTCTGCGCAAAAAAACCCAAAAAGTCCCCCAAAAACCCACAGAAATAGTTCAGCTAAGAAGCTGAATGTTTAATAGCTTAATATGAATGTTGCTTCTTACTGGTGCTTTCTTGTCAATAGGCTTAATAACAAATTTCTTGTCATTGAATGAGATATTTCTGATCTCACTCCAAGGGAATCCAATTTTCGGTGTTAGCCTGCAGAAATGGGAAGCAAAAAGAAATAAGAGAGCTCAAAGTCATTCCAAATTCTTGACTTAAGAATATAAAGCTCAAAATTATACCAAATCCACCCTCATATTTCAGTGCTCTTATGATAGTTGAAATCAGCAGACAAAATTAGTCATGAAGATGAAATATAAACATAAGAAGCAGTTTTTCAATCCCACTTTTTTTGGTTTTTTAAAAGAAAAACAGAACTGGAGAATGCATCTATGGCAGGAAGACTAGGGATACAAGTGAAACTATCTTGAAAAGATTTGCCAATTTCTTGTATTTGTTGGTCCAAAGAAGCACATTTTATGGATTATTCTGGCAATGTCAAAAACACAGCCAGGAATGATACAGAAATTGTGGAGCTTAGTTAAAGACTTGAATTCGAGGAGAGATTGATTTTGAATGACTTTATATTGGAAAGGAGCTGAAGGCAATAATGAAGAGAGAGGGGTTTATTACCTATCATTCTGCTCATAAATGTTGAGTCCAAGAGCATCTACACCTAGCCAGAGCTCAGAGCCTTTCTTGTTCTTAATGCTGAAGTAGTTCACACCGTACATTTCCAGATCCTGTGCAATTTTCAGGTACTCCAAGACAGCATCTTCTCTGCAGCATGTAAAAAGAAAGCAGATATTCTTTTTTGAGTCTTTAAGCCATTAGAGCAAGAAGGTGCTATCCTCCCACATGGACAGAGCAGCAACAAGCTGGAAAAGGTTCTAAGCATCACCCTAGTAGATAATTACAAACTCTGCAAATTCAGTCTTGTTTTGCTAAGAACAGCCAGCTGATGTGGACCAGCAAGAGCAGAGGCATGTGAACCTCATTACTCTGAGCAAAGTAACCTCAAGAATGCTAACTTATCCTGAAGCAAGTCACAGATTTTTGTATGCATTCATACATTACACACTAACACTACTTTAAATACAGCACTTTCACACTGCGTCAGTTACCTAATCATTCCTCGATGTTCCTCATGCCACACCTGGATTCTCTCCTCCCACTGGTCCTTGTTAAGCTTGTGCTGCTCCAAAACCCTAGGAAGAGTATACAAGGGATGTTTAAAACCAAGCACTACATATAGGCACATACACAGTCACATCATTCTATAATAATGCTTCATAAAATACTCCATTAGCATCAGAGTTTCCCCCACAAAAATATTCCAAGAAATAAAGTTTGATTAAAAGGCTAGATAGACACACAATGGTCAGCATTCAGACTTCTAACAAATGACAAATTTTTTTCAGTTTTTCTTCTCCTTGTAGCGTATTTTGTTTTGGAGCTTCTCTCACTACTTCTGGTTAGTGTGTAACAATAGGAAGTTTAAGGTTAAAGCTCTTAATTAATTGAATACTAATCTAAATGGTCAAAGTGGCACAAGGCTATATTTTATTCTGAGCATTGCAATCAAAACACCCCCTACACTTAAAAAAAAAACTCCAAAAAAATCACAAACCCTTTAAGACAGTGAATGTCTAAGACTATCCAGGTTCACTTGCCTTTGTGGGAGCAGTTTATCACTAGCAAGGTAGCCAGACTTGTGCACATCTTTGTTAAAGTCTCCATACTTGGACTGGACAGCATAAGAAGCCAGAAGGACAGCTGTTTCTGGAGGACAATAAATGTCATCATTCAGAATTGCCTCCTTCACTTGGAGAAAGAAAAGGCGCTGTGTGATATCCTGGATCAGCTCTTCTGCCACATCTTCTGGGTAGAACTTGGCACGGAATTTGAAAAGCAGGGGGCTTTCTTTACGTACATCCTGTGCTGTTACCTGGAACAGAGTTAGCAGATTTTATAGCCTATATACCAAGTGAAGGGGAGCAGTTTACAAACAGGAAGACAAGTATGCACTAGAAAAAAAATTTCTCCTTTCCAATGCAGAAGGGTGTGGGCAAAAAAGTAAGGATTTTCAATTACTTACTGCTAAATACCTCATCACTTCTCCCCACTGGACTTACACAAGCCAGTAGTTAAGACCGGTGGTAGCTAAGTTACTTTCCGGGTTTCTCCCCAGCCAAGATGCTCACATGAGCACCACACCAGCATTTTATCAGGAAGGGTAACAGATCTGGCCAGGTAACAAAGAGAGGTTGATGCAGGACCAGGTCAGATACCACAACTCCTTATACCCCAGGGAGGGAGTGTGTGGACACCACAACACCAGCTCACTGATCTTTCAGTATTTGAGGTGCGTGGATAGGCAAGAACAGATCCCTGACAGAAGTATGGAGACTGAATTTGCCCCTGCACTCTCAGAGAAGGGAACAATGACAAGCAAAATCTTGGAGAAAACATACCTTTTTGTTCAATTTTAGCCATGTTGAGAAACCCTTGGTGTCTTGATACTGAAGTCCAAAAAACCAGACCTCTCGCAAACCAATTGTCTTGACAACCTGAAAGAGAGATGATTAGCAAGATCCCCAGATGGACTGAACTTACCAGTGGCTGAGAACATGTTAGAGGTAAGTTCAGACAAAGACAGTGCCCTGGCCACCAGCCTCTCCTGCTGCAGTGCACAGAAAGATGATTGGGCATCTAAGGGGTCTTAAGTGGATGTGTATAATATTCTTGCTTCTCCTTCAGCTCTTTAGGCTTGTTGCTATTTATAAACAACAGCTGGGACATAAATTTTTTCAGCTACTTGTAAGCCAACATGTATAGCCAAAATACAATGCAACAGCTCTGACAGGTTTAATAACTGCCAGGAATTGGGAACACAGCTCAATTTTCAGGTACACCCCTCACTTTTTATGCAAATGTGCTATTCCTGGGCAAGTCATGAATCACCCTGCTAGGCTGTGCTACTTTAAGATTTGTTTGTACTCCACCGATAGCTATGGACAGGCCTTTCATACAGCTCTTTACTGAGTAGCACCATTAAGAGGAAGTGAAGTGGGTAAATCCATATGCTATCCCTCGTGCCAGGACAAAGAGCCACCACAGACATTACTTACACCACTATGTAAGCTCTCTCTGTAGTTCCCTAGCACACCAGGCATGCTATGTAAATAAGAAGGCTTTAAAGACGTGTTGTGACAAGAGACAAGAGCCTCATGGTGGGACAGCAAGACTACTGCAGTACAGTGCCACTTTTGGTTAAAAGGAGGGGGAAGTTTCTCCAAAGCCTGTTTGCTATCAAGACCTCACCCTTTGTGCCCTGAAAAGCCTGGGACATGCCACAGGGTGCAGCAAATCTACCCAGTGAAGTTCTCCCACATCCCTTCTGAAGACCCAGGAGCTGGTCTCATACTGGCAAACAAGGCACCTACTGGTCACCTCCATTACTGGACAAGAAAGGGGAAGGAAAAAGACATCTGTCTTCAGGTTGATGTGGTTCCTAAATTGCAACACTGTCAGCTGTTTTCACATACCATTAAACTTGGGCTTGCTCAGAGCTTCCCCCTTTCAAAGGGGCTAACAACTAGATGCAGAGACAGACTTGCCCTGTGAAAACCAGCTGCCAGGTCAATTGATATAATTTTGTACTGCCCGAAGGTGCACTCTGTTCCCTTCTGATGTGGTCTCTACTTTGGCAAGATACAACACCGAAGACATAGGTTCCCCACAAACACATCACTAATTAGATTATTTAGGGCTTGGATCAGACATTTCTTCTAGCCTTTCAAAAGCAGCATTAGGGCCTTTGTTCCTTTCAGGCAGAAAAACCAAATGCAGTTTTCAGCAGAGGCATGCAATTGGTGGCACACACAGAGACAAAACCTACACTAGGTCATGTAGTCTATATACATCATCCCACTGGGGTTCCTGAAGTTATTCAGCCTGTCCTTGCTTGAACATGAACTAGAGAGCTGGGCTAGAGCCCCTGCAGATTCAGGGGAACTTGGGTCACATGCACATCACGCAGCAGGATGCACACAGCTAAGGAGGCTTCTGCAGAAGAATCAGGGTTTGCCATGTACAGGCAGTTTTGCTCACTGCAATATAGGAAAGATATTAATCTCTAATATTAAGGTATTAGAGAGGGTTCAAAGGAAGGTAATGAAGATTAAGGGCCTTGAGGGGAAGTCGTATGAAGAGCAGCTGAGGGCACTTGGTCCATTTGGCCTGGAGAAGAGAAGACTGAGGGGGGACCTCATCATAGTCTACAACTTCCTCATGAGGGGAAGAGGAAGGGCAGACACTGATCACTTCCCTGTGGTGACCAGTGACCAAACCCAAGGGAATGGCCTGAAGTTGTCAGGGAAGGTTTAGGCTGGATACCAGGAAAAAGATTTTTCACCCAGAAGGTGGTTGGGCACTGGAACTGGTTCCCCAGGGAAGTGGTCACAGCACCAAGCTTGACAGAATTCAAGAAACATTTGGACAATGCTTTTAAGTACATGGTGTGATTCTTGAGGATGGTCCTGTGCAGGGCCAGGAGTTGGACTCAGTGATCCTTGTGGGTCCCTTCCAACTCAGCATATGCTGTGAGTCTGTGATTAGAAGCAGATGGTTCAAGGAGGGGAAGAAAGGCTGTCCTAGAGCCCAAGGATAGCTCTGTTCTTGGAAGCATTAACATATGAATGGGATGGAAGCTCCTCACTCTGACTGCATGGGTCTGCTTTCCTCTCTTCCACTTGACAGCAGCTTATGCCTGGGAATTCAACAGGCTGGACTGCCAGCAAGGAGCTGAAAGGCTCCACACTGTGGTCCCACACAAAAGGACTTTTATTCCACAGCAGAAGCCTGTACAGCAATAGCAGAGACAACAACAAGCTGAGCAGAGAAGAGGGGAGACAGTACAACACTCAACATCACACTCCCAAGCTGCCACTGAACTAAGGCAGGGAGGATAATCCTCCTCCCTCCTCAGCATTAGCAGGCTATTTATTTCCATTTAGCAAGGGAAAAAGCATGAAGAAGAAACAGCTTTCTACAGCTGCAAGGAATCTGGCTGGCAGCATCATAATTATGTCTGGGGGTGTACAGCATTCGGAGCCCTAATGAACTGTGAGATGTTCCAAAAAGCAGACAGCTACTGGCAGTGGCTAAGGCTGGAGAAGGGCTGGCACAAAGGATGGGAGAATAAAAGGTACTGTTTAACACAGACCACAATATATAAATGTCTAAAATCTACACTCTCATCTGGAGAGCAACATCTTTCATTCATGCCAGGGGGAGAATTAAGTCAGTCCCTGGGTCTTGTTTAGCCTGCTGTATAAGGCTTAGTTTACAATGGGCAACAGATTGGATGCAGACTTAAAATCCAGCTGTTCCATGGTACCTCAACCAGCTACTACAAAGCTCTTAATTGAGTACTACCTTTAGCTTAAAATTCTACTCAGTAAGCCACACTGATGTAGGGAAAAAGGTGTCTTTCTGGTGACTCACTTCATCCTCTGCAGAAAGTCCAAGCACACATTAGTAGGGGTTTTTTACTTAGGTTCAGAGAAGAAACAGAAGATCTTTCAGGTAACCTTTTCTCCCACTCTTTCTTATTCCACGTGTTTTAGGTCTGCATGACTATTCCTGTCTTTCCCCTCAGCACTCACCCATCTCCCTCTGAACTATGTTCTTGCCATTGGGTGCTGCTCCACAGCAGAAGAGGGAGCCATAAGCAGCCTCTTAAATGTAGATTTTAGCATCAAGATGATGATTGAAAATGGCTGTCATTCTCAGCCCAGGAAACACACGACCACACTGGCAAACAAGTACAGATCCTGATGAAAGCACTATTTACACACGGGCAAGACCAAAGCACACAAGCAAAGGAAAAGGCGTTCCACTTGGATCAAGTTCCTGCACCAAAGGCCAAATCATCTCAGGCTATAATACGGTACAAGTGCCTCGAATGTTGCCCTAGTTAAAGATGAAATAGGTCTCTCTCCCTTTCTATAACAGGCATTTTCTGAGAGAAAACTGCCAGCCAACCTTTTTGCTGGAGGAGCTCTGAACTCGTGCCACACCTGCAGTTTCATATGCCGGTCAAAAACAACTTAGAATGTGGTCTTCCAGGTACCCTAATTTAGTACCCAAGATAGGCTCCATCTACAGCCACAAATATACAACTGTTCCCCCTCCATTTAACTGATGGATATACTTCTAATTTTCCATTCCAAAGTGCTAAAATGCCAGAGTGCTAAACGACAGGATCTTCAAGTTTTTAAACTTGTTGCAGTTTGCCATTGACCTCTTTAGCAACAAGCAGTCCATTTTTGGTTGGAACTACTGCTTTTCTAGAAGTCAGAAAGTTTCCACATGTTCCTGTGAAATTTGAGACACGTTTTCATACCACTCAACCACAAGCCTTCATTACAGGAACAAGAGTTCTGGGGTTTGCTGGGGGAACCAACCACTGTCCTGAGACTTGCTGCTTTCTACCATGAAACTACCTTAGTGAGTTCTCATTTCAGTGCTTTCACTCAGTGGAACAAGTGTTCCAGAGCCATTTCCTATGTGTTTAAACACTATTAGGTAGGACCTTACCAAGGCTAAAGGTTTCTCTTACACCGTCCCTCCTCACAAAGCTTAGTTTGCAGGCCATGAGGCACCAACCACCTTTATTCCAAACACGGCTCAACTCAGATGGAGTTAGTCAAAATTCAAGAGGGTCTTGGTCAGCTCGTGCTGTAAGCTTAAGCAAACATGAAAGAAGTCTGACAAACTGGTACTCTACAAAACCACTAAATTCACTGCAGCAGATAAGCAAGAAGGAAGCTGCTAAGCGTTACCAAGGTTTCTAGCTGCCTCGGAGGCCATGCAGCTAGAAAAGCAAGGCAAGACAAGCCAAGGGCACACAAACTCAGAATATTAGGAGATCTGGCTCCTCATGAAATCTGAAAGAACCTTAAGAATCAAAAAAAAAAAAGAAACAAAAATAACCCTCCCAACACACATTCCACTATCTATAAAACTTAATGCTGAACATGAAATACAGCATCAGTGACCAGGTTTAAAATGTGCAGAGAGATGCTTATTGTTATAATTTTAATGCATAGATAAGTGCTCTTTTCTATTACAAGCTTGGTTTTGACCCAAAAAGCTCACAAAAATGAGGAAAAGCATCTTAGGAAGGTTAACCACATTTTTAAAGTTTGAAGTGATAGCTATTGAAGTTTCTCATGTCACATTTTCTTTAACCTATGACTTGTCTTCATGGCTCTTAATTGGACAGAAATCACCTCCTTAAGGAGATTGGATGCTCAGTGATTCAAGCTAGAATCAATTTACCCAAAAAAAGGAAGTTTGAGAGGCAAAAGATTGGAGGGACACAATTTCAAAGCCATCTACAGCAACAAGTAACTAAGAAGTTTCACCAGACAACAGATTAATTTTTTATGTGTAGAAGACATACAATGCAAAGCACTGCTTAGGTTTACTTACTACTCTCCAGACCAGCTGCACTTCAGTCCAATACAGAAAAGGGTCAAAGGAGGAAAACAAGTAGCTATCACTGTTGCAGTGCCTGTGCTCTGCATCCCCAGGAAAGCAATATTTCAAGTACCTGTGAAGTAATCAGGCCTACGGGATAAGCAGCACACCTGGCATGCATAGCCCATCCTTGAGCTCTTCTTTTAATCCATCACTGGCAGCTGAGGAATGGCAGCAAAGTTACCATTCTTGCTAGCAAGCCAGTAAGCACTGGAGTTCAGCAGCTGATGTTAAGAGGTACATCAGCAGAGCTGCAGAAGACAGAAAGTACAATCCTGTCTCATTTAATCCAGATTTTGTCCATGCACACAAGCCTAAGATATTTAAGCTAAAGCTGTACAGTTACAAGACTAGGGAATAGGAAGAGCTGTAGTACAAATCATGATGTTACTGCACATGTATATCAGTTCAGTGGTATTTCTACAGCCAGCTACTTTGGGGCAGAAACTACTTCCTACAAAGCAGTGAAGCATCTGCATTGTTCTATCACTACAAAAATTCACTTTGAAATTTAACCAAGCAGGAAGGAGGAAGACAGGAACATTTCTACCTCATGCCCATTCACCTATTATTACTATGGAACTTTAGATTCAAATGTTTTTCTCCTCATTCAGCTAAAGCCTAGCTACAAGCTTTCCAAAAGTCTTCTGAATCCTATTCAGAGTGGGTCAGAATTATGTGTGGCATCATGAATACATTTATCTACCTTTATACACACCAAGTGGTGCCTAAATGTTACTGAGTAAAGCAAGCAGATTGCACCGAGGCAGCCATGCAGCTAGAAAGCTCAGTAACACTTAGCAGCTTCCTTCTTGCTTAACTCAGAACGGACAGTTCAAAGTGAAAGGGCACCCCAGGGCAAAAATATGCTGGATATCTTAAAATTTTTCTGTACAAGAGTCAAAAATCAGGTTTCACACCAGAAGGTCAATGTTCTGCAACAGCAAAACCATACATCTGCTTTGTAGAGGAGCTCTCCCCTCCCTCAAAAAAGCACTGATGAAAGCAGCTCTTTTTTTAGAACTAGCGTCATGCAGAAAATACTAGATTATCAAGTCCAGGGGCACAGAATGGCTTAAGGGAGCTAAAAAATAAACAGAAGTAACTTTGTTCTTATGCACCCCATCATGGGACCCCAGAAACCTAAGGATAGAAACTGAGGCAGAGTGAACAATGACCAGCCAGAGAGCAGTCACAGTGTCAGCAGGGACAACAGCACTACCCCTTTAGAGGAACCAATACACACAAACAGCTCAGCCACATGAAACATACTGGATATATAACAGCTGACAATATATTTAAAGGTTCATCCCTTTCCTAAAGGGAGCAAGTTTAATGTCAACCAGACCTTTTAGAAATAGCAAATGTTTAAAACTAGCTTCAGACACTTTTTTTCCCCCATTTCCAACTTCACCTACAATCCTTTTTAGGTGAAGTAAGCACTGCCTCAACTTAGAAACTCAGTTCTGTAACAGCATTTGTTTTCTCCCTTTGTAAAGTGTTTACTGTGGAAAAAGCAAAACAAAACTTCTGTTTAGACAGGTGCTGTGTGAAACACACTGAAGGGAGGAAAACGTGCAGCTGTCCAAGAACATGACAAAGGAATGAAATCAATTACTAGACATGAAGAGCTGCTATATTGGAAACATGACTGGATGCTTCTCAGAGATAAACTGACGAAGCCCAAGTCTGCCACCAATGTCAGTTTGCAGCAGAAACCACAGATCACCTAGAGCTGACTGAAAATATCATGTGCAGATTAAAAATATTACTGACATGAGCAGTATAATTTCTTAGCACTTGGTGCTTTGCTTGGATAATAGCAGAAGCCAGATGTTGAAAAATAATCATGGGAAGCATCCACATGAAGAACACCAAAACAAACAAAGAAAAAAAAAAAACAGTTCATTTTTTGATGAACTTGAGGACATGTCAGCTTCATTAGCAAACACTCTCATGAACTAACTGTGGCTGAGTTCCATGTTGCACACATGGATTCTGGACAGAACTTGGCTTTCACTTCTATCAATCCAAACCACACAGGGCTAAAATATGCAGGAGCTACTACATAGTAAGACACAGATGGCTGAGAACTACATTGCAATTCAGAACTTTTTTGAAAGCCGTTCTACTTTTCTGATTATGAAAGGTTGCTCTTTTACTAAAGCTTTGCATCTCACTCCATTCCCTCCATTTCAGGGCTGGGCTGCAAAGAGCAATATATCATCTAGTGTTGAATCATCCAGCTGAGTACAAGAGAAAACAGTAGTTCGCGGTTAAAGATCAAAAAAAATTAAAATTTAAATTATATTTGCTGGCCCCAAATGAAATAGCTGACTTCAGTGGGCGAATCAGCCCTTAATTTTCTCTCTTCCTTATGATAGGTACCATGTAGAGCTGACCCCAGAATGCTTAGCTCTACTGAACCACACCCAAATCTCTGACATATCTGGTCTGGCAGTTCCCTCATCTTGTCATTAGTCCAAGATTCAATTTGCATTTCTTTGAGCTATGAATTTACTGTTCCCATTTTTCTCCAAGGAGCAAATCCATGGCCAATTACAGCAGAGAAACACAGTGAAGCCTGTCAAAGTTTCAACCGCTACAGCTGATAATGTCTGTCTTCTGCTGCTCCAGCTTTGGGCTGCACATGCCTCCCTGCTTCTGTTTGGGCCAAAGCAGGAGGAAGTCTGCCTAGCCAGTGAATGCAGGGGAAGGCTAAAGTACCCCATGCAGACAGCCCAACACAGTATGGTACATCAGTGCTCTTAAGGTTTTCCTCAGGGCCTGATGGGAGTACAGAATCACTTCACCCGCACTTAAAGGTTGCAGCAGTATTTGAAACCCAGCTAAGCCTCGCCTGGTTTAGAGACCAATTGTCCCTTGGAATCAATTACACAATGCTTGCAGGTAGGTCAACCAAAAATAACTTACTAGGTCCCCCATAAGACTTTTCTTACAAACTAAGACTGCAGATATCTACTGCTTTCCAATTACTAGTTTTATGAGCCATAGCACCAATTCAGTCCACTAGAAGAATAGCTCCTAACACATTCTTGGAGATTAAAAAATGCAGTAGTTTTGGAAAAAAAGTACAATTTCTTACTATGCTGTGTTCTCTTGAAGCTATTACATATAGTGACACTCAATCTTTGAAGTCCTTTAGAAATTATTTGCTGCTGCCTCAATAGAATGACAGTATCTTTATCAACTTTATATCTTCTGCAGCTCCATCGCTTACCTGATCGAAGAGCTGCTTCCCTGTGGTGTTGGGCTGGATGGCAAACTCCAGCTCAGCATCCATGGTGGTAACACGCACACTGATCTGGAAGACAGAAAAATGCATCATTATAACACACGCTCTAAGTGATGCTACCCAATAATGAAAACGAACATCTGCCCAGGACCAGGAAGCTGCTCTCAAGCTTCCAGGAACTTCACTGCCAGCAGTCACAAAGTCATCTGCTCTGCCAGCATGGTACTCATAGTTTTCCTATGTAGAATATAACCTTCCTGTTTTGCAGTGTGTTTATCCTCTCTAGTCCTACAAATATTCACATGTACTGACACACATGAGAGCCATTTACATCTTATGATAATTAATTTCTAGAGTAGAATATTCTGGTGTCTTTCACAAAAGTAGAGATGTTCCAAAACTTGGTGCACACAAGAAGCCATCCAACCCTTTTGTTTGAAGGGTGAATGTCAAGGAAGTTCCCAAAAGCATTAGCAACTCAGTCTACTACAGAAGGCTGGTCAATAATAACAATACGCTTCCAGTCTTTTTGAGTAATTGGAGAACTTATAAGGCACAATCCCTGACATGTTCCAAGGGCTGTGGGTGTGAAGCAGACAGGATGCAAGGATGCCCTCACAGGCTAACACAAGAAGGCTGCATGCTGAACACGAGAACACTTCCCATAGCAGTAGATATGCTGCCAATACTGCTTTCCAATTCTTTCAGGGAGATGAAAGACATCTAAAGACTGAAGAAATTGTTTAGGTGTTATTTAAAATTGCAAGCAAGATCATGAACAGTCTTCCAGAAGAAATGTTACATGATGCACTATTTTGACAGGAATATCTGACCATCACATTTTCACTTGTGACATGAAAATGGCCAAGGGACTGCAGCAGGGGAGTTTGCAGCTTCATCCCCCAGAAGCAGGAAGACCTACACATACCTTTTACTTCTCATGAAACAAGTTTAACAGCAGAGGCATTTCACATCAAATGCTAATGTAAAACATTGCTGATCCCATTCAAAACTCCTGATAATTACTGGGAAACATGATTTAGATGCTTGGGGCTAGACAGAAACAGTCCTGGCCTGAAAGCAGATGCCTTAACTTTAGGCCAGGGAAAGTGAGGTCTCTGAGTACACCAAGCTGCCTGAGAATCCAATTCTATTTGCATGCCTATCAACTGAAAAAGGTAAAGATATTTCACAGTTTTGGAACACAAGCTGTACATATTAAAACAGCTTTATTTAAAATATTTTTCCATCAAAGCAAAGCTTCAAGGCTTGAAATTGTACAGACAAGATACTCACAGCACACCAAACCCCAGCACACAGTCCTTGCCTTAACAGTTCTCTATCTTGCCAACAGTCATTTACCTCAGATTAACAAATCCTAATTTTTTTGCTCTTCAGTGCAATCAATTCTATTAGTACACTCCACCAGGCTTCCAGTGGTGAGGGGTGGAGGGAATTACACTGTGAACAGCTTTAAGAACAACTCAAAGTCATATTTAGACTATAAGCTAACTGCATGACACAGGAGACCAAAAAAGCAAGAGTAAGCAGAGAAATATTCAAGGAACCACATAATACCGATATGATCACAGACGGTTCTGATTCCTGTATTTCTACCAAGAATATGTACAGATTTCACATCTTGTTTACTAAGAAACCAGATTGCAAGAGAGTTAGAACCAGGAGTTTTTTCCCTCTAAGCAAGAAGTGTTCTGCTAGTTAAATCTAGCTAAGTGCCAAAAAGAGAGACCACTAACTACATCCAAATACTTTTTGAGGTATCCCAGAAAGCTTGCTTCAGACTAGGCACACCACTATTTTGTACTTGATATCCTCTTGAGATAAACCTAAAGGTTTTCTTGTTTTAAGTTAAGCTAAAAACTCTGTTAAGGTTAAAGGCAGGTTTAGCACAGCTAAGCTGAAGTACACAAATTGAAGTTCTAGTTGTTTCATGCAAAAGGACTGCTATCTAGACATCACTAGAACAAAGATATCACAAACAAGTATATCAGGAATAAGTCGGTTTTGAAGCCCTCTAAATCTTCGGACACAATGATGTCAAACTAAGGCAAAACCATCCCCCAGAAGTAGCAAGGAAAGAACAAATGACCTAAACTTGTAAAAACAAAGTGCTTTTTTAAAATTAGCAGCTTTCAGTAGCATGCAGATGCCTTAAGTTCTCTAAGTATATACCTTACCAAAATTACTCTCTTCAAATCCTACACATTGACAACGGGCTAATTTCACAGTGCATTGGTGAAACAAGAATCTGGCCACTTCCTAGAAGGGTTGAATGCTCCCCAAAACAGCTTTGCTAATTACACTTGGAAGCAGACTCTTCTAGCAGAAGGAGTGCAGGCTTGTAAGCCTGATGTGCCCTGCACACCCACCAGTGAGAGCAAAGCTGTCCATAAACTACACTCAGGTATAAGAAGGGTTACATTAAATGAGCCATTAAGTTACACATTGCATTTTGTTAGCTTTGAAGTATTTCCTGTTCACCTAAACCATTAATGTATCAACTACCATGAAAGAAAAGTAGTCTTTTTGCTCCACTGTTTATGGAAAAAGCATAGTTGCTACTCTTACCAGATATCATCTGCATAGGTGATTGAGGGCCAAGTATCTGAGCACCACAAAACAGAACTGAAACATCTGTGGTACCTCTTTGCAACTTGTGCCTAAATAGCTCTTAAAACTATTTATAACAAATCACACCTTAAAATTTAAAATAAAGCTGCTTCAGTAACCCCACAACTCATGCAGAATACTTATTAAGACTTGCATCTTTGTTAGCACAATAAAATAAGGTCCCATGCTGGAACCAGCAAAATTCCTTCACTGTCAGTCACTCAAATGCCCTTAAGCTATCTGATCCGATATCATCCTTCAATTAATATATTCAATAGGAAGATTTACACGTTTCCCCTCCTGCCCCAGAAGCCGCCTGTGCTAAAGATGAGTAGCAGCCCAAGGTTTAGGAGCACCAATGTCTTGAATGGGTCTGCACTTGCAACTTCAGCCTGATCTGAGACAGCAGAAGCTGAGATACCGCAGGAAATAAGCTTGTGCTTTGGAGAACCACACCCCGGTAGCGCAGTTTCCCCAAGCTGAACACAGTTTTAACACATTCAACAGCACACTGCTGTGAACTGTCAGCGGAACTAGCTGGGGAGAGCACATCCTGGGCTGTGCCAGTGGCATTTTAACCATTAGTTACTTTGAACCATCAGTGGTAATTTAATACTTGGCTGAGAAGTTAGTTTGCTATAAAATTGAGCTTTGTTAAGGCTCATTGGTGTGAAAACAACACACAAAGAATTTTTTTCCCCATATGCTACCAAGCCAGGGTGGTTTTGTTTTTCCAGTTCACAACTGGCTCAAAGTGAGGTTTCTACCATTTCAGATGGTGGGAGGCACCGATCTTAATGCGCTCTGCCTGCAGCTCAAACAAACTACAAGAAGAGATCTACACACTGCTATAATCTCTACCAGACAAGTATGTGCCAGGCACTGCATGCATGCTTACCTTCTTCCTCCTCATTCATTTAAAGTCTCACTTGAAGCAAAACCACTTTACTAAGGTATCCATAGCTGAGTACTGACCAACACAAATATTACATATAGGAATAAAAATGTTACAGCAAGACAAAGCCAACGCTACGCAGTCCCATCACAATTAAGACTCATTTGCTTCGTTCCTTCAGAGTTACCTTGCCAAAGTACTTTTAAACCATTTATCAATCTAGTGTACAACCAGTGCTTATTCTAAGACAAGCCTCAAGATTCATCAGCATTAAGCTTTTAGATATTGTATTTCTAAACCATCTCATAAGGTTTTCCTAGATTTGAGGGCTGGCAAAAGCCTTGGCATGCTTATAATCTGGGATGCAAAGAGAAAAAAAAGTCAATAAGGTAGCCAACTTGGACTGCTGAGAATATACAGACTTAGCTCTGTCAGTCCAGACAGGTAAGGTCTGGACTGCTGAGAGATGTGCAGGAGAAAGACATGGCACACCAGTGATTCAATCGCAAGGTCTACAATAGCAGCACTCATCCCCAAGTATACTACCCGCTATTCCAAATATTCTGTTACTAAACATCTATCAAACTTCCAACACTCAGAAGGGGTTTTTAGAATGCTTACTGGATTTCATCAACAGATTTATTAAAAATACTATCCTAAGGCACTAATTTGTACTCAAACTCTGTTAAAAGCAATTAATTGAATTTTTTCATCATAGCCTTTATAATATACCTGCTGCAGCATGCAAATATTTGCAACTCTAATTCTACTTGGATCTTAAACAAACAGAAGTTTATTCTAATAGGTGGCCTCTAAATAGTCTTTTGTCTTCCCATCATCATTTAATATACTCTCATACAAACACCTAGTAACATTATATGAAATGCTTCCAGATGCCATTTTGCACATTACAAGAACATTCAACTATCACATTTCAAATTTATACTCATCAAATTTAAAAAACATTTTTTAAAAAAGTGCTCATATTTAACTGATTCCTTTCATAACAGCTACAGGAAAGAGATAGAAAACTAGCAACCCTTCCTCTTCTCTATTTGAGGAATTACCATAGTTCTATCAGTCTAAGCACTGCTAAAGCTTGCCACTGCCAGAGCACATTAAAGAGCTTCCTGCTGCCAAGGGCAGTATTGTCAAGTGTGATCTCTTCTGCACAGACAGAACCTCTTGCATGGAAAGAGATACTCTTCCAGCCCCAGAGCAGCTGCAGCCAAAGAAAGCTCCCTTTGATTAGCAAAAGCTTTCCAAAGGTACAGGCCACCCCTAGCCCCCTCTTCCCATGGTGTTCAGCAGTCTACAAGAGACACACTTAATGGTACCAGGCACCTGTCGCATCTTTTCAGGTATTTTAGTATTGCCCATATACCTTCAAGTCTCACTTTCTGCCCCACTGAGATCCCAAACAAATTTTACTAGCAATAGTAATTGTCAGGTATCTTCCAGTCTCCGAATAAGCCCTTCTAATAGTGTGCTATAACAACTTCCTGACATGAAAATGTGTAGCTGCATATGGCAGGACAAACAGGAAAGACTGATACTGTTGACGCTCAGTAACGGATGTATTGCTTGTGCTAATGCCCCAGTGCATTGAGCAGCACGAGAGGTAGAAAAGACAATTCTGTTTGTCATAAGTTGAGACAGGAATAGAGTACTAGGAAATTCGTGTCAGAATAATAAGTAGAGTCAGCACAACAGAGTATCGACCTCTACAAAACCCTGACCCTGAGCTAAAGCTTCTTTCCTCCCTGCATTTCCTGCATGCAAGGAAGCTGTTATACCCTGCTGGGCTGTAGGCTTCAAGCTTCAGATATTCCCTGCTTCCCAGGTTCAAGCCAACAAGTGGACTATTTCTGGAGAAAGTAACATAGGGAAAACTTATACTTTACTGCAAATTTGACTGTTACAGAACAGAAGCAAGCTCAGTTAAAAAGAAATTCCAGACCAACCTTTATAGCCTCTGCACTAAAAGGAACCAATTTACCCAGCAGTTACTACACGTAAAGATACTAGACCAATACCATGCACCAGTTCCAAAAGGTCTGACCAGGGAAGCACATCAAATCCAGTCAGAGTTGCATGAACTAAGATCTCATAAAGCACCTTAATAATCTAAAAACCTGCCCAGTTTTGGCTTTTAGCAAGATTAGCAGCAATATGGTAAGTTTAACGAGAAGTGTCCCCCTGTTCCTCAGAACGGGCAAGTGAATTCTGGAGTATGGGTGCTCTGCAGGGCTGCACTTCCCTTCCCAGCACACTGGTCAGCCAACACGGGCCCACTGCGAGGACAGCAGAGCTTTGCATTGCCTCAGAGGGGAATCAGAGGTGATGCGCCACACCTCCAGCACCAGCCATACTCACAGACATCTGGCTCCTTCCCGAGCGCCAGCACCCCACCGAAACAGCCCTGGGTCCTCTGTGTCACGGTGAGGCTGGGATTGGGTCATGTGAAAGTGCTTGCAATTTCTCAAAGGATTACACTTAATTAACCAAGCCCCCTTCCAGCAGTCTTAAAGGGCCTTTTCATACCTCTAAGCTCATCAGGGAACAGAACAGTAGCAGGGACACCCCAGGCACCACACTGTAGATACCACAGAGAGGTTAACCCTCCCAGTAGCTACTGGGAGCTTCCCAGCTCTCTCCACCATCCCCATCCTGCTCTGCTGGGGACACAGAACTTCTCGTTTGACTGGAGCACAGGGCAGGCAGTAAGTCCACAGAAGGCATCCCATCTCACCCCACTATTTGAATAAATCTACCACTGGAGAAGAATACTTGCCAGGGTACTTCTGGTACCAGTGAGCCAGAAGTAGGGCTTACATCCTACAGAGTATGTGGCTTTCTTTTGGTACCTAAGTACAGCAGGAATGCACCTTTTAAAGCAACCCTAATGATTTTAGCATGGAGCCTGAAGGCAGCAGTGAAGGGGCAGCTGCTACTACACAGCTTCATGAAGCTGCTCTCCTGTGAGCACCAGCAAGCCTGGTCAAGGAAGAATTCAGGCTAAATCTAACTAAATTTTTGCTCACATGGTCTTATTCCCTCCTTGTGAAGGAGCAGGGCAGCAATCCAGCTTGGATTCAGAAGCTGCTGTGGAGCCACACCTGAGCACAGTCACACTAGAACTGTATCCCCACCAGCAGCAATTGCTCTTAGTCTCCAGCAAAACAAGATGGCTCACGTGGGCAACAAACCACAGCACCCACACAGCTTCAGGACCCACGCTGCTGAGGACACAAAAAGAAAGCAAGCCAGAGCACCAGCCTGCAAGACCAAGAAAGCTCATGGCTTTGAGAAGTCTGCTTGCAGAAACTGGATGGAGAAAGGGTGGAGGCACCAGCACCTAAGAAAGGGTGGAAGCAGCAGTGTCTGGGCAGACATGCCCTGTGACAACTGTGGCATTCAATACCTCACTGCAGCAGAGACACCAAGGGATGCTGCCAGTGCTTGCCCATAGCTTCCAGCAAAACTCACCTTCATAGCACCAATTTATAAATGTGCGGTAGGGGGGAAACCTAGTTACAGCACATCAGCCATTAGAAAGATATGCTTTCCTATGTGGAGCTTGGAAGAGCAGAGAATTTCTGCTTTACCTAACAAAGTGGTTCAAAATTAACCAATTCTGTGCCCATTCCAACTGCATTTCTGTAACAGTTTTCTGACAGGATTTATAGCAGTTTTATATCCAGCAGTTGAAACCCTAGCCCTATTCTTGAAAAGCGTAAAGAGAAGAAACTGACTGAGGTGATTAGCTCACTTGGTTAGAGCACGGCACTAGTAACATCCAAGGTTGCAATTTCAATCCCCATACACACCATTCACTTGAGGGTTGGACTTGATGATCTTTGTGGGTCCCTCAAACACAGAATATTCTGTGCGCGTATGTGTCTGTAACTAAAAATCTGGTACAAAAAATAGTGCTAAAGCAGTCAGTTTCAAAAAAGGAAACCAAGTGATTTATTCTAATGTAAACCCCGACTGTTTGACTGTTTGATTTGTTTGACTGTTAATCTCAAAATACTCTCCTGCGTTAATTTGTACTGCTCATCTCACAGTGATGAGAAGGAAAATAAAATTCTTCCATACAGCAAGTGGTAATCAGGAATGCTTGCATTTAAAAAAGAAAAAAAAATCCGTTTCCTTGAAGGCACTTGCTGCTGTTGAAAGGGCAATGCCTGCAGAGCACAGCAACGCAGCAGTATTTTGTTGCTTATCTTGGTTCTCAAGACCAAGTGTGAGAAGCCGCAGCTACCTTCCTGTTTAAGACCTCCTTTGCACATGATTGATACCTGGTATCCAGAGAGGCCTGAGCAGAGGATCACTAAGTGGAGTTGGAAGGGATTGTCCTTGCAGGACATGTTCATCAGTCCAGAGATCAGTTATTCATATCTAGTCAGGGAGTCTACTTCAGACACCCTATATAAACTACAGATTCCATTTTTCTCTCAAGTGGTGGAGAATCAGATTTATTACCCTCAAGGACAGTTTCTCTAAAAAATGAGGTTTCTTTCAAACCACATTCACAGAGTCCACAAGAAAACTTCAAAAAAGCCTATTGCTCACGCAAAGGGTCTGTTGTTTGCAGTTGCCTTACTTTAGATGCCTTCACTCACTAACACTGCCCCAGCTTTGCAGCTTTCTCACAATCAATGTTTCACCGCTCTGGAGACACCTTCCTGCACCAGTACCAGCGAGCACACGCTCACGAGAGCACTGCACAAGCATGCAAAGCCAGGGCTGTGCCAACACTGGCTCCACAGGGCTCAAGAACTCCATATTTTAGAACTCTGGAGGTATCATTTACCCAAGTTAATCAGTGATCTGATTTGGGTAGGCAACCTTTTCAGGAACAGAAGTTCTACTTTATATATACTACTACTAAGTTATTAATTCAAAACAATTATTAAAATTCCTCTACTGCCTACACAGCATGGCTTCCAAAATCATTAATGATGTTTCCACGTTAAAGCTACTTAAATGTAATTCCTCATTTTTCAACCGGTCACATCCCACCAGTGGTGTTTGAACACTGTGGCTACTGGCAGCTTGCCATCCTCTCCAGAGGGCAAACAAGTTTCAATTAGAGGAAAGGAGCTGCAAGATGAGAGTACTAAGCCACTAAAAGCAGCCATGGGTGGATCCCCACGTTTACAGTCAAGTCCAGATACTTGTATGCCACTTATTACACTACTTACTCCCAACCTTGTGCAATGGATCAATTCCTCTATTTTTGCCATTTCCTTTTCCATAAATAGATTCTTCATGCACCTCCCTTTGCTTTCCTGTAGCCGTTCCAAGTAATTAACATTGCCATTTTCTGTTTCTTTAGAGAGAGTTTGAAGAAGCCCTTGAAATATCTATTTTTGTACCTGTTGTTTGAGCTGCTTAGAGAGAACATCCTTTACTAGTCAAACCCCAGAAGGAAATTAAAATATCATGGGGAAAACCCCCCATCCCTTTTCTGCAACATCTGGATCAGGAAGTGAAGCAAAACCTAGCAACGTTCAGTTACCATCATTCAACTTTTACAATCTGTTCAGCTTTGGGTTTTGTTTTGGGGGGAGGTTGCTTATTTTGTAAACAGCTTTTTTTTTGTGCCTGTTAGAAAGGCTTTTCTCTGAAGAAATATACACAGCTATTATGGCCTCTGCACACTAATAGTAGGGTTGGCAGTTGTACTTCACATGTCAGAGCTTAACCATATCCCTTGCTAAAGCTGTTCAACCTAAGGGCAGTTAGCAGGCAGTGGGCACGTTTGAATGCAGCAGTGGTATGGGTGACATTCCTCACAGCTATTGTGTGCTCCTCCCAGGCAATCCCGATCACAGGTTACAAACAAGTATTTTGTACCACCGCCTTATGTTGTTCACCACACAAAGGTGTTAGGATCCTGGCTGTGACTGCAGTCACTCAACCAGCAAAACAGTCCCTGCACTCTCTCCCACCATCAGAGGCACTTCAGATTTTCTGGGAAGGCTCTTAGAAGGCAACTTTTCCCCCACACCAACCTTCCCTTAGTCCAGTTCTTCCTTTTCCATCCTCAAGCCAAGGGCAGGGAATTTCCCAGAGCTGTTTAACAGTTGCAAAGACCCAGTTCGAGGGGCTGATCAGTCCAGACGGGTAGCCAAGACATGTTCCCAAAAAGCCAATGAGCTTTCCAAACATAGCATCCAGCGAATGTCTGCCAAAATCACAAGCACCTACTTTGCTGGAAGGAGCTCAAAACAAGATCAAGACAGGATGCTAACAAGACAAGTGTGACCTGCATTGAGGCATCACATGTACAGTAAGTACTTGAAGTTCATGAGCTAAACAGACTAAATACTCAGTCCCTATGTAAAGGTCTCTAAATTCCCCTGCAGTTAAGAATTGTTTCAGAGGTAACTTGGAATCAAGAGTAAATAAAATCACTACACTCCAACACTCTGCTAATCATTTAAGACACTTTCCACAGGGAAGAAAGCATGAAGATAACTGCTGTGACCAAGCACTTCCTTCTAAAGGACTCACATTTAGATTAAAAAGTCAGAGCAAGCTTATCTGTTTCACATGCTTCTCTCTGTCCTTCAACCAAGAGACTCCTAGCAGTTTCACTCTGTTACAGAGAGGGGAGCTGAACACAGGGCTGCCTGTTCTAGGCACCCAGAGCATGGCCTGGGTGTGGCACATCAAGTTCTTGGCCAGCTCACAGCCCTCACTGAACCTCTGAACAATGGCCAGACTTCTAGGAGCTAGAACACAGTCTTACTGTGGGATCTGACTGCCCAGACTATGAGCCATCCCTCCAAATTTAACTACACACACAGTCAAGTATGAGCTAGAGCTGTTTCATCATCCTATAATTTTCTGTTTTATCATTTCCAGCATGCTAGACAAATCCTGCAACTTCCTTTCAGTACAGGGTCTCGTTTAGGCTGACTGCATTTTCATATCTATTTAGGTCATAGTTCCGTAAAACACAGGATTTCCCCTAAATGTCTCAGTTCTACACTTCTTTTTAATATTCAGTTTCCCCACCCATATTTGCTTCCCCCACCACTGACCTATTTTAGATTTTAAATAGTTCTGTTGGGACTGTCCACAGTTTATAAAAGACCAGCTTGTGATTGCAGAAGTATTCTTTGTTATTTTAAGCTCCATCTAGTTCAAGCATTTGAGCTTTCCTAATATAGAGGAGAGTATATACCACCATGACACAGAACCCCATGTCCCAAAAGGTTCCTGATGGGGCACAGACCTGCACAGGAGCTGAGGAGAGCAGTGCCAGCACACACAGTGTCTGTATCCACCACCATGGGAAGCCATCCTGGAGAACCTGCACCTTCCCAGTCGCTTCTCTGGGTTCATATTTGTACTCCATAACTACATCACAAGTAGGAATTCAAAAGGATGAATAAGGGTGGGAATAACTCTTCTGTTATTTTCTCCAGCAGAATCATTTCATTGGTCCTGTTCACTGCATTAACACAGGGCCACTGCTACAGGCCATAGAAGAGAAACGGCAAGATGGGTACAACTGGACAAGATGGACCAAGCTATTAAACCACTCTTATTCCTCACTCCCAGGCATACCTGCTTTATCTTTTGCAGCAGCTCTGATACACAACCCCTTAGTGAGATTTACCCCTCATAAACCACATACACACATGCCATTAACCCCGTTTTCTGCTGAACTACAGAACAGAACCGATGCAAAACTTTACAGTGGCAGCAAACCATCAAAGCTCCCAAGCAAGCAACCAAGTTGATTTAGTTCATTCAAGGCTGCAATTAAATCCACACTCTTGAGTTCACATTCATACATTTCTTGAAATACACTGTTTGAAATTGGGCTATTTTAGAAAGAAAGCCTGATAAACTTCAGCTAACACCTGAGACCTAGATGCATTGCTGAAAACATTGCTGAATGCCCAGCAATGTCAGTGGTCAAGTAACACTGATTAACATAAACGGACTTCTTGTATCAAGTGGGCAAGAGTAATTTTCTTACACGATTTGCAGTTTCAATATCTAGATCCTTTATTCTCCTCTACAAACAGAAATGTTATGGACTATCTTTATGTAGCCAAACATGCAGATAAGCCAAACTGTTAGTGGTCTTCCTAAAGCTGCAGGTCAAAACTGAGAACCACAAATGGGTAGTAGAAAGATAAATAGCCAGATGCTAAGTACACCTCCTGAACAGGTCAACATACATGTGGATATAACCTAAAAAGGCAAACAGTAAAACTCACTAGAGTAGTAAGGAGAGGCAGGGAGCCTGAAAACCAACCTTCTGCAAAGAACATTCAGAAGTCAACTTGAGAGTTAAGCTCTCACCCAGACCTGCTGTGTAGGGTTGCTTTATGTTTTTCCATATGCTAAAGTACAGCAGCACAGGGTTTGCAGACATGAATTCAACTTTGATCAAAGTCAGGGGCTCCTTCAATGTTCCTGCATGCAGATACCTTACCCCTAACTGCACATTTCCAGAACACTGGGAGCAGTAAGAGCAGCTAACTACTCTTGCTCAGGCTTGTTGCGGAAATGGACAGATCCACATTAATGCATCTAATCACCCATCTTTCTCTAAGGGAACAGTAGACCAACAAAATCACTTAGTATATAAGACTGACTGAAGCCTCTCAGATCCCAATTATTTTCAAATCCTTCCAAACACTGCCAAATCAAAGCCGTCAGTAGAATACGGTAAAAGCATTTAATGGGCAAGTCCTCTATGCCAAACTTTTCTGAGTCCAGAGCATCTGCACATAGCAATTTGTAAAAAGACAAGGAAAAACTTGAAAGGACAGAGCAATGCAGCACATAGTCCAAGGGGTTCTATAGAGAAAAAAGAGACACTCACCAAATATTTTTTTGCAATATGAAAGAAACATTCGAAGCTTAGCCATGGGAGAAGTGGCTGGTCACCTCTGACTAAGATACATTTGGTGCTTAGGGGCAGAAGAGACTTCACACAGAGGTGAATCAAGTCCAGAGCAAGCAACAAAGCCTATGTATTAAATCTGTCAGAACTAGAAGCAGCAAAGGAGCAGGACAGCCTTGTGTCATATTTTTACTTGATTATTTAACGTTTGTCAGAACAAACACTAAGATAGCATTGTATTTCCTGTGCATGATGCTAAAGCAAGTATTGTTTAGATTGGTCTGATCTTTTAGTGATTTGGAAGTTACTTAGTCCTTCTATTTGCTCTGTCTTTTGGCAGATTCAAGACAACATTACACTGATATATTCTTACAGCTGAAGATGCTGACACGGACCCCCTTTCAAAAAAAGATCTCTACCCTACACTGCTGGGTGTGCAAAAGGGTATTCAAACTGAGCATAATACATTGCATTGCATCTTGCCATCACCCTTCAATGTGAGATGTTAGTAACAAACCACAGAGCAAGATAAAGGGAGAAAAACCCCTAAGTTGGGGGTTTTTGAGATTTAATGCACTTCCGCATGTATGTCAACACAGAACCTTAGGTATACAGTGCAGAAGACTTTAGTGTCTATAGATTTCACAAAGCCCAAAATACATGTTGCAGCAAGTCATTACAAGTAAGAGTAAGAAAATCAATTTTCAGGAACTTGCTGCTTCCCAGTTTGTCATGGCTGGGTCAGAATACTATCCAGTTTCTGGTGCAGTTTAGTGCTTTAAGCAAACCAAAAAATACTAAGTCAATATTTGGTTATTTTCAATACCAACTTCAGGTAAGAGAGGTTTCTCGGTAGTTTTTTGAATGAAGGACTAACATAGCAACAAAGAAAGTATGAAACCTCAGTATTAGGGTGAAGAATAAGCTACAGTCCAGCTTCTGTAACAAAATCAGCACAATGGAGCTGCAGGCTGGAGGACTAAGACATCACTTATCAAAATGTTTTCTTGGCTTAGTGATAAAGCATTTTATGGTGTTGAATAAGAACACTCTCCAAGCCTTCCACAGTCCCAACCATAGACTTGGAGCTTTCTGACATTTTAAGTAATACTGGTCTTTTCTGACCACGTTGTTCAAGTTACTACTAACCTTAGAGTTTTTGAGGCAGCTCACAAAATGAGGAGCATATCTAACACTTCATATGGCAGTTTCTGGTTTCCTAGGGGATTGTGAATAGTGAAGTGATAGAACATAATCATTTTACTGCTCTCTGCTTCCAGTATTTCACCAATGCAAACAAATTCACATGTTGAGTGTGTCTTAGTGAAAATTACAGATACTGCAACAAGAATCCAGTTGCTCAAACAGCACACTTTCAGTAATAGAAGCAGCCAGGTTTCTCAACTTCAGGCAAGCTCAGATCCTGATTTTCAACTGTAGAAGGATAACTGTAGCCAGAGAACACTGAATACAGACAGACACTGGAATCAATGCATCTCGGCTCAAGCTTTCATTACCTATCCAAAAAAACCAATGAAGTTAATCAGTCACTTTTTCAAAAGCAGTTTTATGTTTCCTTAATATTGAGATACACATAGGAACAAATGAAATAAACAGATATTGGCAAAACAGTTATGATGCTTAAGCTTTCAATCTCATCTCACAGACCACAGACATTTCTTAACATTTGGATGTAACATACGGTAGTAACAAACACACTAGAGAAACAACACCCTTCTTATGCCTGCTGTGCACTGTCTCCATTCATGACTGCTGTCAAAACTTAGAGGAACATATGAATACAATGAGTAATATAATCTAGTGACATCCCTGAAGGATAACTTTGCTGATTTTAAAAACAAAACAAAACACACACAAACCATACACCAAACCAAACATGTCACAATTTTGCATGTTTTTATTACTTAGACACCAAGTATTCTATTGTCTCAGCTGGGCTATAAGCTATAATATAAGCAAGTTTCTTTCAATCCTTCCAGCTCTCCAGGCAATTTTGCTTTCTTGAAGATCTGCTTTATCGGTCAGAGAGTAATTAGATTAACCAAGTTAGTGGGTGCTATTGAAAGGCATTTAAAGGGCATTAAAGTATTTAAAAGACAATGCAATCATCAGGCACAGCCAACATGGGCTCATGAAGGGAAAGTCCTAACTAATTTGGTGTCCTTCTACAATAAGGTCACCCACCAAATGGATGAAGGAAAGGTGGTGGATGTAGTTTTTCAGTGTTTTACTGAAGCTATTGATACTTTCTCTCACAACATCCTTCTGGACAAGTTGTTCAACTGCAAGATAAGGCTGTTCAAGGTGTGCTGGATGTAGAACCAGTGGCAGCAGGGCTCAGAGGGCTGCAGGGGATGGGGCTGTGTCTGGCTGGCAACCACTCACCAGTGGTGTTCCTCAGGTCTCCATAATAGGGCCAGTGCAGTTCAGTATTTTTACCGATGATCTGGATTGCAGGAGTTGAATGCACCATTAGCAAATGTACTGACAATACCAGCACCGGGTGTGGTGTTGATTCTCTCAAGGGACACAAGGTCTTGCAAAGGGGTCTAGATAAATCAGAGCATGATTGATCAGTGGCATAAAATTTGAAAAGAACAAATGCCAGATTCTGTACCTGGAGCAGAGTAATTCCAGGCACAAGTCCAAACTGGGAGAGAAGTGGCTGGGGAGGAGCCCTGCAAAAAGGGATCTGGAAGTGCTGGTCAGCAGCAGGCTCAAGAGGAGCCAGCAATGTACACAAGAGGGCAAAACACACCCTGGAGGGCATCAAACACAGCAAAAACAGCCAGTCCAATGAGGTTATCTTCATTAAAGTGTCTACTTAAATGATCAGCAAGCAAATCCTTACTTTTAATACATATGTACAAATCCCTCCTTCTCTATCATTTCTTACTAATAGGACTGTTTTCATATAAGAAGATTATTGAACCACCAAGTACTGTGTGAGTTTTGCATTACCACTTTTTTACTGGGCAACCTGATATTGCTTGAATTTGTCAGCAATGGAACTGCCTTACTTCTTACAGTGTGCCTTCAGAACCATTTGCTGATGTTCTGCAAGTCCTGTAGATGACAATCATCAGGAGGATATCAGGTTCTGGATTTTAACAGAGAAAAAAAATACACAGAACCAAAATCATCTTGTCCATCCAGAAAACTGTCTGAAAAGACATTCAGCATATTGATGACTTTTTTTTTGCCCTCTGAGTACACTACTCTGGAAAAGTGAGTTTAAAAAATAAAATCAATGCCATATTTATATTCTTAGAGACATTATTAATGAAAAGCCACACCTCTGGGGGATGGAAGTCATCAAGCATCCTGACACTTCATCTTAATAATTTCTCTGGCAGCTCAGTTTTTGCACTGTAACCAAGCACAATGGAATTCGGGGTAAATTTTTCCTTGCCATAGCTTTTCAACTGTACTGTAAAGTTGAAAAGCTATGGCAAGGAAAGATTTAGTCCAGAATTCCATTAGTTAGCGTAGAATTCTATGCTTTATTAGCCTATGTTATATAAAACCAAATACATTTTTTAAATGCTGTGACTAATTGATTGATTGGACGGCAATGGCACGCTTTTCCTGTACTAAGTCACTTCACCACCATAACTAAATTCCCAACTGAGAGAGAAAAAAATGCTCTGATAAGGGCCTACAAAGGAGAATAGTACAAATCAGTGATATACAGACAGACAAGGATAGTTCATGGCTGCAGAAAGTCATCAGTTTACAGCTGGACTCAAAGGTCTTTTCCAACCAAACTGATTCTATGATTCTACCTCAAGAACACAGGAAGGTATACAATGGCAGAATAACAGTTTTCCAGTATTTTGCATGTAAAATTCTCCAATATCAATTTAACAACCCCACTGCCGCCACTCCCCACCCCACCCCCCCACC
>VXAZ01003283.1:142136-206780 GCA_013399875.1 Gymnorhina tibicen
CTCCGCGCTGCTTCTAACGGGACTCCGCGCCGCGCCTCTCCGCCCGGCCAGGCCCCGCCCGGCCCCGCCCGACCCGCACTCCGGCCGCCTCCGTGCAGGGGATGGAGCCGCGGCGCCCCCGCCCCGGGAAGGCCGAGGCGGGCAGTCTCTGCGGAGCGGCCCGGGAGGGGCGCGGCCGCGAGGGCTGCGGGGGCTGCGGCACACTCCCAGCGCCGCAAGAGCCAAGGGCTTCCAGAGCCATAAACTAGTGCCTAGACAGCTCCGGTCACAGAAGCTTATGCGCGAATCAGTGTCACTGTGACTTCTGGTCCTTAATAAAAGCATTATTTAAGAAAAAAATGCTATTTTGACGGTGATTGCTCTGTTCAAAGTAAGACCTGTGACCAATCCTTCTGCCCCTCGTGCAGCCAGAGCCGTGTGTGCACAGGTGCGGCTCAGCGAGCTGCTGAGCCCAGGCTCCTCGACCCGTGGTGTGGCCGGCCAGTGTGCTGTTCTGTACAAGGTTTTCACAGCCATCTGTTTGACTAAAAAGCACAGTTCCAGCTTGTACGGAAAATCACGCTATGAAAAGCCAGTGTCCACAACAGAGACAGAGGAGTCCTGCAATTTTATTTGAATAAAGGGAGAGAGTCCACCGGGGCACACACCCATGGGGTTTTCTCTCTCGAGGTTTCGGAGGGCGCAGCCTCCTTTCATACTAAACTCCCAGTCGCACGTTGCCCTCTTCCTTTCTCCATCAGCTGAGGTACCAGGAAGGTACAGCCTTCCCGAACCACCTACCACATATCCCCCCTTGAACCTGTTGTTTTACCCCAAAGTTCAGAAACTCAGGCTTGCGCAGGCCCACTTGTCTGTTTCAGGAGCCAGGCTGGCTGGGCTCTGCAACTAACCTGCTGCCCAAAGGCAGTAGAGACATTAAGATCCATTTCAAAGACATTAACGCTCATACCTTCACCCACTGAATTGTTTGTAAAGACATTAGCACACATCTTCCCTCTCAAGCTCCAGGTGCTTCAAAAGCCCAAAGGACTGCGGTTCCCTGAAGCTTGGCAAGTCAGTCTGGTCTTCAAGGCTTCTCCAAAGCCACAGCCATAATCACACAATATAAATGAGCAATCAAACTCATGGATGAAAATAGTGGAGGACCAGCAGCAGGCCATCTGCCAAAGCTTCTCCTGCCATCTCTGTTTTGCAACCACTGAGGGAGAGAATCAAGGTTCAGCATTTTCATGGGGATTTAAAGAAGCCATCTCATCTCATTTAGGACTTTGAACATAACTTTCAAACAGCAGACTAAGTCCTATTTTCTCCCAGGAAATAAGAAGTAATTCTTTTTAGAGTCGACAGAGTCAAGAAGAAGGAACTTAAATAAATTTAATGTCTTATTTTTAAAGAAAAGTAGGAACATATAGGGAGTTTTTTCTTGATTTTGTGTCTTCTTGTCAAATCTGCTGAACATTTTTATCTGGCAGGAGATGGAAACAGGGTCCAGGTGCTTTGTTTGCTTCAGCTGAATATGCAGGTTTCACTCAAGCTAGAATCTCTATGCTGTGCCTACATAGGAAAAAACATGAGTATAATTGGATTGATGTAAACTGGTGTAACTTTTCTGCACAGAAAGTCATGGGGTGCCTAAGAGGCTGTTTTACAAAGTTTTCTTCCTTTTCTGACTCCTTTTTATATTGAGACTTTCTTAGACTAGGTCAAGCAAGACTAGTCCATGAAAGAGTTCCACTTATTTCCTACCAAAATAGATACTGACAGAAGACATAGAGAATAATAAAGTCACTTACTTGTGATTTTTTTTTGCCAGGTTTGGATCCA
The DNA here is from genome assembly GCA_013399875.1 of Gymnorhina tibicen. NCBI lineage: Eukaryota > Metazoa > Chordata > Aves > Passeriformes > Artamidae > Gymnorhina > Gymnorhina tibicen. The sequence goes on from VXAZ01003283.1 coordinate 143,961, forward strand.
GAAATGTTAGGTGTGAGCTTTCTCCCGGAATTAAAGAGACTCTCTGAAGACTTCTTTCATGCTAGCAACGTATATGACACTGAGAGCCCAATTCTGCTTCTACTGGAACTTCTATACCAACATTCCTTCATAAGACTTAGTTAACTGTTTGGAGAATTCCATTAATCTTTTTTGCAAAGGTGATAAAACTTTAGGTGATAAAAGTCTAGCTATTTTCTTGCCAAATTTAAGGGACTATAGTTTAACGTCCAGTGACCTAAGATTTTCTTCATAGTGCTAATGACAGGAGTGCTAATGATGCAAATGAAGTCCCATGCCAGTGAAACAATCAGATCCAAAGCAACTGTATTCCCACTTACAGTGTGCCAGGCATTGGCCATGTCCATAAAAAGTCATAAACCCCATGTCAAACAGTCCCAAACAGTCTGAAGGGCCAAGACAAAGCTCCAGCATAATATACACTTGTTTCTGACCGCAGCCACTTCTCTTGTCCTTCTTCCCTATTATTCATATCAATAGCCAAACAAAATACCATTCATGGCACTTTGAAAGACAAGAGTATCCTGTGACAGGCACATGAGTCTCTACACTTCACTTCCTCTCCTGCTTCTTCTTTTCCCCTTCCCCTTCAATGCTGAGGTGGAGAACAAGGCATCTAAAATTTGAACCACATGGTGCTCCAGCCACAGTTCCATGATGAATTCCTGCAGCAGAAGTGCTGCACCAAGACCTGACCTTCCCCACGGACCTTTCCCTTGCCAGCTGCTGAGGAGGGGTGGTGTCATCCAGTAGCCTTTTCCCGAGCCCTACCTGCCTGGCCATGTGTGAGAACAACTGCATCAGTGGATTCCTTGAGAATTGCAGGCAGGGGTTACATGCCCCTCTGACTTCAGGATGAAATTCCAAGGGGTAAAAGTATCAGCCGATTAAAAGTTCTCCTTGCAGGAGGCTGGAGAAATGAGTAACATTACACAGGGCCTTAAAAATGCTGTTACTTCCAGACTGCTCAGATCCCAAATAATATTAAAATATTTCAGAATTAGATTCGACCAGAATGACATTAAGCATTCTCCTGGGAAGAGGTCTGGTATTTCACTGGGGATTTATTGTTTTGGTTTTATTTTCACCAAGCCTTTTGTAGTAGCTTCTTTTAAGCAGAAAGAGCACATAAATTATTTGATCTGACATACCAGAGTTATTTAGCATGAGCACTTAAACAAGGGGCTGTTTCATCAGCCTATAGGTTTTTTGACTAATGAAGGTAACTTGAGCCCTCCTTTGCATGGCTTTGACAGAGCATAGAAGCCAAAGGTGTTTCATACTAGACGTGTATTTCAGAGGGCTGAAATTTAGTTTGATTCACATAAGTAAACGAAGGCACAAAATGAAATTGTTACCATAGTATGAGAACACACCTTCAGCACACAGTAGTCCTGGACTGACTCTATTTAAAATTAACCAGTCTGGTTCTGAGCTCTTCTTTGAATAGCAGCTAAACTTCTTTCTCCTGCTCTTACTGCTTTCATTCTGCTCAGACATTAATGCCTATAGGTTCACTATGAGTTGCTCTTGGTGATGATCTTGGATCTTTTTAGTGTTTAATTGTATTTAGGGATAAAAAGCATCTTTCCTCCCAAACAAATACTATCACTCCATTCACACTTCTATGTCTTGAGAATCAGGGTAATCTTTTGCAGTGATTCTCAAGTTGAAAGGATGAGAGGGGTAAAGAGAAGAGCCTACCACATTCAGGAAGGCAGGATTTGAAAAGGCCAGAAACAATTCCATTCCCATGCAGCTGCAGTGACAGGGCAGAAGCTGATGGGGCCACTGGATGTGGGAACCAATTTACCTGATCCCCTTTCCACCACAAGAAAAGAAATTCATTACAGTATATGGTCCCAGCTCCTGGTTTGTCAATTCACCAGGGCAGAAATAACTGAAACTGCCTGGAAATCCCAGGGATTTATGTCTGCCAGATGCTTTGTAAAGCCCTAGTTCCTCATTCCCTCCAGCATATAAATCCCCCACTGGCAGTGACACCCCTACAAGGAACATGGAGAAGGCTTTACTAGGAACAATGACTCACTGTATGTCCCACACCACTCATCTCTTCCTGTATGTCTGGGGATGTGCTGGGAATATGCTGTTTGTGCAGGGGGAGACTAAAGAGGAGGGTTTCAAACCAGACAAAAGGTGTGCAAGAATGCAACGATCATACGAAAAAAATGTAAGAACAATCCATCTGCTAGAATTGCCTCATCTTCATTTTTTCTTTGTTTGTACCATATGGGAGCAAACGCTCATGTTTTCTACATCTTGTACTGCTTGCAGCAATGCGGGGAACAAAGGGAAATATCCAATGGATATTCTGGGACTTTACTCCAAATATTTACAACCCAAATAACAGATAACATAGCCAAGAAGGACAAAACAATTAATGGGAATATGTTTCGCTAGTTTGTGTGAAAGGTACTGATGTAGAAATGCTCTTAAATCTGTATAGAATTGGAACAGTGTGAGGTTTGGAGACTGATCCTGGCACCTTCTCCTTAGAGCAAGGAGGTGGAGTAAATCCCGCTGCTCTGTTCCACCTCAAACTAGTGAAGAAAAATTATTCCTGTGGGTGATGGGAATAATAAAAGTGGGGGTTTCAGTTTTAGAAAAATTTATCTAATCTAAAAAGTATCTCCACTAGTATTTATTCTAATAGGTTTGACAGTGTGATGTGTATCCAAAAGGAAACATGCTTACTTATATGTATCTCTCAGAGCCCATTTACAATAATCATGGCCAGCTAAAAACATACTGGAAGCAAAAGGGAAAAAACCTACCTTACCCATTTCATTTTATCCCTGTGAGGCATGTTAAACTTTCCTATCTGACCATTCAGGAGCCACTCTGGCAGTTACACTCCCACCATCAGAGACTTTAATGCTGGGCCCAAAGCCCCTTCTCAACAGGCAGCTCAGAGACCTGGTAGGGGCCCCACTTGACTCCCTACACACCCCACTCTCAGACAGTTAGACAAGTTTTCCGTACCAGCTTGACCCCAGGTTTCCCATAGCAGAGTCTTGTTGCTGTGCGTTGGTATGGCAGGCTGCTACCTTCCTGGGAGTGCCACAGAGCATCCCTAGGGAGAGCGGGTGATCCACTTTCCCACAGCCTTTCGGCAGCCCGAGCTATCTCAGTCGATTGTCAGCCCACAACAACGCGGTGGCGGTAAAGGAGGCGAGAAGCCTCTCTTGCATGGAAACTGCAGAAGGTCTTTATTCCATGCTAACTCCCCAAGGTCTAGGACCAGCACGTGTGCTAGCCCCCATAGGCAGAGGGCTAGCACATGGCATGGTGCCCAGGGCGGAGGGAGAGAAGCTGGTGCCTCGCTGGTCCCCAAAGCAGAGAGAGTGAGTGCACGTGACTTGGAGTCCCTGTCTTGGGGAACAGGGGGGTGGAGAGAGCACATGGATTAATGGTCTCAGGGCATAGGGGCGGTACAAGGGTGGTACAAGGGCAGAGTTGGGATAACAGAGCCAATAGGGAGAACCTGAGGGAGTGGTTTGGACTAGAGATGGGGGAAAGGGGTAACCACATGTAGAGGGCAGCAGGGATATGGAATAGGAATGGGGAAATTCCACCATCACAGAGTCTCAGGCCTCTGGTTCTTTTAAGTAATTTTATCATGGTGCAGCAACCGAATTAGAGATTGACCTGGTGCCTCCAGGGAGGAGCCTTGAACAAAGGACTCCCTGCGCTTTTACATCCTCACAGTCTGTGCTGGTGATAGCCTGGGATCTTCTGAGTCATCAGCTCCTGCTGCGTCTCTGAGTGTCCAGTCACCTGGCTGGCACCACAGGTCCTCATGCCATTGTGCAAAGGGCTGGTGCCAGTTCATGGCCTCCTGTCCCAGAGCTCAGTCCTCAGCCTGCACTGGAGTCTGCACACTGAGCTATCTGCACTAAATGTATTCCTCAACAGGCAGTCCACACAACCTGTGGGATATCCACCAGATCTGTCTTGACTAGCAAAGCCTCACTGTAACAAACCATGATTAAAAAAAAAGCTTAAATCTCCAAAATCTAACAAAACCTGATGCTCTGCTCTTCATCCACCTTATTTTCTTAACAGGACAATTCAAAGTTTGTAGACATAAAATCTAGCAATTTTTTTATTCAATAGGGCTCAGACCATCAAGAGTTTACGTGCAGCACTAATAGGCTTTGCTGCAGAAAGCGGGGTGATTTGGAGTCTTCAGCTAAGATCTTCACAGTTTCAGTGTCCCAAAGAAACAGGCTCTCTGGGATTTTTCTCCTCTCTTCCCCCTCTCTCCTGCTCTGCCTCCTTCTCAGATGGCTGGTGTGGAGCCAAGATGATGGTACTGGTGTGATGACCATGTAGGGCCACTGCCTTTCTGACTCAGAGACTGGGAACTTGGAGGCTGTAACAAAGGCCACCAGACGTTTCCTTCCATGCCTGCCACAGAATGGGAGTGGCCAGTCCAACCTCTGGGGCTGAGTACCAGGCTCCAGATGGTTCTGATACAAGTGACTACTATCTGGAAGGCATCCATTTACACTGGGGTTTCCTGAAGGTATCAACATTTAATAATCAGGAGTAATTGTATATAGAATAATTCCTAGATGGTGAAAAGGGCCAAAGAAGGACCAAACTGAGTTTTACTGAGCAAGAACCAGGGAGAAGCCATTTCTGAGAGAGATTTTCTGGTCATGCAGTTTCACTACTTAAAATTAAACCCCTCCCAAAGGCGTGTGGGTCACCAACACTCACAATGAGCTGTAAATAGCAGGAACCTCCAGCTGCAAACAAAATCCAGTTATGACATAAGATAGTGGAGGCAGTAGTGTCCTCTAGATTAGAAAGAGAGAATAGTGGATAGCTCTTGTTGGTCCTACAAGCTGTGTCAGTGGGTGACTGGATGATTATATACTCCTTTTGACTAGCTATGAAAATAAAATAATAAGACTGGCTATCCAGAGGGGGCTGACAAGGCAACAGTGCAAATTCTGTATTTTATGTAAATAGTTTATAAATAAATATTTCTACATATTATCTAAATTCTTAATTTAAGATACTTGTTTCCTGGATTTTTTTTTTTTTTGGAGCTGTCAATGCAAAGAGTTTATTTTTAAAGTCTTTTGTGGTGTTACAGTTCAAGTACTTCAGAGCACTGCTAGCATCAAGAGCCAGAGAGGCAGATAGCAGGACAAGAACAACAGCTGTTTTTCTTGTCCAGGCTCTACAATACATAAAAAGGGAAAAACTGCACAACAGTCTGATCCAAATCCCACCAACTGCAAAGCTGCAGAACAGATGCAGATTAATATGGAGTCTCATTCTCCATATTTTAGTACTTTGTGTCATCAGGCACAGTAATGGTCTAAAATATGCCCCTTTACTTGGAAAGTGTCCATGTGCTCATGTTGTATAGGTGTTGAGACCAGATGGAAAGTCAGGGTCACGTATTTGACCTTTTCACTCTGCACATGTAGAAATACACCCTGTGCCAGTGTACAAAGAGTTGTTAAAGTTTTCATACATCCCCATCATCACTATTTCTAGCTCTCCTGGGGATTATCAGCTTCTCAGCCACCAAACTGCATGAGTAAGTCACATTTGCATTAGCTTTTTAGTTCAGACCAGGAGTTTGGTTTTGAAGTTAAATTCCTAATTCAGTCCCTTTTGGTTCCCATCATGGTGCAGTCTCATACCTGGTGAACTGAATTCCTTTTGGATGTGCTCCAGAAGCGTACCTATCATGCTCCAGCTATTGGCAAGCATTCAGTTAACTGGACTAGAACAAAGCAACTCCGAAATAATCTCACTGTGAGGCACATTTAGTGTTAATGTTAAATATTCAGCAGCAGCCCATATCTGCTCTTATCACAGCATACTACTTGTTAATGTAGGCTTGTTTACCTGTCAAAATGATCCAGACTTGCTTGTGTGTCTATTGAACCTGTTCAAACATTTTTAGCAAGATAAATTTTAATCAGGGTGACAGAAGTAAGTTAGGAAGCAAGGAGACATGCAGATTTACTGGCACCTCTGTGGGGACAGTAATCTCCAACGAAGACAGTCTCAAATGCAGCCAGAATAGCACCTTCAGCCCCAGGCTATGCCTGGGAGACATGGGTGGGTTTAGCACCAAACTGCAGTTTTGGAGTTGGCTTCAAAATTCTCTTTCTCCCCTCTACAAAATGCCCTAGGTTCACCCATGCATTAAGGCTTCACTGATTAACATCAAATTCCTCCTGGAACAGAGGAGTGCACCTCCCAGATGTTTAACCCTCCAGTCTGCCACTACTCCCACTCAACTATCCCTGACCTTCTCTCTCACCCGACATTGTGATTTTAAAAACCTTCTCTCCCTCACAAACAGAGCAACCGCTTATAATCTAACTTTCTTCTGCTTCTCCAGGGCTCCAAGACTGACTGTGCTCCAGGCATTCCAGCTCCTACAGAGCAGAATCAGAGCAGGGGTGTGGTTCTCAGTCTCAACACTAGTATTAAGTCCGTTCTCCCCACTGTACTGAAATTTGGTCAAGTGACTCAATGCATTGGAAAATAGGGCTCAGAAAGTCATAAAAAAGGAAAAGAAAACTGGCCCATGTTTCCAGGTAGTGGCATGTAATGTGGAAGATGATCTCAGCACTAACCATTTCAGATAAATGACCCTTTACCAGTTCTTTCCATTTAAGCCTCAGCTCCATTCATTTTGCCTGTGACTTAGATCTATTTTTGGAAACTTTAAAAATATACAGGGAGTTGCCAGCCATTTTTATTCCAGTGCAGGAACATTTTATACAGAAGGCATTACCCCCAGCTCTTGCTCAAATAGCAGGTTTTTTTCAAGGTGGACACCAAGCCCTGACCCACAGCAATGTCATCTAGGTAAGTATTGCATCTGTTTCTGTGCTAGAACCTGAAGTGGACTCAAACCCAGAACTTCATTGTGCAGAAGCTGCCTAGAGCAGGAGCCTAATCTGGGAATGCTGATGCTACCTGTCCCACTCAGCTGATACACTCACAAGTGAAGGGAATTCCCTCCCACCCTGTTAACATCACAGGGTGTGATATCCAGTCAGGGTTACGTGACTGAGAGAGATGTGCACGCCTGGGCAAGCCTAACTCTACACATACACACTCTGCACCCAGCATTTTTTCTCCCTACGGTGAAACACGATGATGCACTACACAGAACACACCACCCAGCCCAGATAGATGAAGGCATGAGAGATTACATCATTTATTTTTCTGAGGTTTTTATTAAACACATGGCATCTCTGATCAAAAAATGCAGAGAATTAAGGCATTTAGGATATTTGTACAAGCAGAGCAAGTGGGTAAGAGGAATTACAGGTGGTAGATAGATGATAGATCACCAGTTGATAGGTAGGCACATGTATAGACGTATAGATACATACTGGGTTCTTGGCTGTTCTCTGTCACAGAACTTGCTGTCTTCAGCAACAGACACAAAGAAGCAGACAGTCCCAATTATGCATTTTCTGTTTCAGGAGAATCCTTCTGTCTTCATAAGGAACACAGACTTCTAGTTTTGAAACACAGCCATAACTTTTTTGCTTTGTTGTACAATTTTTTTCTCTCACTTAAACCATTTCTGTTTCTCCATTCTTAAGAAAAGAAAATCCCCTGAGTTAAAATGACAAGGATAAAATCCTCTAATATCAAAATTAGTTTTTTAAGCCCAAACATGTTTTGATAAGATCCCCAAGCTCAGGAGTCTTCCCCCTTCCCCACCATACATTTCCCTGCATTTCCCTGATGATAGGGCCTCAGCACAATGAGTTTGCTTGAGTTTGGAGCCGATTTGCTCCAGAGAGGTTTTCAGTCATACAGAGAAACTGGGACAGGCCCTGTCCCGGACTTGGCATGCAGACTCTGTCGCTACCACCAAAGACAGTGGAGGACCGAATTAGAAACCGAACTCACTTTGCCGTAGAGCTCCAAGGGCTTCCACTGCCTGACCTCAGTATTTAAGTTCCTGCAGTATGGTTGGCACTGTCAGAAAATATGAAGTTGGATAGTTAACTTTGCTCTAAAGACAGGAATATGTACTAGGTGGTTTCTTGAAAGTCCATTCCTATTTGCTATGAACCCTATTACTTGATGCATTTGTAAGAGCTGAACGCTTCCAGAAGCATAATAAGTATAGGAACAGGATGGTGTAAGGTAGGACAGAATAGCAAGGTATAGCATAGCACAAAGGCAAACTTGTTCTTATCGTTGGTCATCATATCCTCAAGTCAATGTTTACAATGACACAATTTATAGTAAACATACAGTAAAGCATAGTATAATATAGTAAAGATACAGTAAAAATACAATTAATAGTAAAGATTTCAGGCAATGTCAATCCAGTAATTATTTCATTTCAGCAATACAGACAACAAGATCCACTTCCATATTAACCAACACATAGTCAGGCACCACCTCTACAGCCTGCCAAGGTAACTTGAACTTTCTTGGAACAAAATTTAAACCCTATATTGCCCCACTACAACATAAAAAATTGGTGAAATACATCACCAGACTACACTGTTTTTCATTAATCCACCTCTGGGTTGATGCCTTCTCTCTGAGAAAATGGACTGCTTTGAAAGAATGGCTCATTTGTCTCAAGAGGAATTACTGCAAGTTGTTCTGTCTTGCCTCAATTTCCCCAGTCAATGCTTAATTACTGGGATGCTGATAGTCTCAATTAACTATTGCAATGCACTCCGAGGCCCAAAAGCAAAAAAGATTATGGCATTAGCTTCCCAGGATTCATTTGGTATTATGAGTAATCTGAGGGATTGACAGGAAATCTGCCTTCTGTCGTATTAGACAAATCACTGGTTCCTGAGAAACTGTGGGGATCTTATGGCAGGAAAGCATTAAAAATACCATTAAAAACTCTGCTAAGGACTTGCAGGAATCACAAGAAGAGATTTCATACACTGTATCTCTGCCCAAGCTCTTGGATGTAGGGACCTGATCCACTCCCTTTGCCCCAGCACTGCTGCTATCAGTAAGTAAAGAGGGAATATAAAGCATGTTTCTCTGGACAAATAAAAGACACAAGGCAAGAAGAAGAACACTGATACTGATTTTTGCAAGGTTGTCTTAGAAGTGCTGTGTAGCTCCTTGTATTTCAGAATACAAGTGGTGTTACTTTAACTTCACCTTTCTGCACAGTTAGAGCCCAGTCCACCTAAGCCTGATGGCTGGTATCAGTATTGTACAACAAGACAAGGAGATCTCAAAACAATGCAATGCTCACCCTGTACAAGCTCCATTCCTTGTGTAAAAGCCTTTCATTCCAGACAGAATATCCTGTACCTTAGACACATATAAAACATGTCAAAAAACCAGTGCTCACCTACGTTTCTGGGTTGCTGAGCAGTTGATTTCCTAAGGTGTTCCTTGGCTTTGCATGACTTGGTCCACTTCTCCTGTGGATGCAGACAAAACCAGTGACTTGAAGACGTGCAGACTGCTTCAAACAGAATAAAATTAGGAAGCTGTTTCATCTGTCATAGTCACAGAAAACTCTGTTTTCCTCAGGCTTTCTGCTCCTTTCCATGAAAGTGCAGATGATCTTGAAATTATGTAGGTTGGATGAATTCCTGTACTACACGATAGATCACATACCCTGCTTGTCACCATTTAAATGTAGCAGATATCCCCTTCCCTTGCCTCAAAACCTACACAGACTAACCTACTGCATGAGTCCCACAGCCACACCCTGCCATGCTTGTTCAGTCCCTGCCCCGGGCCTCTGCATGTCCACAGCAGACCAAAACAAAAATACACCAATAAACGACAAAGCTTAAAAAGTCAACACCTTCCCTAAGTTCCTCTCAGGTTACTTCACATGGACCATTTCTTGGGCCTGGCATTAATTTTATATCTGTCCACTTGCCACGTGAATCTTGTCTATTGACTTCAGGGAACATAAAAGGCTAAGTGTGACGACAGAATATATGTTCAAATTACGTGAATCTATGCCAAACTATAGATGTGCACTGTGTCAGTTTCCCTTCAGTTGAATTTTCTGGCAATTTCCATTTTAAAGAATTTAGAGGAAGTAGACCAACGAAATACAAATAAGGTATTTATCTTCTTTTAGAAGATTTTTTGTCACACAAGCTGTGTTTCTGTGAACACTAATACTGGATTCACACGGTTCTGTATCGCTGACAGTAAACTTTTCATCTGAAGCAGACAGGACATTTCTGTCTGATTAGCTAGGGCATTTTGAGTTTTGCTGACTTCATGCTTTAATGCTAAAACACTTCAGCAGAGATGGGATATGATCTGACGTAAATCTATAGGTATGTGGACAGGTGATGTCTGATGTCTCTTCCTGGAACAAACAAATGCAGTATTGTTTTTTAATAAATTTGAACCGGAAGAAAGAGCCACTTCTGGACTGGCTCTTTGTATCACCAGGCAAATTTCTTTCTGGTCTGATATTCAGAGTCCTAAATCTGGCTTTACTGCCCTGGTGAATGATTGCTCTTCCACATTCTCTTTCACTTCAATTTTGCCTAGTTTTTCCCTATAAATGGAGTCAAAATTTCCAGGGTGATTTACCCTGGCTATAAGCAGAGGTAATCCTGTACAAACCCGTGGGAATCAAGCACACTTTGCTCCTCTCCCAAATATAATATAACCTAAACTTCCATCAGTTCTACTTTGTCATCTTTACTGATCTTCTCTCTACATCATTTCGTATTTGTCATAAGGGATCAAGTATTCTCATAAATCCCAATCATATTACATCACAGTACTGTGTCATTTTTATCTCACCCAGACCCAGGAAACGTGGCATCACATCATGCCATGAAACCAAAATGGGAAGCATTTAGCAGCAAAGACTAACTATATCAAAAATCTGAAGCAGCCTGCAGTGCGTAAGCACAAGTGAAGAGCAGTCTAGTGTAGAAAGTCATCCCTGTGCTGTGGAAATGAAATCGGACTCAGCACATGACCCAAACTTCCTCCTGCCCAAACAGATCAGTATCCTAGAAACACACAAACCAGTATCTTAAATGAACATTCACACCCCGCAGAGCTCCACAGGTACCCATCCCCCGACCCCAAAGCTGTGACCACCCATCCTCTGCCAGCTACACAGCCCTGCTGCCATCTCCCGTCTCAGTGTGCAGGCCACAAGTTTTCATATGACTCAGCAAAACTCTCAGAGACAGGATAACTGCACAATAGATTTGGCAAGTTCAGTGTTTAGAAGAAGGATCTCTCCTGCCTCGCCAAGCCCAGCTGATTACCTCAGCCCTCTAATGACACACAAAATAACAAAAGTTAATTCAAGGCCTCGACACCCCACAGCTCTCACAATGGTGCCTGAGCACTTTATTGTCCTGGTGCCTTGCTTGCAGCACAGCTGGGCATAAGTGCGTAAGGTCCTGATGTTGTCATTAGAACCTAGCACTTGACTTCATTGGATGCAGGGTCCTGGCACAGCTGTGCATAAATTCATTTCAGTTCCTACTGCTGCACCCTGCAGCATTGGGAATGAAGAGCAAACTACTTAATGAGTGATAATCATCCTGTATATATAGCTTTGAAAAGAGCTCAGCATGGTGAAGAATTGAATGGCTTGGTTCTCCTATCCAAAAATAGCTTGAGGGGAACAGCCCGCTTTTGTATTCCAGTAAGTCCAAGTGAGAGTAAACACAGCAAAATTTATACATTATTTTACTTTTTGTCCAGTAAACTGCAAGACCATTCTGTTTCCTTGTAATGTCAGTCCCAAGTGTGCTTTATTTATTATACTTGCTTGTATTCTTCTCTAGGCTGACTCTCTTCAGACTTTTCAAGTCTCCTTTATGGTAAAACATATCTAATATTCTGATACTATCTGGAGGCATAGGATTGGTTTAAACCCAGATTAAGACAATACATTTTATTCTTTAGAACAGAGGTTCATTTAATCTCAGTGTCTCATTTTCCTTACATATAATATGAAAAGACCGATTTCTCATGTTTCAATGACAAAAAGTTACACTGTAATTACTGATGTTTACCAGGCAGTTGGCAGGTGTGCAAGAGAGGGTATGAGTCCAAATGATTACATGTACAGCACTGTATTTATAAAGTTTTTTACCTTGCTTAGGAAAAAAACCCCAGATTTTGCAGATATCCCACTATGGTCATGTGAAAGTCTGCCCAAAGAGATTGTCACTGAAGGGTGTGCTGTGAAATCAGCCTAGCTATTATCCTTCTCTGAAAAGTTACGAGAGCCCATCTCTCTGAACCTGATTCTCTTCTTCCTTACAGTGGTGCAGACTGAGTGCAGTGATTCAGGATTAACTGTAACTGAGACACAAATATGACTAGTTGGGTCAAATTCCAGGATAGTTTGTGTATCTAGGCTCTAAAGAGCTTGGCTCTTCACTTCCCAGGAATTGATTTAATGCTCAGAAATGAAGGAAGAACATTTCACTGGCAATATCTGCTATATTGAGAGCTAACTTCACCTTTCAAAATAATCAAATTAATTTCATATTGTACTCTTTTATATAATCCACAGCTTTTGACTTAACTGCCTTGTATGTAGAGTGATTTGGAATGAAAGTGGCCATTATATAAAAAGTAGATGCCTGGTAATGATGAACTGATGTGATTTTGGTGAGGGGCTTCCCTGTGTTTGTCCTCAGCTAAGAACATGTCATGTATTTCAGCTCTGCCTCTAAAGTAACCATAGTTCAAGGCATTAATACTTCATGAGGCATAAACGGTTCCCCTTTAGGAAAAGTAATAGCAGTTTTTCCTGTTTGTGAAATTTCCACATTGCCAAGAACAAGAAAGCTTTCGAAACACTATCTTTGCTGCTTGCAGAGCTTCACTACCTTATAGGGTCTGAATCCCCTGGAATCACGCTGGGGGCGGGCTGGGAATGCTGGCTTTTCCTCCTTCTGGGTGATTCTGGGAGGCTTGCAAATGATGTCATGGTACATTTTAGGCTACAATAACAGGAAATCATCAAGTGTTTACACTGGCAGACTGGGCTGTGATGTGATTTTCCTTCTCTTCCTCTCTCTCCCCCCCCACCCACCTCGCCCCTGCCATTGACTTCCTTGATATATCTGCTTCCTCTGATTAAAATACTACAAGGTGGCAACACTGAAGGAGGAAAAAGGAAAGTGGGGGAGGGAGACAGAAAGGCATATTTTAAAAAAGGATGATTCCCCTCAAATTACTGACACAGAGCACAGTCCTCCCTCTCTGGCCCCGCACATACTGTGTTAGTGCAGCGGCTCAGAAACACGTCAGAAACTGGCTTGCTGGGGAACTGGAGAATGGACCACTCCCAGCTGAGACATGAAAAAGAAACTCTCCCCTCCCTAGTACAGATGAGTCACTGAAAAGATCTCCCCGGCAAAGTTTTGCTTCTGAATTTTCCTGCCACACAGGCACATCTGAAAATATATGGCATGGGTTGATGGACTCCAAGGAGGTGAAGGCCACATTTTCAGGGCTTGGGTCAGAGCAAGATGCAAGTGACCTTTAGCCAGAGACTGTACCACAATCTGTGGCAAACATCAGTTTTCAGTTTCAGAGGTGAATGAGGGTGCTACGGTTCAGATCCTGCTTGTACCAGTGATGCACAGTCTGAATGTTAGTGTAGATATTGTGTCCTTTCTAGTCTGTTAATACAAAGGCAAGAAGGAGGAAGATGTAAGGTGGTATCCAGAAAACAAGGGATTCCAGTGAGGTAAAACAGACTAATTGGTTCCAGGGCAGTTCACTTTTTCATGAAGGGTACAGCATGACTATACAGAACCTGGCATTAGCTCAGTTCATTAGAGCATAGTGCTAATAGCATCAAGGTTGTGGGCCTGATCCCCAATGGGCCATTCACTTAAGAGCTGGACTCAATGATCCTTGTAAGTCCTTTCCAACTAAGAATATTCTGTGATTCTGTGGTATACTTTCAGCTCATTGCCATTGCACTGGGCTAGCAGAGTGCACATAAGCAGCTCCAAATTGGAGGAATATTAAGGAGTACCTGGAAGGGGCTAACTCTAGAGCAGATATCAGCATTGCTGGAGCTTATGGAGGATGTGTCATTCACAGAAATGTGGAAGGAAGTCTGAGATGAGAAAGACTGCAAACATTGGAGAACTTTTCTGTAAATGAATATGTATAAAAGAAGCACACATCAGGGATCTCAGTGCCCTCAGTTGGAGGACCATGACTGCAAGAATGATAAACTCCCAGTTGACCCTAAAATTGTGCAGGATCTGCTGCTCCAGACGGATCTCCACAAATCTATGGGACCTGATGGGATTCATTCAAGAATCCTCAAAGAGCTGCTGATGTCATTGCATAGCCTCTCTCAATGATTTTTGAGTGTCTTGGGAATTCGGAGAGGTCCCAGCTGACTGGAAGCTGGTGAACATTGTGGCGATTTTCAAGAAAGGCAAGAAGGAGGACCCTGGAAACTGCAGGCCTGTCAGTCTCACTTCAGTGCCCATTAAAATAATGGAAAATACTATTCTGGGAAGCATTGAAAAACACCTGGAGGACAATGCAGGCATCAGTCACAGCCAGCATGGCTTCATGAGGGGGAAGTCTTGATTGTCAAACATGTTTCATTCAATGACAGAGTAACCCACCTAGTTGATCTAGGAAAGCCAGTTGATGTAATCTTTTCGAACTTCAGCAAAACTTTTGATACTGTCTCTCACAGTATCCTTCTGGACAAAATGTCCAGCATACAGCTGAATAACTGTGTTATGCGATGGGTGAGCAACTGGCACACAGGATGGCCACAAAGAGTTAGAGTGAATGGGGTAGCATCGGGCTGGTGACCGATCACTAATGGGGTTCCACAGGGCTCCATCCTTGGCCCAGTTCTCTTCAATGTCTTCATTACCAAGTTGGACACAGGACTCGAAGGAATACTAAGTAACCTTGCCAATGATACTAAATTGTGAGCAGCTGTTAACTCCCTCCAAGGCAGGGAGGCCCTGCAGAGTCCTCTACAAATTAGAGAGATGGGCAATCACCAACCGTATGAAGTTTAACAAAGGCCATATTCTGTACTTGGACGGGGCAACCATGGTTGTATGTATAGACTGGGGAACCAGAGGCTGGAAAGCAGTGCCACAGAAAGTGACCTGGGGATCCTGGACAATGGGAAGTTGAATGTGATTCAGCAGTGCCCTGGCAGCCAGGACGGCCAACTGTGTCCTGGGGTCATCAGGCACAGCACCACCAGCCCATCAAGGGAGGTACTGTGCCACTCTGCTCTGCACTGGCACAGCCCCACCTTGAATACTGTGTGCTGTTTTGGGCACTACAATATAAAAAAGACATTAATTTATTAGAGAGGGTCCAAAGGAGGACCACAGGATGGGGAAGGGTCTGAAGGGGAAGCCTTATGAGGAGTAGCTGAGGTCACTTGGTTTGTTCAGCCTGCAGAAGAGATTGAGGGGACACCTCATTGTGGTCTTCCATATCTTCATGAGGGCAAGTGGAGGGGCAGGTACTGATCTCTTCACTCTCGTGACCAGTGACACGACACAAGGAAATGGCATGAAGCTGATCCTTGAGGGTCCCTTCCAACTCAGCATATTCTATGATTCTATAAATCTAGACAGGAACAAGGTAGGAAGGGAGAGAGTAGCAAATAATTTTATTTCTATTGTCTATTTCTCTCCATTTATGCAACATCAGGAACACTGACAGTTTAAATCATGCAAAATTTCCCAAACAGAGATAAGCCTGAGACACTCACTAAAGTAAAACTACTAGGATATGGGAAGTCTTTCTCAGAGTGCCATGGCTCTGTTCAGCACATTTAGAAATTGCAGGTCTCCAGTTCATAAAGCTCAAGAACAGACAGACAGGAAACATTTTAGAAAAAAATACAGTCAGAGGCACTTACGCCTTGTATCTAGGATGCAACTGTAAAGTGCAATTTATAGCAGTTAGCAGAAGGAACAGGAACCATGAAGATGTGATTTCACCACTCTAAGTTACTCAAATAGTTATCCACGGTCAGTGACAAGCAGATACAAACTGCATTAAAATCACAGGTGCTTTGGCTTCAGTATTATTACTAATGATGTTATTACCTGAGGCATCCAATCAGGGCTGTGAGAGAAAGACCATTGCAGCAATGCTCACACATTTATTATCTTCCAGCATAAGTCTATCCTGGTCCAGAATAAATAGGAAGCTTTTGCCCCAAACAGGTATCTGGGATCTTAAGCCCACTTATATAGGTACTTCACTCCCAGACACACTTAAAATGAAGCACAATCTCAAATGCTTTGCTGAATGAGGGGTTGAGGCTTTCCTCTCTTTAATAATCCCAAAGATAAATTGTAAGAGTTCACCCACTGGTAAGCTGCGCAATTAGCTCATCTTTGGGAATCAGTATAAAGATGAAGTCCTGTGCACAACAATTACTATTATTAAATATACCTCCAAGGCATATATTAAATATACCTCCAACTTGAAAGGAGAGAATTGTTCACTCTGTCACAAGCTTTTCAGCAGACAAAAAGCAATAGCCTAAATCTACAACTCGATCTATGGTACGAAGCCATACTGGTTACCAAGAACTGCATGAATAGATATGGATATGATTATTAATACTGCTAACGCAGAAGGCACAGATGGTGAACTTTGCGCAAGGCTGGGGTGGGGGAAGGATAGCTACTTCATATTTTACTCCCAAATAAATGGTGGGATGGAGATCTGTTTCAAAGAAAGCCAATTAGATTAAAAGTGATCTTTTAATCTACCTTTTAAAAAGGTAGACTAAAATCAACCTCACTGCATCATCCCTGTCTCCTTCTTAGATGGTGACAAAGGTGGCCTCACTGAGAATGATTTCTGCAGTTTGGCAGCCGGAATGGAGGGTGGCTACAATTGAGGCCTTGGTGAGGATTATGAGAGAGACTCACTCCTCACTGGTTTCCTCCAGTGCTCCTCTGCAGGCAGAGGTAGGCTGAAAGAAGGATACTCAGAATGTTAGGTAGGAAAGATTTAGCCTTACTGCAAGCAGCTGTTTTTCCAGGCACAATCTGCAGGCTGAAAACAGGTTTGTTCAACATGTGGTAGCATCAGAGCTCTTACAAGCTGCCTGGCCACAGCAAGCGCACAGACCCTCCCACACACACACACACACACACACACTCTCCCATCATTCAGTCACCAAGGATTTTCCACCACTTCTTTGCAAACATTGTGGGATAAGAATGAAAACCTTTTTGGACAAGTTCAATGACATCAAATCTAACTGTATCCAGGAGAGCAATGCTACAATTGCACAGAAACAGGAAAAGGCAGAAGTATCTGGAAGGGGCACCTCGGTGAGCAAAAACTTTAAAGCATGACCATTTGAGAGCCAGCACATGTCTTGAGGGTGCTTGTTCTTGAGTCCTGAGGAACAACCAGATTTGGAAACTTTCATTCACATTCTGCACATGTCAAATGAATTTGCTTTCTGTGAGTCAGAGCCTGGGGCTTCACCAGGCTCTGACTTCACCTTGCAGAACTGAATTTCCCTTATGCTGCTGAGTCACACTGGCAACTGACAGACTGTGCAGATTGGCTTTGCAGATGCAGGCCGAAAGATTGTGTGAGTGTGCTGCACCAAACTCTAAATTTTCCATACCCTGAGGGCCCAAGAAAGTCACTGCCTGCACTGGCACAACAAGTTTTCATCAGTCATGGTGCTGGCAGTATTCAGAGTGGGTAAAAACATGGATTATTTCTCTGAAAGTGCCCTGAGAGTCAGAGGCCACTCTTACCCATTTCATGGCTACAGTAACTCTGACATACTTTCTCTTCTGTGAGCAGTATCCTCCTCTGTCATAGCCTTTGTAGGGGAAAAGAGAAGCAGTGGATCAGGTTTGGCTCTTTCCATAATGAAACATTTGACCAAGAGATTTCTTGAAAGGACTTAAGGCTTCTTTGTTTCAGACTGGGACAGGTTGGGTCTAATAACTGCATCACATTCAAAGCACAGGGAGCACAGATGGATGCTATGGAGTTCACATGGCTAAAATCACTGGAAATTCAGCCCACTGAATGTGGACAATATTAAGAAAACAGAAGAGAGGGACAGGAGTGCTGAACTTCTAATAGCTTTCAGGATGTCACTGGCTGGGAAGCAAGTAGGAGATAATATTATCTAACAGTGAATGGCCACAGTGAGCAGTCCTCTACCTCAGTTCAAATCCTGCTCACCTCACAAGCTCTGCAACTGTGCTGGAAGTCACAAGATCAAATTGCATCAGTTAATTTGCTGCCACTCTGCGGCAAAAGGGATAGGGAGACAGAGTGGCAAATTAATGCAAGAAAAGGATATGGGATTCAGAACACTTGGCTACCTTGGTCAGGCCTCCACTTGCAGTAGTAGCAAAGTACCTCACTTTGTGCTGTTATGCCCCAAAATCTCATTTGAACAAGGAAGCTGATAGCCAGTATGGCTCATTTTGTCTTGCTGCAGAAGGCTTGATTTGTCCTCTCAGCTGCTCCTGATGAGCAGACAATGATAGTCTGGAAGTGCTTGGCTGGCATGGGAAGGCACAAAACTCACTTCTTTAGAAACCTAGTTAGGAAATCAAGCTCACACGAAAGTGCCAAAGGGTCTAAGGGTCTAGCAGACACCTCATGGCCATGAATTTATTTAGCATGCTGGGTAACAGAAGCAGCTTAGTCCTTAACCCACTGTGAGACAATTTGTGTTAAATATGTTATTTTTAAGTGAAAGAGGACAGAGTTTTGGAATACGGTAAGAATAATAGCATTGGGCATGAATGTAGCAAACTAGGAAGATGGTGACTTCTAAGCACAAAGTGCATGACATGGTTGTTTAAGGGAACCACACAGCTAAAAATCACATCTGGGGACCCAGTGCAATCCATTTTTATTGCATTGCTCTCACCTACACCTAGGTTGGATATCAAGAAAAAGCTTTTCACCCAGAGGGTGGTTGAGCACTGGAACAGGCTCTCCAGGGCAATGGTCACAGCACCAAGCCTGTCTGAGTTCAAGATATATTTGGACAATAATCTCAGGCACATGGTGGGATTCTTGGGGTGTCCTGTGCAGGGCTAAGAGTTGGATTCAGTGATCTTTGTGGGTCCCTTCCAAATCAGCATATTCTATAATTCTATAATTACCAGCTCCCCAGCAGGGCCAAAGGAGCCAGTCATTAGCACAGATAAGCCTAAGTCCCTCCCTTTCCTGAGCTGCACTGGAGTCATCAGGGAACCATACCACAGACTGCTCTTATAATGGGTAATACCAGCAGGCAGCAGTGCTTTTCCCTTATCATTCATTAAACCAAAATGTCTCATAGTGCTCCTCTTGCTTGGGAAACATGCAACTAAGAGACTCCATGAGACAGAAGCATGGTCTAGAGATGGGAAGGACTCTCACCTTCTTGGCAAAGACGTATTGCCAAGCACAGGCCCCATTTCCCCATCACTTCTGCGCTGTATAAAGCTGTGTTGGTGTTTTCCAGAGACAAGCAACTCCTCATGCTTCCACACTGCGGAGTGCTGGCAACATGAAAAAGGAGGGGGAGCTGTATTTATTCCATGCTGATTCACAGGTCAGTTCAGGTAGCAGGACTGGTCAGCATGTGTGAAGTAATTTTTTACTGAAAAATCCTAAGCCATTTTGCAAGAATGTGTTCTTTTTACTGACACTTTCATTATAGGAGGCAAAAGCACTCTTTGTCATATGGTTTAGTGTCATATGATAGTCCTGCAAGGAGCAGGGAGTTGGACTTGATGATCTTTATGGGTTCCTTCTAACTTGAGACGTTCTATGGTTTTATGAAAAGTGGGGTTTTTTTCACTTTCTAACCAATAAAGATGGAAATATTTTCACGAGCTAAAAATGCCTCATTACATCTTTCTTATTCTGGACATTACATCTGTATCAATACATCATTGTATCTTCACATTAAACATGTAGATGTTTTCTCTTCTTTTGTCTTTATTGCAACCAAATGGTTTTACTCAATCAAAATGTCTCATTGTGGTCTTACCAAAGTGATTGCTTCACTCTGGATGTAACTGGTGATCACTGATCTGTGTGACCCTGGTAAATGGTCACTCCTCATCTGCAGAGACTTGCCTCATGATGAGAGGAGTCTTGGCTGAATCTGGTAGCCATCTGTGGCTCTGCCTTGTTCAGCACACCTCACCTGGTACTGTGTAGCTAGGGCCTGGCTGATGAGGACCCTGCTCTGGCAGTTGTGGTTTGGTGCTTGGATTCCAGTTCACTGACTGACCTTCCAAGAATTGCTGGCCCCCACTGGATCCTGACAATCTGATTCTTAAGAGATATCCAGTTTCTGATTTTTTATTCTCATTCAAAATAAAAGCATATTACCAACTGTCATTGCCTCTCCAACTTCTCATGGTCTTTGTGCCTCAAATGTTCGCAGTGTTTTTTCTTTCACTTTAGACAAAAACGAATTCATTATAATTGCACTGGACTGGAGGGAAGTAACCTCATGTTTCAATAAAACTAAAGCAGCCTTAGAATGCTATTGTGAACAGAAAAATCATACATACAGACAAAACTTAATCAAAACTGAAATCAAAATACAACCTTAATGAAATTTAAATACTTAAATGTTATTGTATACTGAATTTTTTACTTCCTAAACAAAATAATCTTAGAACATCATCCTGCTGTACAAACAAAGGGATGTAGGTTTTTTTATATCTCAAAAACTTTAGTTATTTCAAAATTAAACATATGTAACGAGACTATCCAGTTGAAAGAGAAATATTCCTAATTTATATCTATGCCTCAAGAAAGTAAATGACATTAAAATGGTATTGAGTAGTGTAGATTATGTACTTCTTTTTGAACAACAAAACCACATAGATATTTTGGCTAGTAGCCCAGTGACCTTGTTACATAAAAATCAAAAACTGGCGAAGGGCCTTGAGGGGAACCTGTATGACGGCTGAAGTCACTTGGTCTGTTCTCCCTGGAGGAGACTGAGTGGAGACCTCATCAGTTTGCAACTTCCTCATGAGAAGAGGAGGAGGCACTGATCTCTTCCCTTTGGTGACCAGTGACAGGATCCGAGGGAATGGCGTGACACTGAGTTAGGGGAGGTTTAGGTTCTTCACCAAAAAAGTGTACTTGCCCCACCTGGAGTACTCTGTGCAGTTTTGGACATCCAAAGGAGGGCCAGGAGGAAGGGGAGAGGTCTGGAGGGGAAGCCTTATGAGGAGTGGGTGAGGTCACTTCGTTTGTTCAGCTTGGAGGAGACCGAGGTCAGACCTCATTGTGTTCTTCAACATCTTCACAAGGAGAAGTGGAGGGGCAGGTAATGATCTCTTCACTCTCGTGACCAGTGACTCGAGGAAATGGCATGAAGCCGAGTCAGGGGACGTTTAGGTTGGATATTAGGAAAAGACTGTTCACCCAGAGGGTGGCTGGGCCCTGGAAAAGGCTCCCCAGGGAAGTGGTCACAGCACCAAGGCTGACAGAGTTCAAGAAGCATTTGGACAACATTCTCGGGCATATGGTGAGGCTGTTGGGGATGGTCCTGTGCTTTCTCGCAAGGCTCCCCTCACCCTGATTCAGGACACATTTCGCCGTCCCTCAGCTCCCCGCAGCTGCACAAGAATGCGCCTGTTCTGCACTGGCCCCGAGCCCCTCCGGCCACAGCGGATCCTCGCAGCAGCCCCGCCGCACTCCTCCTGCAGGTCCGGGACCACACAGCCCTCAAGCGGCCACACCCGCCCCGAGAGCGGCGGGAGCGGGAAGCGGAAGCGGCGCAGAGCGGGCAGGGCGCAGGCGGCCCGCAGGGAGGCGGAAGGGAGGGGCGGTGCTGGTGGTGGTGGCATGTCGGGCCGCGCGGGCCTAGGCTGGCGCCGCGGGCGGCCGAGCTCGTCCCCGGCCCGCAGGCGGCTGAAGCCGCTGCGGACGGTGGTGGCGTGGAGGGCCCGAGCGGAGTGGGACCAGGTGATGGTGGGGCTGTACTGCGGGGACAGCCGGCTGCAGCAGGACGCGCTGGACCGCGTCTCGGCATGGAAGAGCCGGTACGGGCCGCGCTGCGCGGTCGGGGAGCGCGATGTGGCTCTCGGGGCTGCCCTTCTGTCCCTGGAGCGGCCCCTCTGTGCCCTCCGCTCAGGCTGCGCTCGGCGCTCGCGGTCCTGGGCCCGGGCGCCGCCGAGGACCCGGGCGCAGCTCTCCACCGGAGCAGCTCCGCGGCCGGGGCTGTGTGTGCAGGCCGCCGGTGCAGCCGGGCAGGCGGCCCCGTCTTTCAGGGCACCTTCTTCATTGCGGGAGGCTCCGGGCACATAGCTTATGCCAAGAGCACGGTGGCCCCGTGGGAGCAGTGGAGGCAGAAGCCCCCCATGCCCGCAACTTCACGGGCTAATTTCTCGAGGCAGTGAGCATATCCAAGGCCCCCACATTGCCCCTGCTGCATCCGTACACAAGACCTGCCCAGGCAAGGCATCTTGTGTATGTGCTTAGCGTATCAGTAAGTACTCATTTAACGTGTGCTTAGGAGTAACCGTGTAATCACTCTGTTCCAATAGAAGCCTTCTGGAAAGAGCCTTTGATGCTGTCTCAGCATACCATTTCTCAGGCTGTTATGTACCACAGAGCACAAAACGTAGTTGGAAAGTTGCCCTTTTTACAGGGTGAGTGTATTTGTGTGAGAGTACTCACCTGATTTTCCTTTGCCTCCAGGTATGGTCCAAAAATGCCTCTTGCAGTGGACTGCACGGCAGAACTAATCCGTTGTAAGGTCCTCGATTCATCTGGCAGATTGAAGTCTCATGAGCTCATCCTCTCTTATGGGCTGGCTCTTGTAAGGTGAGGGCTCTCAAAGCCTGTGTGCTTTGAGAGAGAGAGAAAGACCTGGACAGATGTCATTATTCAACTGTCCAAGTTCACTTTGTGTCTCTGAGACCACAGGGTTGTACAGCATGTGGGGAGTTTGTCTCTGGGGTTCCAAGTTTCCCTGCAGCTCTTGATAATCATTTATCTTTTCTGTAACTTGCATGTAGGTTTGTCAACTTGATCACGGAAAGGAAACAGAAGATGGTCAGCATTCCTCTGAGACAATTAGCCAGAGAGGTAAATATTTAATAAGAGTTGCTTGATAATTTACATATGCATTGCTTATTAACAACAACACTTGAGTGGACGGAATTGTGGGGGGTCATTCTTTTGTAGACAAAATAATAGATATAGAGGCTAGTTTATTCCAGGTACAAAGTTTTAAACAGGCTTATTGCAACTGGATCTACAACTTTGTTCTTTGAAGTCACAATAAGAGGCTGATGATCATTAAAGGTTTTTGAATCACACGTGATTTACATGAGTGTAGTCCCACTTGACATACTGTCACACATTTATCTTTCTTAGCTACTGAGATAGGAAAAAGAGCTAAATCTGTGGTTTATAAATTCTAGTCTTTGACAAGCAAGGTTATACATAAAAAACACATTTGCAGGTATTTTAATCTCTTGTCTCTTTCTTCAGGTGAGCTTTTCCACTTGTGTGTGGAGGAGGGAAGGTTCAAGCTGTAATTGTAGTAGCAGGACCAACTTGAGTCCTTTTACTGCCAGCTGTACTGAACACCATACCTGGGACTGGACAAGTTTTGACAGTGAAGGACAGACAGTGTTTGAGACTCTTCTATATGTGTTTGGGCCCCTGTGTGAGAATGATGAATTGATTTTTATTTTTTTCCTGTGTTTTTGAGAAAAGTTCTGCTTCTCACTTTTTAAAACTGATTGAGCTTAAAAACAAAGGTCTTGCATAGTTAAAGGTAGTTGTCCTCCGGAAAGTTGCAAAAAATTGCATGCAAATTAGGATGTAAATTTGAGTATTATAGATGATATTATTTGTATCTTTGATATATAGTTATCCAGCATGTCTCATCCATTTAAATATAATTTAACTGCTTCTCAGGATCATTAAATTACATGTAACATGTCTGTCTAAAAAGAAATCTGTTGTTGCACGTAACACTGAAGAACTTAAACTGTAAAATGCGAGTTTGTGTGGATCCTAGGCCACAGGAGGAGTGGTATCAGAGAGCTGGGGGATCTTGGCCCACTCTTGAAGTGGAAAGCAGAGAAACTACGGTGCAGGAGTGGCCAGGAAGGTGCTGTTCCCACCTAGGTAGAGGCTCTCTGCAACTTTGCAGGGCTGCATGCAGGTGTGGCCTGATGCAGTGGAAACAGAGGCGTAACGTGTTGGCTGTTGTTGCAGGTGGACATCCCCATCTGGGTTGTGGACCTCCGTCATGAGCTGACGCATGGGAAGCTGCCACGGCTGGCTCTGTGCCGCAAGGGTGAGTGCCACCAGCAGGTGGCATTGGGAGGGGTGGCCTGAGGCACGCTTGGGGTGGCAGTACCAGTGCTGCAGGCCCTGAGGGGAGCACCCCACCTTCATTTTGGGGTGCTGCGGGGCAGGCAGCGTGCTTGTCCTGGCAGGGAAAGTTGTGGTATCGGACACTGTGAGAATTTGCCGCTGCCCTATGGGGGTAGCTGAGCTGTGTCCACTGGCTCCAGGTTATGGTTTCTCACAGGGCAGATGTTCAGAGGCTTTCTCCTATCCCTCAAAAAATTACTGAAAACAACAGTTTTTGGAGTTTTTGCTTTTTTACAGCACAGGAAGTTCATCTTGGGGAAATAGGTAAAAGCTTTTCCTGATGGTTTAGCAATACCTAAGACTCTTAAAAAATCCCATTTAGGGAGAAATGTAGATACTGCAAGCCTGAATGAATGACCAGATCATAGCATTTGAAGAGATTCCTGGGAATTTTGGGTTAAGGATGGAGAAGCCAGTTAAATAATCTTCAGCAGGGTCCTTAGATTGACTTGGGAAAATGCTGATGGAAGTAAAGGCATTTTCTTTCCATGTTATCTAATGTATGCCTAGTGTAGTCCCTGCAAAAAAAAATTATTGTTGTAGATGCTATGTTGACCATGGTGATGCTAAAGTACTGACTCATTTTCACATCAGAATGCCACTGCAGGGACCTAGTTTCTGCTTAAATTTTACCTACCTTGAGCAAGGTGCAGTGCCATAGCAGTGTCCAGTCTTTTCCTTTTTTTCCCAAGAAAATGAGGGGTAGTTACCATGCCTGTAATACTGGATTTGGGTTTTTTTTTTTCCTAGTTTCTTTCTGGGGGTTGGTTTTGTTTTGGTTTTTTGGTTTTTTTTTTTGTTTGTTTGTTTGGGTTTTTTAACTTGTTCACCTTTTCATTAATAGAGGTTTTTGTGTTTTCAGGGTTCATAACTGGTTAGTAGTATTTATTTTCATAATACAAGTTAGCAGTATGCCACCTATATTATTTTTTGCCATAACAAAGAAATTCTCACTGAGAAGATAATGTTTTCTGTTCTCCATTAGGTTGTGATGTTGTGCTGGACTGGCTACGAAAGATGTATTGGAGCCGTCAGCTGGGCAATAACTTGTGCGAAGAAAGTGAGGACGACGATGAGGAAGAAGAGCAGGAAGAGGTGGAAGCAAATGCAGAGTTGGACAGTGACGGATGGGAGATTCAAACCCCGCAGCATGAGGCCCGTCAGAAACACAAGGAATTCCATGGTAGGTGTTCTTAGAACAATAGCAGATACAAGGATTAGAAATACTAGAGAAAGCAGTTTAAAGATGTCACCTTCCAGCATAAAGATATACCTTCAGCTCAGGTTTTGGGATTCCTCTTTGGGCCTCAGTGGATTGCTGGGGTTGACTGACTGGTTTGGTAGTATTTCTCCAGATTTGTAGCACTTTGGTTTGTGAATAGCTGTAGCGCTGTTGCAATTGATGCAAAATGCAAGTATAAGGAATACAAATATGCATCAGAACATAAACTGCATTTCTTCCTACACTGATCTATTTAGGGATTTGTTTTTGAGCTGTCTGGGTTTATCCAACTTACCTGTCTTTCGCTACTGTTAGTGATAAAATACGGAAATCGTGGTTCAACCCCACTTGAGAAAATTTATGTTGCTGGAAGAGTCTGGGAGTTTTGGGAGTCTTCACTCTGTTGTCTGAACAGAATTGCTGGCTTCATTTGACTGATGCCTTCCTTGAGTGTAAATTTAGCAAAACTAAGCAGCTTCCTCAGATACAAAATTCACTTACATAGTTGATCTTCTGCTTAAATGATATATTTATGTTTATTTCTAGAAAAAGTCAGAGATGTTCTGATATCTTACAAGAATGAGCAGTTTCGGGTGAGTGCACTCTGATGATCAGCACTTTAGTTAATTCTCTTTTCTTTCTTGGGCAATTTGTCTTCTCTTCCTTGTTGCTTTAGTTCCTTGCGCAGGTCTAGCTGCTAGTGTCATACATGGCTTGCCAAAGGAAAACTTCACTACAGAGAACAAGCAATTTGAACTGTGACAGTTCCTAATGTGGACACTTTGTTTATAACGGAGATCTGTACTTACTTGAGATCCCAAGGAAGGGGAACTTTTGTGAATTTTTTCAAGTGCTGTTGATGAAGTACATGTGGCATGTGTGTCTTCTTGTCATAGCAATAATGTTTTTGTGTTTGCCATGGGAGTGTATTTTCTGTTAATGCTTGAATTTTTCCTTCACTCAGGTGATGCAGACTATGCAGTCTGTTTCAAAGTCTCGAGAATTGTGGTCTGATTCCTCTTCAGAAGTGGACTGGATTTTGGCTCAGATCAAAGACCTGATGCAGGAAAACAGGTATGTCTCTGATAAAGAACAGAGGTGAAAGGTACAGTGCTGAACTGGGCTATAGACCTATTAAATTGCCTTTTCATAATGTCCTATAGCTGATCATGGAGAAAGCAATTAGTCTATTTCCTCAACATCTTTGAGGACTGAGTTGTTGATCTGTGCTAATGAGCTATGTTCCTCGTGCCAGATGATCTCCAAGGTGTTGTCCCAGACTTAGCGATACTGGCCCCAAGGCATGTAACATTTTCAGTGTCTTCAGAAACTCCCAATTACCCTGTAGAGATTTTGATTTCACAGTAACCTTTAGAATTCTTAAAAATTGCAGGGCAATACTTGGCATTTTCTATATTTTCTATCATTCTATTACTACAGAGCCTCTAAGACCTAGTATGTTGAGACTTTCTTATTACCATATAAATTTGCATGGAGATCTTGACCTACTTTGAGAATCAATGTAACTGTAGAGGGCAGAGAGTATCACATTACAGATAAGAGCTGTAACTCCTGATGTTTTGAATATAAATATAGATGCCATACAAGAACAGCTTTACCAGATCTTTTGTTCGAACAAAAAATTCTCCATTCCCTCCTCACAGTTCCAGGTATTTGGCTGTCAAACTTGTTTCAGAACTGGTGCAAGTGGTGTTTTGATAGGTAAAGGAATAAGTGGCAGTAATAAGTCTCTCTGCTCTAGGGAGACAGTGGCTGAAGCTCTTCTCAGTGATGGCTTTCTCATCCCAAAGATGGATTGTCTGAAGATGCTAAATATCAAGTATGAAGGTTCGTGTTTTATGCACCACCCAAGCAGAAAATGCATAGCTAGTGTTATGACCAAGTCTGTTATTTTTTTCTCATTATATTGAAATCTGTAATTGTCTGCATATTTCTTGTATATCTGGGTCCTTAAACGTAATTTGCCCTGTTTTCCAGAACCCCTTATGGCCATGCTTAGCTATTGCTTTTGCATAAATCTCTTAGGGTGGAAGGATAGCTCTTCAGCACTGAATATCTAGCCAAAACATCTTTCAAAGCTTGCACCTCTACCCTTTTCTGCAGTAGTTGCTGATTTCAGGAAATCCCACTAGTTTCTTTTCTACACTGAAGATTTAAAGCAAATCAAAATGGATGGGGTTTTTTGAGCCTCATTCACCAGTTGCATAATAGTTCCAAGCTGCTGCCCCTATGTGTGGAGTTGCATTTATTGTTTGCAAGAGAATTAGGCACCTAGAGGGAATGAAAATAAATAAATTCCCTATTTCCTAGCCAAAGAACTTTCCAAGAAAGATTCTCAAATTTCCGTGACTATATAATAGTAGAAAAATTTAAAAGGTTTTTGATTTTATGTTGCTTTGCTCAATGAACCGTCTCTTTGCAGTGTATTTTTAGACAGAATGGTTTTTAATTATGTATGAAATAAGCTGAATCTGGAAAGGGATTAGCAAAACAGATCCTGTTTTAGATCTTCCTGTGTTCATAATTTCCTTGTGCTAATTATCAAATTGCTACTTATTTTACTTACCTAGTATAAGAAAAATAATCGTTTCAGGTTGAGTGAGGACCTCAGGAAATATCCTGTAATCAATCATCTTAGAACAAACCTCTTTAGTTTGGAGCAAGTGCCACACCTGTATTTCATAAAAAAATTACAAAGCACCAATTTCTGGCTTCTCTGTTTTGTTTTTTCTTCTTACTGCAGCAAATAAAGAGGTATGGCAATTCAAAATTCCCCCAACATTTTACTGCTTTTGGCAGCCTTTGCTGTCAGGCCTCCTTTCGCGAAGTTTTACGCAGATCCTAATAGAGAAAATGTTTATAGAGTTGAAGGAATGTTCTGACTCTTCAGAACTCCGGCCTCAGTTCTTGATCAACTGGATTTCTGAGTTGCTGACTGGCATTGCCAAAGTAAACGCTGGTGAGTGTGTCTGGAATTTCTGTGTTTAAAAAAGTGTAAGAGTTTCTTCTGTACTAGTGTAAACCTACACTAGTAAAGTGGTGGGACCTTTATACATAAAGTGCAGTAGCCTAATTAGTACATTTTGTCATGTGAACATAAGCTTTTATTGTTGCATTTCTTAAGACTTTTCAACGTGCAGCTTGTGCATGTCATGTATTTCCTAGCAAAAAATTGAAATTGTTGTTGATAAGTTTGCTGCAGCCTCCTCAGGACAGGAAAAGCCAATCTCTCACAGGAAAGATCAGGCTCTTAAGTGCCAATTTTTCCAGATATCAATACTTGTAGGAAATAACGTCCTTATATGCTATGTGCCGCTGTTATATGCAGTCTGTTATGATCCTTTTCCCAGTTCTTTCCTCCCTTAACAGAAGCTTGCCTTTATAGGATACTAAACGTTGCTGTCCTTTTTTGATCCTAGCACAGGATTTTTATGCATTCTAAACTTACACAAAAGTAATATTTTGTTTTCAGTTCCTGACTCCGTAGAACTGTTAAAATTTGCAAACGGTATGTTTCATTCCAGAGATGGGCAATGAAGTTCCTTAATTATTCAGAGTGTCACAGGTATTCTGCTAACAGGGTTTTTATACTTGTGACATAGTGCATCCTTGCATAGGTTTCCATCCCTTAGTTTTGGTGCCTCTTCTGGCCTCTCCTGGTCTGGCTCAGTCTGTACAAAGATTTTGCCAGTATTTCAGGCAGTCATTGGTTAATATTTGGTGCTTTCACTCAGTGCTGAACATACCTATGATGTACCAAGATCCCTCAATGGTGCTAGTTCCCAGCTGTTAAATCTAGTCTTTGCAGAGCTATCTGGAATGATACTGGGTCCCAGATACAGTATACTGCATTTATTTGGGATAATACTGTTCAAACACATCTTGTGGCTTTCCTGTCCGGGGTGACATGCACAGGACCAGCTTGGGAGCGTCTGCACTGCACTGTGGTCAGGTCTTGTGGAGCTATCCGACCTGCCCATGCATTGCCAAGTCCTTTGTAACAACCTTGATGTATTTGGTCAGTACATCTGGTCATGGACATGGGTTAAAATGCCAGCTTATTTGAGGATGTGTTCCAGTAAAAATGCAGATGTATATTTTTGATGAGTTTTGAGCACCCTGTTGTTTTCATTATCTTCTTTGAAGGGAAGAAAAGACAACACTGTAACAAACAGGTGTCTGTGAAGGAGCTGTTCCTGCATAAAGTTCCTTTGCAGTGGATAAGATTGACTGACAGTTGCTTGGAAGCTCCCTGCTGGGCAACCCCACATCTTCTTCAGCTGTAAGTTTGATCCTGTGGCCTGGAAAGGGAACAGCAAACAGTGCTCTGTAACAGCTTCAGTGTCCTAGTGATATGCTGAGCTATAGCTGCATTCCCTTGCCTTTCTTTGCATCTGGTAGAAATTTTAACAGGTGCATATAAAAGCCATGCTTGCTGCTATACATCTCCCCAGTGATTGCACACAAAGAGAAGAAGGAAAAGAATTTTGAAGGATTGCACCTTCAAAATGAAAGCAGAGGTTATCTGGGGAGGTTTTTAAAGAAGCAACCTGTTCAGAAACAAAGTGACGTGGTAGAGATGTGACTGTTTATTCAGGTGATAGGGATTTACCACAGCTCCTAACTTTTACACATGAAAACAGCAAAACAGTAATTCAGTTAGAAGTATCCCAAGTCCTTAATTTTAATCACAAAGATGGAGTATTCCAGCATCCACTGATGAGGGAATAATCAGATTTTGCCTGTTAGATGAGCTATGTGAACCAGCTGTTCTGGAGAAAACAAACACTTAAAAGCAAAAAAGACTCCAAATGAAGATTTATCAACCCTTTTATAAGACTTTTCCATTGCCCTTTTTCCTTTCTAGGATCCTCACAATCATGAGACCTCGCTTGCCGCGTTCTTCTCGGAAGAACCTTCTCTATCTTGCTTCTATTTACACAGAAGGAGGTGCCCCTTTGTCCAGTCCAGGCCTCTCTTCAGATGGCAGTGAACAGCCAATTTATACTATAGAGAGCTTACAGTGGAGAGCCAGGCAAGAAAATCAGTTTAAAAATCAAGGGCAGACTGTAGAGAAACAAGAAGATGTGCCAGAGAGAGATGATGGTGTAGAGGAAGTGGAAGAGGAGGAAGAAGAGATGGTAACTGAAACAAATCCTTTGGAAGGACTTGCTCATTCTGGTAACATGGTGGCTATTGCTGAGAAAAGGGCAGCACTGCAAGGGTCCGCCTGGCAGATCACTGCAGGTAAAAAGTGACTATCTCACTGACAAATGTTAATTGAAATGAAAAGACATCTCAGCCCTTCAGGTCTGGCCGTAATTAAATTGTCCTTCAAAGTCATCTAAATGCCAGATTACCGAAAAATGTGAGGTTTCCAGTCTTTCATTTATGTGCAGGAGTCATTTCTCTTAAGCTCTTTAAATACTGTGAGTGTGTTTTCCAGGAACATGCTATTACTGTCTCATTAATTTTTTTATTAGGCTTTTCCAAACTTTAAAATTTCAGTGTATTCAATTGATGGGGCAGCAGATATGCCAGCTGTGAATGGTAAAGAAAATATGGATGTTTCTTGGACTTCTGTTTGTCAGACTTGAGGGTATTTGAAAGCAGAGTTTGTCTGTGAACCTAAGTTCGATGCTCTGGGAAGGTGGTTATTGTGACATGGTGGCAAACAAAAGAAAGGAGCAAGACAAGTTTTTAGAAGGAATAAATAGTATATCGACTGTTTTGTTAGCTTTGTTACAGTAGCTGTACTTTCTCATAGGGGTTGGAGGTCTCTAGCTAAGAATTTTGTATGAGTCATGGAGGAACTTGAACACAGGAGGAGGAAGTTGGTGGAGAAGACTTGGAGTCAAAGTGACATTTAAAGGAAAAAAAGCAGCCACTAGAAGACTGAACTCTTATACTCCATTCACTGGGAAATTTTCTGAAGTAAAAAAAAAAAAAACGAAGAGATCTTAGTTATGCTGATATGAACAGCTTCTTAGAACTGGATGTTTTGAGAACAGAAGCAAAACTGTCCTCTGCTTCTGTGACATTGGTTCAGATCATTTGCTGAATGGCTGAGTTGCATGAGGCAGTATTTGTGGACTTGGAGAGGATGATCTTGTGTTTTGACAATCTCTCTGGGAAACTCAGACTTCCTGTTTTTGTACTGTTTTTATCTAGATGAAGTACGATGGAAAGACTTTCCTCTTGGGAAACTCCCGGGTCAGACAGACGACCCTGATGGTCTCATGTTGGATAATTATTCTATGATGTCCCTGCTTGATCAGCCAGTGAGGGATGAGTGGAAGTCTCTAAATACAAAGTGAGTAATAGTGTAGGTGGTACTTTGCCCCTGAACCATGAAATGCAGTTCTCTCTCTGTGCCTTTTACTATACCAGGTGAAAAATTAGGGCTGAGATTTCCTTTTTACTTCTATTTAAATAGTGTGACCCAAATATCTACTATTGTCTCTAATATCTACTAACCTAACCCTAATGGTATCCTTTGAGGACGTCATCTTACAATATTTCTATCTTCACTCCTCCTGCTCTTTTTCAAAAGAAGCCATTGCAAGGATTATGAAATACTGCTGTTTAGTATTTCATATATGTATGATATAGTAATCAGCACAGCCCCAGCAGGCTTGAAAACTTAAGTTTCTATTAGCTGGGGATCCTCAGTAGGTTGGCAGTGCCCAGTGACCTTTTAGAGCTGTGGCTAGTAATTTAGAGCTGCAGATCTGACCTCAGTAAAGAAACACAGCTTGTCCTGGAAATAACAGGAGCATTCTATAGAGCTTTAGTCAGATCACTGTTGTTACTAAATGAAGCTTATCCAGTTAAAGCATCCCACTGTAGATGTTTTCATAGGATCATTATTTCACACTTTTAAGTCATAGGAACTTGAATGCTGTAAGCTGTCAAATCAGTTTCATCACACACATATAAACCTGTCTCCTATTATTTGAATCCAAGGAATGCTTCAGAATATAAATGAATTGCAGTTATTTTCTTTAACACTTGATTGGACAGCTTTCTAATCCCTTATTCTTTTCTGTGGTTGGTGGGCCCAATCTGGTAGCAATGTGAAGAACCGAGAATCATGCAGCCTGGGGTATTTCATTGAGAAGAAATCTTGCACATGTTCATATTTTCACATATTCAGAGTTGTGTTCAGATTCCAAACTTCTAGTTTCAAATCTTCCAAAAAGTAAGGCTTGCATTCTTCGCCATCCTCTTGGTCATCCTCCGTGGGATCAAATTAATTGACTGTCCCTTATCAGTAACATTATGTTCCTTTGGAGGAGGGTGCCTGGACTGCATTTTGAAATATGATTTAGTCATAGTGAGGACTGATAGTATATTAATTGCAGGCTAAAAAGCTACAAGCCAGATACATAAATCTCAGGCTGTTTTTTGAACAGTGTAATGTGTCATGCAGCTCATATTACTAGAAAATACTCATGCAGAAAATGGGAAAGCACATACCAAGCCAAAAGTAACATGTGTTTCTGCATCTCTTTGTGTAGGGAAAGGGGCAGACAGTTTGTTCCACTCAGATTACAGCCTGGCAGGATGCCAAGAAAAAGAAGTCTTAGAAAGAAACATGAGGAAAACCTGTTGTTACCACAAATAGAAAGGAGCAGAACCTGATTTATTCTGAAGCTGAGCCTGGAAATAATCCAGGTTTCATCAGGAGTGCTACAACAGCAGCTTGTTCATTATTCTTATTTCCCTTGCATAGCAGCTTCTCCATTTGCCAAAGGACATGTGGTTTTGGAAAGGTGGTCTGATTTCCCCAAGGCAGAAAGAAACAGATTTCCTGACTGCTTACATTTTCTTCTGTGCAGAAACCTTGTCTGTCTTGTAGCTACGTGGGTTTTTTCTTCCCCATCAAAGGTGTTTGTATGGCCTGTTCCAGAAGGGGTGTTTGCTATTTACTTTATTGGTACTGCCCTCTTAAGTTCTCTGTCTGCAGAGCTGTTCTGCCAGGCTCATGAAGGCAGGTATCGAAGGATGGTATGAGAGATTGTGAAAACTTGACGTTTTACTTTGAAAATACCCATAAGGTGCTTGGAAAAGCATCTGCAGCATAGGCGATGGGACATGCCCTTTCTAAAAGCAATGTCCTTCTTTGTCTTTCTGCAATTCCTTCCTCCCAAAAGATTGTGTTCATTGTTGGTTTTTCTGGTCTATGCTGTGCATGTGTATTGTCAAAGTTCATGTTTAGTGTTAGTGAGGCAATCTGTGAAGCTTTGAATAGCTGCTGTCATCCCTCAGGCAGATGTTTTGGGTTTTGTGATAAGCATATTTGCTTTTTATTAGTTCCCAGTGTCAGTTTTACCTGACAGCTGGAGCAAATTTGGCAGATAATGACCACTTGGAGAGTTTTTTGAGGGTGGAGTTGCTGACGTGCTGTTGCTTTAGGGGTTGCAGGTCTAAGTCCCATGACTTCTTTCTAAAGCCATAGAAATGGGTAGTATCAGTGTACAGGATAAGCATTGTAAGATTTGTGACAGACTGTTCTCATGTCAATTGCTTGCTGAGTTAGCATTTTACCTGATGAGCTTGTATTCCTAGCTCCAAAGGACAGATGAAGGTTCAGATGAAAATTGTTCTCTGGTTATTTCTGCAGTCATTTCTCCCCCACAATTGTTAGTACCTGGTCGCCTTTCTTTTGGTTTGTGCGTTGTACCTGTCATGTTTCAGGACTATTGCCTCTCTTGAATAAACTGATTAAAAATTAAGGACATTTCAGTAGATAAATGTTTCAGAGCTAAAAATGATAAATGTTTTGGAAATAAAGTGCTATCAAAATTACTTTGGTGATGTAAGCTTCTAAATCAGCCCAGTGATTATGTACTTTATTCTTTTCCTCACAGCCCTGCAGAATTGAATAGTCCCATGACAGGAGGATTGTTGTGGACCCAGAATGACTTCCATAAAATAAAAAGTGGCCTTCAACTTTTCTGAGACAACAGCAGAGTGCTCTGTGACTTTTAGTATTGCACAAGTGGCATGGAAGATGTAGTAATGGTGGTGGGGAAATAAGTCACTCCAGGAGAAGTTGTTGCTGTGATTTACTGATTTCTACCATGTAAAATCACTGTTTTATAAAGGTGTTGTGTTTTAAGTTGCATGTACAGTAACCATTGTCTTGCTGAACCAGTTGAAGTTTGCCAAATACAGTTAAGAGTACTTTGGAATCCCTCCATGCTCCTTAACTTTTTCATGGTTAATAAATACAACTGACTGAAGGCAAACCTTGCTCCTGGATGCTGTTTCTCAGTTTTCACTCTGGAAAGTGTCCTCTGGCCCTCATTAGCAAGACTATTGAGCCTTTCTTATTTCAGTGATGCTGTCCTGGAGGAGTGATCTTCCCATGATAACATTGTGCTACAGTTTTCATCTTTCTAGGATTTCATGTGAAGCTTCAGGGATCAATCCTAGCTAGAACATGGCTGAGTGCACCGTGATACATAAATACCTTTGAAATGTTTTTGTCATGATGTTTTTCAAGTGATAGTCTTGAAGCCACTACTGTCTCTTTTTGATTGAAGTGTTTTGCTTCATGTTACTTCTGTTCATGATTTTGCTGATATTCATAACCAATACTGTGGTGTTTGCTGAGAGCTGGTATGATTACTGCAGAAATGGACTGAGAAAGTACCCTTGTGGAAAGCTTTTGAGAAAAATGGCTTCCAGATAACTGAACAGGAAAAACTTTTTTTACCTGTATTACAGGTTCTTGGAAATTAAGAGGCTTCTGCAGTTACCTGTCAAAAAACCCCAGGAGTTTACATGTATGTTTATTGCAGGACTCCTCAGTAAGAATTTGTTAGAGTGCATATGTTAGAGGGTAAAACAGAGGCTTTCTCTGAGTCCATCTCATAATTTGCAGGTTTTACAAACTAAACAGAAAGAATAACATGTCAGTAGGAAGGGATACAAAAAGGGACATACAACTTTAGCAGTACAGTTCATAGGGTTGAAATGCATGTTTAGAACAGCAGCTTCATGGATGCTTTGCACTGGCTCTCAAGTAAAGGCTTAGCTAGATGTCCAGAATGTAAGTATTATTTCTTTATTCCTTCTTCTCTAGTTTTTTGTTATCCTGCTCTACTGCAGTTGCTTGTTAACACATGTCCAAAAATGGAAGATACGTTTCACATTTACTTCTCTAAAAGTAAGCAGTGCCAATGCAAAAGGAAATAAACTTTCTGTTATGAGGGATTTTTCATGGAAGCCCTTCCAAGTATTTTTAGAAATACTTCTTTTTCCCAGCAGTTAATCAAACTTATTTAGGAAATTCTGAGTGAAAGGGATTTGATCTTTTATTACTGCATTTACTTGAGTATGAAATTACTTAAATTACTATATTTTGTATTGCAAACAAGCATTACAGTTCAAATAGGAATGTGTGGTCCTGGCAAATACTGTACCATCTGTAACTTTTATCCCCCTTGGAAGAAGGGCACTTAGTAAGATCATGTGCTGCTACTACTACTACAATACCTTGATCAGCTGTAGTTACTGCCCCATGTATCTGCCATTACCCCACATAGAGAATCTGGGATTTTTTCAGTTAATCAGCTAAAAAAAACCCCAATAAATAACTTGGACAGACTGCAACAGTTGTTTCGGGCAAAAAGGCTTTTTAGGGGTCTTGTCTGAAGAGGGTTGAAAAATAAAAAGCTAGAAACAAATAATCCAATGGTTCTCAGTTTTATTAAATAAGCAAAATTTTTTATATATATAAACTATAACATATTTCATATTATTAAATAATTGTGCAAAACATTTACATAGAGCAGAGGGGAACAGGTGATAGCCTATACTTCTTTTAGATTCTTGCAATTCTTTTAATACATTTACAAACTTTAAATACAGACCAAAATCAGCAATATTGTATAATGACTCTTCAAAGGCTAACCAAACACTGGCATAAGAATAATTTATGTGATGGTGCAATTATATTTTTCCAGTTGAAATATTGCAGGAAATACATTTAGTGAGGGCTCTGTCACACAAACAAGCGATAGGTACATAAGAGGAGTATGAAAGCTGAACGCTCACCATAGCAGTAACTGTGACAGACCTAAAGATTCTGACTGTTACGAGTCCTGGAGTACTAATGCTTCAGGTAAACTTGTGGCAAGTGAAGGTCAAGTAATACTTCAACTTTGGAACAAAGTTTCACTGAAATGATGCATGTTTCTTCCCCTTAGTGTGGAGTTTTAAAAATTACGATAATCAAACGTTCTTGTTTGTGGGTTGATAGCATGTCACCAGGTATGAAGCATGTCACCAAGTATTTTTAACTTTATTATTTGAACAAAATGCCCAAATGCACAATTTCAGCAAACTGGCATTAGGAGTATGTAGGGGGAAACTCACCTACTTAGATGTTTTTGGTTTTGTTTTTTTCAATGAATCTCCTTCTACTTGTTCTACGCAACCACACCCCCACACTTATTTTTAAGTTTACAGCTAAAGCATTTTTACAAAAGCTAAACAGACTCATGCTAGTAAATAAATGACATGCCGCAGCAACTAGAGCAGTGCCCATTTACCACCACAGAGATTTAAGAATACCACATACTGGTTTAACATCCATTTTCACTCATTTTGTCATTAAGACTTACATTATATTTGGGTCAACCAAAAAAACCCAAAGAGATTTATAAAATTTTACAACAATTAAACAGTAATGTTTAATTCTACAAATGAATAAAGCCAACTACTGCAGCTCAATATGACAACAGGACTAACAGCAGTGAAATCATGTACAATTTACTATATTACTGACATGTAATTCTTACAAAAAACATAATTTAGACGGACATCCCATAAAGCATTTGGTTTTTGATTTATGAATTTAAAGTTACACACTTCTAAGTGACAAATTATGTGAAAGTAATATAGCTGAAGATGAAAGATAAGTAAATCAGAACTCCCAGAGAATGCTCTGGCCCCAGTAAAGCACTAAAATCTACTGCTTAACTCTTGTCAACTGCAGTAGTCCATGATTCTACCTTCACTCTTTTTTTCCCCCTCATCTAGAATTGTTTTTTCATGGATTTTATTAAAATATAGTTTCTAGAACTGTTCTTTTACAGTTTTAAAAACATTTAAATACCATGCTCTAAAAAAGAGCATTTATACAAAGTCTTATATTTACAATATAGACAGGTATGATCAGGTGTTAATAAGATCAACTCTTCCATGTAAGAAGAAATCTAAGCTTATGCGCTAAAGATTAATGAATGTGTCAGTGTTTTGAACTGTCTTGTAAACATATCTGAAAACAGGTGTGGATGACCAAATTATCACTTAAAGTAGTTGATCAGGAAAGACTACATCACATAGAAAAGTTTCATTACCTGTAAGGAGGACTAAACAACCACAAAATTTGCAGGTTATTTCCACAAGGCTACACTGCCAATTCTGTAACTACGCATGATAGATGCCAATAGCTTCTTAGAATAAGACAATTTGCCTTTGAAGTGCCTTAGGGAAATAGTATGCTGGGTTTGTATTCGCACAGCACTCCCGTTGTTTAAAAAGGAATTCTTCAATCGGTAAAACAAAGGTTAGTGAAAATTAAAATGACTGGACAAATCCAACAAAAATGGGTCTCTCCGTAAGCCACCCCCGCACTTCATACAGAAATCTCTGTTGAGTTTTCCACATTAGAAAACGTCAAAATCACCTACAAAACCTCTCTTAAAATAGCTTATCTTTATAAATGGAGAAAAACGGAACAAACATTCTTCTGCCTACAAATATTTAATTCCATGCAGGATGGAAAACATGAGTGCACAATAAACTTCATCTCATACCTAAATAATTTATAAATTAATTGGTTAGAATAAAATAGGGTCTATAGCAATTACTGTTACATTTTAAACACATGCAGATGAGTTAACAGCAACATTTTTACATAAAGTTTAGTGCAAGAATGTATCTGCTTAATAAATAGACTGAAGATACCTATGTAATGCTTTGAGGTGTACACACAGTATTTGTGCACATAATAACCTGGTTCTGAAAAGTTGTCCCTGTTTGTCTATAAACTACAAGTGCCCATTTAAAATAAAAAAAGATCCATAATTTCTCATGGGCTACTTCCCTGTGACACATGGTGTCACAAACATTGTGGTGAAAATGTAATACTGAAGTTAATCTAGAGATTTTTTTTTTATACACAGTTTTTATACAATCAAGAAAAAGAGATACAATTTGTATCAACAAACAAAAGGTCATTTCTGGTTATTTGAGGCATTGCTCTCAGCTGCTTATACCATACAAGAGAAGAGAATAAGAATTAATTGCAAATTAAAAATATGAGATGTTTTTGAAAACTGGTCAAGAGTTAAATGTTTTCCCCAAACTATTTTGTCTGGATTATTTTTCCAGACACTATTATTTTTCCACTAACAGAGAGAACAACCAACTAATTAAAACTGAAGTTATTTTTAAACACCAAGTGTAAGTACAGAATCACCTTCAAGTTACTTCATTTCAAATACATAATGACACAGTCATTATATATGTCACCTGTACCAACACAAGAATATTTATCCTGTGTGAAATGATACAGTTATCAAATGTCAGTAAATTAACTGTAGTTGCACCCATAATTGTGGTTTCTTGTTGGTTCATTTGGTGGGTTTTTTTACATGACAGGAGCCTATTTGCACATGATAAAGAGCCCACAAGATATTTTGAATCAAACCAACCACTACAGTAACACAAGTGGAGGAAATTATAAACTTTGATTCTCAGACAAACAGATAACTAGAAAGCAGCATGCAAGCCATTATCAAAACACCAGAAACAACCCTGACTGCAGCCTCACGTTCTGTGTGTTTCACAGTAAGAAACATTTAGGCAGTGTCACACCTTCTCATGAAGAAACAAAAGGCCATAAACCAGGCCTTCTCAACTTTCATGAAAAAAACTACAGTAGAAGTCAACAAGTCCTAGCTCGAGACATGTCGAGTTAGTCATGGTTCAAAATGTTGAAATATACAGTGGATTCAAAAAAGGGCGTACAGTCAGTGCAGCTTAAAAAAACCAATAAACGCCTCTTTTGGAGACATTTAGCTACAAAGGTTCCCACCCTGAGCAAGATACCAGTTGCGCAAACAATGCCACACAAAATTATCTCACCTGTTGAAACAGGAACTCTAAAAGCCTTCACGAGGCAAATGCACACCTTTGCGTGGATCTGGAGAGCAAAAACCAGGACAGCTTTGCCACAAACCCAAACTGGAGCATCTCTTTTCAAGAAGCAGCCTTCCCCCTCCACCATTTCTGAAGGTGATCTTGTACAGCCATCTTGAATGCCAGGCTCAAACACCATCCTTGCTCCCACAGGAAGGGCTGTAGTTAGTGATGAACTTCCATGCTAACATCCAGTTTTTGCTGCTTCAAGTTGAGTAATCCAGTTTACATAATACTGACAATTTATTTTCAGCTTGTCTAGTCATTTGGGCCAGCAGCTGTTTACTGCACATTTGAGAGGAGATTCTGGAGAGAAGCTACAGTTAAACTTTCAGTTTACTGAATGGCACTCATGCCTTTACATTCCTTAATGTTTTGGTCCTAATTTAATAAAGTATTTGGCTTCTGTTGGATTGAGCCAACATATTGAACAATGTAATAGTTATTCAAACTCTTGAGGAACAGTTCTGAAATTTAGGTACCAACAACCATGTTGACATTGAAAAACTGAGATCAGTTTTTCCTTTTATGAACAATTTTATCAAATTTACTTTTTCTTCAGTACTTAAGATGCCAGGAGGCAGTGTCAAATGACAAAGCTGAAACCCTAAAAGTCATCTGGGTGTGTATAGAGCATACTTTTAGAGGCCGATTAGGTATTTATATGCAAATTGTAAGTGTACACTAATACATGCAATGTAATTGCTAACACTAATTTTGTAGTAACAGCTTTGAGACACTGATTGTGACATTATAGTTCTTAGTGAGCTATCCATGCAGCAAGGTATGCATTTCCTATAAAATACTATTAAAAATCCCTATATTTAAAATCTTAAAATTTGCAATACAATCAACTTTTATATAGTGCCTCAGCATATATATGATTGCTACTGTGTACAGAATTTTATACTATCTTAGTAGAAAATATTTACAATAGATTGGCCTCTTCCTTCATGTAAGTTTTCCTCTGGGTCCTATGTGCTGTACAGTTTCATTTATCCAAAAGAGGCTGTACTTCTCTAACGCCCTGTTCTTAATTTGGCAACAATCATAGCTGCCAGCTGTTGAGCATCTGTCATATGGGGATTCTTTTCCATCACAGAAAGGACAATGCTTGGAGGGAAAATATTGCAGAGGTTCTTGTATGTTTGATACTGATGTTCTGGGATGATATGAGGTTCCCGTGGCTCACCACATATCCCAATCCAGGGATTTCTCCAGAGTTGCTCCATCTTTTCAGGCATGCTTCTTACCATTACAGGTTCATAACATGGCTGCATGAGGTTGTTACTCAGTGGATACGAGTGGTAAGTGTAAGAGTCTGATGCACATGGTAATGGATCCCAGCTGGCATGCTGCTCTCGACAGAGAGGTGGTCGTCTCTGCCTTGTAGGGTTACTTTCATAAAGCCGTGAGTCAGAAATACTGTCCATTCTTGTCATCACCAAGGCACGGCTTGGTTGTGCAGTTGATGGATGAACATTCTGAGGCACAGGGTATTCTCCTGGACAACTGGACCGTGCTCCAACAACTGGATGCTGGGCATGTAGGCCTAAGTGGGAAACTGACTGTTTGCGAAGGGATTGCT
Source organism: Gymnorhina tibicen (assembly GCA_013399875.1). Taxonomy (NCBI): domain Eukaryota; kingdom Metazoa; phylum Chordata; class Aves; order Passeriformes; family Artamidae; genus Gymnorhina; species Gymnorhina tibicen. The sequence continues at coordinate 185,453 of VXAZ01003283.1, forward strand.
TAGGCTCTTCAGATCCATAACTCTGACCTCTATTTAAGGCTTCATGGTAACCATGAGGGAAAGGCTGAAGACGATTTTTCGATGGCAGTCTGTGGCTCTTCACATTGTCTTCTGGACTGGCATCTGCTACACCCAGATACAAGTCATTGTAAGAGGAATAAGAATCATTACTTGTATGGCTTAAGCAATTGTCAGGACAGGGGCTTGAGTTTCTAGAATACATCCCCTGGTCCATATCAGCCCCGTAATAATCTGAGTTACGGATACTACTTATGCTTAAGTTGGAGAAATCACTGAGTAAGGAGTAATAGCCATGGTCCCCCAGTGATTCATATTTGGGATACTGGTCAATATAGCTAACTGAGGTGCCATGGCTATTGGTGACTAGTATAGGAGGATATTGCACACTGGACATATGTTCCAGTGAGGATTTCTGATGTACAAACTGTGAGGAACCTGGCACCGGACTGCTTGCAGAACGAGTATTTAACGCACCAGCTGCATGGCTTTTTGGTGGAGGGAGCGTTGGTACACTTAGTGCAGAAACGAGAGACGGGACAGAGCTGGCCTCGGACTTCCGGGCTGCTGATAACTTTTCCTCAGGCTCCACAGCTACTGACCTAATGCTTGGATCTGACTGACGTTTTGGGGCAATGCGTTTCACTTCAGAACTGATTTCTCCTTTGGAGCTGGATGGCCCTGTGCCACATTTGGCCAAGGCTCCCTCACTCATAGTTTTCACAGCAGATAATTTGGCACTTATTCGAAGCTCATCCGCTACTGACCTTTGAGGCTGGTTTGCACGTTCTGGGTGGTAATATTTACATTTGTGCCCATAGGTGCACTTTTTACCTGGAAGAAAAGGGTTTTCACATTAAATAATTCAAAAACTCATTAATACCACCAGTTGCTATCTTTTTTCTTTGTATCTTTCACTACTTTTCAATAGTAGTATTTCTATATTAAACCCCTCAGGAATAATCGTGTATTTGATATATACAGGCAGCCACAGGCTCTGCTGCCTGTATTCATGTATATTCTGCATCAAAGGCAAGACATACCATTTTTCTTCCTACTGGCTCATGATTTCAGTAATGCCAACATACACATACTGCTATATAAAAAAAACCAGCTTTAACACAGTTTTATTAATTATGAATCTCCTTCCTTGAATATGAACCAGAATAAAATAGCAAAAAGCTGTATTATCCACAAGGTATATCTGGTAATCCTTAATTTTCTGCTTTTATAAATAACACTGTTTTTATAAATACGTGTATGACGGGTATAAAAGTGGGACATTGTTCTTGGATGGCAACATGAAAATAGTACTTTTTCTTGTTCCGGTAATGACAAGATGTTAATTAATTGCTTGCTTCACCTACCTTTAAATGCAACAAATTGATCTGACTTGGGCACTTACCATAAGGACACGGTTGTTTCTTATGTTCAGGAATAACTGGCCTTTTTCTTAAGAAATTTTCAAGGCTTGGACCATGGCGTCCTAAAGGATCATCTGGAGGCATAAATCTAAGGGAAAAGAAACGAAACATGATCAGTTTTTCCTGAGAATGCTGAATTAGCAAATTTACTTACTTTTGAAGAAAAAACCCATACTTGTCATTCACAAAAGAATACATGAGTAGCCGCTCCTCTATGAACTTCTTCCATTCTGGTTTTTCATTTTGAAGATCCCGATAGTTATCATTTGACACAATGATGCCATCTGAGTCGAAAGCAAGTTTTACTATGAATCGATCATCATAGCAAACTACTCTTCTTCCCTGAACTCTTCGAGATGGGGTGAAAACAAGAATTTTTTCTTTCTCCAATTTACGTAAGATTTCTTGATCTGTAAAATAATTTCAGTTGAGCAGCTTTTAAAAAGTTTTAAAAAGAAAGAAATGCAACCTTTGTACTATGAAAATGATTCCCCTCTTTTCTGACAAAGTATCTTGCAATTATATTCATACGCAGTCCTAATTATCGTTAAAAAACACCTGGATGTGGATTTTATTTCTGAGGTTTCAAAGCACTGAGTAAATATTAAATATTTGAACTTCAAAACCACTCTGTAGCCATGTACCTTTACTCAGTCTTTCTGAACACATCAGGAACTCAGGTGTTACAGTATTAAAATAGCCTTCTTGTTAGCCTAGAGTAAAATGTAAGGACTTTCTATGGGTCAAAACACATGCTGCCTCCTCAGTGTTCAAGATAATCCTATTAACTCAGTCCCTGGCCTGTTACTACTTATTTTATGTTCACCCAGCAAATAAGACTCAGTTCTTGTATGCTCAATGATTTTTGCTAATGGGAAAATTTCGACTACTGCTTCTCAAAAGTGTTGAAACCATCCAATAGTGTTACAAAACCCACATCATTGTTTACACATGCAGATACTTAAATGCTTGTTTCCTCACCAGTGAAACTGTTGTGTTTTCAAACCAACAATTGAGTGCAACATCATCATCACCATATCCACAGTCCAGTACTGGGACCCATCAGAAACATGACAATAATCTTTTTTCTTTTTAACCAAGGTGTCAAAGAAAGTACTGATGTTACCTGTAATTGGTGCATCAGGTCGAGACTGTTCTTTTCTCCATGCAGGTACAAATACAGTGATATCTTTATGTCCTTTTTCCAGAAACCAATCAACAGCTAGTTGAATTCCCCGGCAGGAAAATCCTTCTTTGTTCCCATGGCTGAAGAACATGCAAGTTTTAGAAAAAGCAAGGACAAAAGTTACATTTGGTTTTGGTTTTTGTTGTGGTGGTTTGGTTGGTTTTTTCCTCTAAAGCTGTCATGGTCAAAGGATATAAGGAAAACAAAGTCTGTAAAGTTTTAAAGTTTTAGGTCTCCTTACCTAATTGGAAAAAGACAACTGTACAGAGCTATTCAGCCATCAGATTGCAGCAACCCTGCTACTTAAAAAATCTATAAATGGTGAAATTTCATTATCCCCAGAGCAAAAGCAAGTAAGCATGAAGTTTTTCAGTTTTTTCATTTTATTAGCTGACCTAATGAAAAATATCACTTTCCCCAACAAACTGAGCTTACCTTAAGTAGCACCATAAAATGCTACCACAAAAAGAGGAATGAACAATGCTGACTGTCATTGGTGATAAGTGCTCTTAAACATCCATATTAATAAAATCTTTTCCTCTGATACTAAATGTTCTGCATTTTTTATTAGAACGTTTTAGAGGAAAGAAATAATTGTGTCAAAGTTGTTTAAGTCCCATCCCCATCAAAAATTTGTTTTCTGAAACACACAGGAGTTTCTAAAACAGCACACAATTCAAATAAAAGAGTTTAATTTTTAAAAAGGCCTAAGAAGTTTCTGCAAGGGAAAGAAGAAATTTTTAAGAGGTTTGATAGAAACCAAGGATAATCTTAATTATTAATCTTATTCAATCTCTATCTGCATCATCTATAATTGCAATATTTTTAAGCAGGAAAGGTACATAAAACTTACACTTTTCAGGTATTTTGTCTGCAGAACAGATTTTGCGTAATTAAGAGACTTCCATCATATTAAAATTGTCTTTAAAATCCATAAAATTCTACGGATTATCATTCAAAATTTCACCTCAAAGTTGCTGTTTTTATTCTTACTATTGTAGAATGACATCACAGATTACTGGACTATGTTTTCCTGGGCTCAAAACATGACAGAAAGTAACACCGAAGCAGACTCAAGGCAGACATGTCCAATATCTTCTGTTTGATTATGGATAACCAGCAGAGTCTAAATCCTCACAACCTAAATAGTGAATACAGAAGCCACAATGTTGCTAAAAGCACTTTCCTTAAATTTTTATACAATTCAGATTTTACAGAATTTAGTGTCCTTTAAAACTTTCAGATGCATATGCATTTTGTTATGAGTTGGACTTGATGATCCTTATGGGTCCCTTATAACTTGAGATAGTCTTATGGTCTTATAAATAAAGCATCAGATATGAGCTATGAAATAGTCTGAGTACACACCCTTTTTTCTCCAGTTGCTGCCTGCCACATTATTCTTAGAAGTAACTCAAGCAGTAGAGATTACAAATTCAACAGGCACAGAAAAAAAAGGGGAAAAAAAGTTAAATCCAGCTTTGGCAATGTTGGTTTACAGAAACATCTTATGGATGTAAGCACAACTTGACACTGGAAAATCCTGTATATAAAATACTTACAACATATGAAGGGTTTATGTATTTGAAAAGTCAGCATACTCAATACACCTATAAAAATCTGAATTTTCTTAATATATTGAAAAAATTCATATCGCCAGTTCTTCTAGAGCAGAAGACTGATACTAAAAGAAGTCTATTTTATGAACGCTATCTGAAGAAATCTTGTTATCACTGATCACTAAACAGACTTTTAATAGCTCCCTCATAAAAAAATCATATTTACTCAAACAAATCATTATGATAAACAAATCATTGGCTAGCTGAACTCTGTACTCTACAGACATGTTCAAAAGTGGCATGGGACAGGTATCTCTCGGATTAGTGTTGACCTAAGCAGCCAAGTGTACATAGAATATCCTGAGTCAGAAGGGACCCACAAGGACCATTGAAATCCAACTCCTGGCCCCATGCAGGACACTCCAAGAATCCCACCATGTGCCTGAGAGCGTTGTGCAAATGTTTCTTGAACTCAGACAGGCTTAGTGCTGTGACCACTGCCCTAGGGAGCCTGTTCCAGTGCTCAACCACCCTCTGGGTGAAAAAGCTTTTTCTAATATTCAACCCAAACCTCCCCTGACTCAGCTTCATGCTGTTTCCTTAAGTCCTGTCACTGGTCATGAGAGTGAAGAGATTGGTACCTGCCCCTCCACTTCCCCTCATGAAGAAGTTGAAGAGCACAATGAGGTCTGACCTCAGTCTCCTCTTCTCCAGGCTGAACAAACCAAGTGACCTCAGGGCTCCTCGTAAGACTTCCCCTCCAGACCCTCCCCCATCCTCATGGCCCTCCTTTGGATGCCCAAAACTGCACACAGTACTCAAGGTGGGGCAAGCAGCTTGGCTATGCAGGTCAGCAGGTTTAGCTCATGCACTATCCCTGTTCAGACACAGCTAAATTGCTTTGAATCCTGAGCAGGATCAATCATCAGCTCAAATACCATGAATTCACTGCACTGCATTAGCATATACTACATGTCACTTTACAAAGAACCAAGTTCTCCTACCCTACTTGGTTACTTTCCTTTAATGTCCAGAAGCAATTTTCAGTATTGTTCAAGGACTTCAGAATACTAAACCCATCCACACAAAAGCACACTACAAGTAGATTGCTTGAACAAAAGATTTGAGGCAAGAACTTGGGTTTAAAAGGAGGGCAGGGGAACTGGAATATGGATTACATATAAAGGAATAACAGCATAATTAAAAGCCTAGGCTAAGGAGTCCATAAAATATATGTATTATCAGTGTAATAGTCTACATGAGTTAAAAAATGACTTTGCCATCAATATTGATTTTTCTCTTAAGTATTTTAGTGATTTATTATTTTCATATATTGTGACAGGGAAACCCACCTCATAGCGACATTGCTTCCGTCAATGACAATTGGCCTCAAGTTATCACTGTTATCCACCACTTCATCTTCCAGTGACAATTCAGGGCTTGCTATTTCCTTTGGGCAAGGGCCTCTTGGCACCAGAGTACTAGTGGTACTGCTGGCAGTGCTTTGTCCCTCTGCTTCACTTTTGTTGCCAAGTCTCACAAGCTCTGCTAGAACATCATTGATGAGGGCATCTGCTCCCAACTTATTCAGTACAGCCTGGATCTGATCTCCTGCATACCCAAGCTTTAAAGCAAAATCCATTTTAGCTTGGTATTCCTTGTCCAAATTTGTTTTGCATTCATCTAGCTTCAAGTCTTGTGTGATACTGCTCTGTGAAAAACTTGGGCGATCCAAACACGGGGACCGGCAGAGTGGCCGATGCGGTTTGGTGGAAACCTCCTTTTCTCTCCACTGAGTACTGCTTCTGAAGTATGGTTGCTCAGGCTCACTTTCTGAGCTCGTCCATTCCTCAGATTCAGCACTGCATTCCCCCGCGTCTTGTTCCACATTTCTGTCTTCTCTGGAGTGCCTCTTCTCCATTTTCAGTTTCCCTACCATAGACCAGGCCGTCATCACGTTCAACTTCCAACCAGAGCACTCAGTTCTCTTTCATTTCCAAAGCCACCTGGAATTCATGCTCAATTGCATCATGTTGGCCAATTAAAAGCTTACACAAGGCTGGAGCTAATTTGCCTTGCTTACTATATTCTGGCATAAGCAACACCAACATGAAGTTCCTTAAAAAAAAGAAAAAAATTAAAAATTAGGTTTTGATCAATTCTGCAAAATACTCAACTACAATGATTTTGTTTACAAGTCAGTAGATGTCCCCAGTCATTCACATTTCTATGTAAACTGATTATAATAAAGCATATAATTACATTGTCTCTGTAATCACAAATAAAACTCTCCTTCCCTCCCCCAGTTACTCTACCTACAAAAAAAATGACAATTCCCACAAAATAGATGTAGAGCTGGAACAAATGGATTATCTCAGTAACACTTAAAGATAATAAAACAGAAAAGGGTGAGCCACCATTTCAACTAGAAACCTGTCTTCTACCACAAGAACAACCTGTCTACATTAGGAACAACTGTGCAGTGTTCCAGTAGGCACAAAATTTAACACAAACCATTTCAGCCTCTTTCAGTAAGGATTTACCATCAGGACCAACAAGTTTACCTAACAAAAGTATCTTCTGGAAAACAATACAGACACTTAACAAAATATTATAACCCACAAAAGAAAATTAAAAGCAGTGTGCATGTAAGTCAAAGCTTATTCAATCTAAATTTTCATATCCTTTTGGTTTTACGTAATAAGATGCTGAAAATCACAACACCTAATAGACCACTCACAGAATCATAGAATGGCCTCTTCACCATTTGCAGGAGACCATCCCTAATTCCTTTGGGACAATTTACAGGTGTTTCCCTGATGCTTCCTAGAGTGCTGGTGTTTCCTGGTTCCTCTCTGACACTCAGAAGCACATCCCTTCCCCTGATGAATCTAGTGCAAAGCTCTGCTAGTAAGTCTTACAAAGGCTTCTTTCTTGACTATTTCCCTACATTAAATGGTGGGTTTCTGTTGCCTATGGGAATATTTCAGAGAACGACATGTCTAGAAGAGTGATAAAATTTGATAAGCAAAACCGTAAACATGTCAAAGGATCTCTGAGACAGGTCCACATTGGCCTAACCAAACCCCATAAAATTGTCTCAAAGTGAAACAAAGATTATTAACCTGAAAAACCTTTATACAGTAATGTATAATTACCATAAACAGGCAAAACAGTAACATTCAACCAGACTGCACTTCAATTTATGGAAACAAAAATGTACACACATGCAGAGACAGCTGCTCAAAAGCCTAATTTCCTTAGGAAAATGCTAATCACTCCTATCTAAAAAAAAAACCAACCTAAAAGGTCAAGTTTGGAGCCAATCAACACTATTTTTTAATAAAAAAGAACCACATTTTTTCATATTTTCATATATTCATATTATATTTACATTTTGTCAGCCTGGAGAAAAGGAAGGTCAGGGGAGACCCTCTACCACTGCCTGAAAGGAGGTTGTAGCCAGGTGGAGGTCAGTCTTTTCTCCTAGGCAACCAGCAACAGGACAAGAAGAAATGGCCTCAAGCTGTGCCACAGAAGGTTTAGGTTGGACATCAGGAAGAATTTCTTCATAGACAGGGTTGTCAAGCATTGGATTTGACTGTCCAGGGAGGCAGTGGAGTCACCATCCATGGAGATGTTCAAGAAACAACTGGATGCGGCACTCAGTACTCTGTCTACTTGACAAGGTGGGGACCAGTCAAAGGTTGTACTCAATGATCCTGGAGGTCTTTTCCAACCTAAATGATTCTGTCATAGTCTAAGTCCTTTATGCCATATGAAATAAAAACACAGTTTCCCTGATTTTGAATGGAAATTACAATCTTGACTAGTTAGGCTTAAGTTAGACTTTAAAAACTGCTGTTCTTCCGTGTTATTTATACAAAGAGTATCCCCCTAAATGCTTAGGTATTATTTTTACAGTACTCTCTATTTTTATTCCAAGTGATTTTTCTCTCACATAGCACTAATAGTAGTATATTTACAACCCAAGTACTTGCCAACATAGAAGTACTAATAGCTTAACCTGGAATGGATTTTAATTAGGTCTCATGTATAACCTTGTACCTTGCCAAAACTAAAAAAAAAAAAGTATATATAAAAATGATTATAAAAGAAGGTTAAAAAAACAGGTTATCAGCACACTGCACCCACAGTTACAAAATACTGCAATGAAGAAACACTTTACAATACATGCAGTAAGACTAATTTTTTTCAAATTATTGAGACTGTACTGCTTTGGCACCGGACAAAGAACAGCATGATTCTGTTCATCCAAGTTTAAAGAGCTCCATCATTCTTTCCCAGTTGTCATCTCTCTAACACAATGTCACAAGCATGTTTTTGGCTTTTGTTTTACTTATCATCTTGAAACCTCCATTCTCTCCCCTGACCCCTACAATGCCTTTGATGCCTCCCCAGACTGTGCAAGTCATATGCAATCACGAAACAGTTTTTCCTTGCATGCCCCAAGTGCGTCCCATATTCCCTCCATCTGTGAGACAGCCCAGCCAGCCTCGACCCCCAGACTCATGGTGATGGGTGTGACCCCCACAGCACAGCGCTGGTGGTTCTCCTATGATAGCCCCCAGAGAAGCCTGTGCTAAGCCACCACTTCTCTATGTTACTGGAGGTCTCGTGCTGGCCATTGTAATCCCAAGATCCTTTGTGGTTTTGAAGATGAGTTTTTATCACACTCTGTAACAGTTTATTACAAACATTTCAGGCAAGATGCATTTTTATTACTATGTGTAGATAAACATCTACATTTTCGCTACTTGAACTTCTTAAGGTAATTTGTTACAAGTCTTTCTTTACAATGTTTTCCACACAGCTGAATGAACTGTGACTGAGAAGATAATCAAATGATATTCTAGCATTATAACAAATAAAAGATTAGAAAAGGTTCAAACAGCAAAAGCTTGATACACACAAAAAAATTATATTGCAGTTCTTAAATATAAAATTAAATATTAATTGAATAGTACACATTTCTCAAATATCATGTTGTGCCCAAACATTGTAATTTTAGCTTTATTTGAAAAAATATTTAATAAAGTGCAAAATGCAAAACTACAATGTAAAGAACTCAACATCTGAAATTAATGTACCCTTGTTATTGAGTTTAAAGCCTATCATTGTTACGAGTAACTGTACAGAGTACACATTTCATGTACTGCCTTTACATCTTTGAACTTTGGCTAAAGCTATATGTACTCAATTTCTTTTCTAACAACAACTTAATGGCTTAACTTTTTTAGTTGGCCAAATCACCACTATATTTTTCTACAAAAAAAAAAGAGAAGTGATAGTCTGCATGTAATATACATAATTTGTATACATTCAGTCTGAAAGAAAATATGTGCAAAAATACAAAACTTTTTTTTTTTAATAGAAGACTATTTGGTAGTTTGTATTTTCCACATTCAAATGAAAACAACTCCTGGCTATTAATATTCCTCCTGTTTCCCACTTCAAGTGACAAATTCCATCATTTCTTTGATACATGTAAAAACAACCACCACAATTATAGCCACATCTCCAAGAGTACTTCCAGTCAGCAGGAACATACATATGCAATTAACTCACTGGCATTTAGACTAAAAGAAACCCCCCCAAACAACAGTATCGTTTGTTTGTTTATGTGTTTTTCCACACTGTACTTCTCAGAAATTCAAACGTCATCTTGAAGAGTACTGACAATAACAGAGAATTTCTTTCCTTTCTGATCTGTATTATTTAGTAGTGGTAGTACAGCTGTACCTAGGGATCTCTATCAGTTCCTAGCCTATTCTAACCACATAGTCCCTTGCACAATGAATATACAATCTAGAATTATGACGACAGGCTGGACTATCAGAAAAACCACATGCAACAGTTTGGTATTGTTTGTCCAGACACCCTTAGAACGTAGTACTTTGTAAGCACACTAAGGGAGTTTATGGGGGGAAAACCCCACTAATTATCAGTTAGTAGAACTACCACTGTGAATAATTTTCCACTTTTTTGTTTTCTTACTGCTTATACTCAATACTTTTTAAAGTTAGTATAGATGCACTAAGGAGTTAACACAATGGGTTAAATTAATTTTTTTTTAAATCCTCTTACAACCAAACACAGAACAAAAATTAAAAAACATAAATAATTTGAGTAGTGCTTGATTTTGCTGATAAGCACAAAATTGAGAAACAAGTCAGAAAATTTTTTCAAAGATGGAATCAAACCTCATCCTGCAGATCATGAACATTTTATCACTGAAATTTCAGCATTTGTTTATTATGAGTTACATTCCCCCCAAAGACAGCCAAATATGAACACACACTTGAGGAAACAAAAGAAAGCTATTACAAATTTCTAATTTAAAGCTATTACAACTCAGAAATACAGACACTGCAGCTTTAAAATTTTAATTCTCATGATGCTCGCTGCTAAGCAACCAACCAAGTTTTCTTCCTAAACACCTCTTTCAGCACAGTCACGAGCAACTACTAGAACTGATAATGTGATTCAGAAAAAAGAGTCAGACAAAATCATGTATATTTTGTTCATAAGGGGCCAGACTGAAAGCATCTCTTCAACTTTGATGGTATTAAAACAGAAGTAAAATATCTGCACAGTAATAAAGTACTGTAGTATAAATGAAACCAGTCACAAATTATTCAACAATTACCATTCAAATGACAATGACTATTAAAGATAGAAATACTCAGTTCAAAGCCTGTTCATTTCAGCAGGACGAACAGAAACGAAGGTAAAAAAATGGATTGAACAGCTTCTTTTGGTCCCTTATGGCACTACCTTTCCATCATCTCAGCGTGCTCTGAGCCATGCCCTTCAAAGGCACAATTATATGATACACACATCTACTTTGAAGAACAACCTTTAAATGAAACATTTTATTACCTCCTTTCACCTACTTTGAAGCATTTTTACTTCTTTTCTGTCACTGCAGATACTAAAATGCAAAACAAAACAAAACAAAGAAACCCAACTCATGTATTTTCTCAAATATCTCTCTTACCTGGATAAGAAATACTTAATAATGATTCTATAGTATTTATTTTAAGGAGGGATAGGTTTTTTTGTTTTCTCTTGTGTACTTTTAAAATACATGTAGCTAATCAGTGATTTTTTTTAAATAACTCCCCCCTCCCAAAATCTAACTGAAAAATGACACGTGAAATGGTAACATCTAGGCGAGTTCCACATGCACAGCATCTCCTTTTGTATTTCTTAAACTGTCTGTATAAACCAAACTAAACCAAGGAAACAACTTGACAATAATTTTTTTAAAGGGCCTGTTTTTTATTAAGAAAATTAAGTTATTCCCTCCGTGTCTTCAGCATGAATTTTAATGTCTTAGTGTCTCTCGGTACTCTTCATTTCACTAACTTATCATTAGCATGCACCTATGTGTAGAAGGAAGAGGTATCTTTCTGGAAGAAGGCTGTTCTAAACAACAGCCAAGTCTTTGATTACTGTGGCTGTTTCTACATGATCAGAAGCTGACCAAAGTACACAAAGACATCAATCTGAACTAATTTTCATGTAGCTAGTTCTGACACTAAGAGCAATACAGACCTCAACAGCAATTGGGTGAATGAATTGGGATTATTATCACGATCCCACATTACTTGTTCTACAACACTTGAATGAATGAAACCCAATCTATCACCTTCACAACTAAAAAACTGATTGGGCTAGCATACTATATATCTACAGCTATGCCTCATGATTAGAGTGTACACAGTGTATAAGCCTACTAACAGAAAAGCTGAGAACTTCCTTGTTACACACATACCAACTATTGTCTAAAGAGTCTAAACCCATGGAAACAATGTAAGTAGAGACAAAGAGAAAGAGAAGTATTTTTAAAAATTATTTTAAATAGTGTTCAGGGACACTACAATCAACAGGACCTCCAGCATTGTACTGTGCTACAGCACAGACCAGTGGTTACTCTAAAGAACTCTAAAGCACTTCCCAACTACATTTTTCTGAGCTTTGAGAACTTCCCCAACACATGACTAACTGACATTTTAAAGACATTATGATTTGAGCCTGTAGTGCACACACACACACAAAACCCCAACAAACCAACCAGCACCAAAATGCATTGCACACGTCTTCAGGAATGTGACAGAACAGTACTTGTTAGGCAGTAGTTATTGTCAGAGGACATAGACCAGAAGCAGCTCAAGACGCATAGATGGCCCTGGATTTTGGATTACCCTTGATTTTGAAAATCGCTACATTCCTACAGTGCTTATGAAGAAAGTAACACAGTTCAACACAGTGTTTTCAAGGAATTGAAGACACAACCATTTTGTTGTATTCTTATCTGAGGAGCAGCACAGATATTACACATTGCTGCCTGCTGCTTTGAATATTTTCTGAGGTAGTGAACTATTTTATCTACTAAGAAAGTGCTCAGATCTGACAAATGATGAGTCACAAATAAAACCGGTAGCTTTTTCTCATTTTAATTATACACTTAGGTGGTACGCATCTGCTGGGATAGATTCACAACTGAAGAAAAGCAGAGAAATATTCTAAAATTAACATTAGGGTATTTCAGAATGGATTAAAAAATTGGAAGAGTTGTGCTGCATGACATTATAGGCAATTATCTCTTGTCCTTAATAAAAAGGCAAAGAGCTGGAGATTAATAGCATTTTGCCTGTGTGTACATACACCTTGAACAACTGTATTTTCATACTTATCATTATTTTAAGCGGAGGTAACAGGAATACATTACAGCTTACATATGCATATCATAACAACAAATACGCTGCAGTTCAACAGGAATTAATCACTGTCACCAATTTATTTTTTGAACCTTAGAATGAATTATTTTCACTACGTAACAAATGTGGTAGCTTATCATATTTAATTTTCATTTACTGTGTCAAATGTTGCATGACTGTAGGAAAATAGGACATAAGGCTTTTTAGGAAATTTTCCTATTTAAGTTGGCCATTTGGAAATTAAAGTGACTCCAAAATTTGATGCTTTTAGAAAACTACAATATCCGCAATTTGTAGTCACAGTTTAAAACTGTATTTTATACAGTTTTATTAAGACTGTCCTAAGAGCTTTCATACTTAGCAAACAACACTCATATAAGCATCAAATCAGTGACAGATGTATAGCATAAATCTTCTGATATAGCTTCCTTAAAAAGTCCAAAATACATATAAGTGAAGGAAAACAAGTATATCAGGCTTTAAAAGCAGCTGCTTTTTGATGCAAATATTTGGCATTAACAGTGCTTACAATATTTTGCTTGCTGAGCAGTGAGGAATCCTATTTAAAAGGAATACTCTAATTTTAAGATGCTTAAAATGAACGCACGTTCAAATAGTTCTTGTACTTTTTAATTTAATAAATTAGATATGGACTAAAATAAGATCTGAGAACAGATCTGCAGATTTATACATTTAGAGACATGTGTAACAGTATTCACAGAACATGCACTAAGTCAAGTAGCATTTTTAACAGAAGTGTTAAAATGGCAGATCAAACTTTTCAGTCCCTTGATAATTAGAGCCATATAAATGACAGCATTTTGATTCAGTTTAATGGATTTTTTTTCTTATCTTACTATGCAATGTCAGTCTCAACACATTCCTAGGAAGTCTCAACACTGTCATTTTGATGAACAGAGAAACCTTAAATTTACACAAATCAAAGGCCTAATATTGTATAGTCTTTTACCACGTGAAACTCAGTACAATATCAAGAAAAATATTTTACTGTTTTTACTCATTTTGACTTCTCTGAAATAAAACACTAATGTACATTAAATCTAAAGTAAAGTACTAGCAGTTTACACCAGCAGTGAACACCTTGTCCTTAATATTGAAACAGCAACTGAAAAATAGCCTGCTAGCTATGGTTAGTAATAAATTTTATTTAGAAGCTTCCTCTTTTCTGAGGAAAATTCAGATAAAGTCTTTTAAAAGAAAAACGAATTTGCCATTTCTGCTTCTCCATCTGTCTCTCTCCCTCCCTTAACCATCCTTGGAAAAGAACAATAAGGAATGTGACTTAGCACTCTTCTATTACAGAGGCAAAGGACAAAGGAAGATTTTCAGTGTTGACTCACCAGTTAAGATAAATGTAATTGTTACCACCACCCAACCCTGAAGGGGATGTTCTTTCTTGACAAATGCTGATGGAACACTTGTAATAGGAGGAAAAGTTCAGTTGTGCAGAGAGGGCTGAATTTAAGGAATTAATACATCAGACTATATAGAACTAGAAATTACTTTAGAAATACCACTAGGCTTTACCTTTCTTCTTATTGGGCCTACACGTGTCTTGTCTACACTGAACAGTGACGGAAAAAAATTCATCATATGCACACACAAATAAATATAGATAGATAGATATGCCCATATATATATACACACGTAAGTTCTGATTCTGTCAGTGTATCACTTGATGCATTTCACAGATCAGTTCAGAAAAGTGAAATAGAGCTCTTCTTTCCCAAATGCTGCAAACACTTAGAAGTTTGGTTGTTCTTCTGCACCAAGCTCTAGCCCACTGTTCCTGAAATCCCTTTACCACAGCTGGCTCAGTTTAAGAAAGTTATGAATGCTGTTTGAGAACTATGGAAATGCAGGGCACTGCCAATGATGTAAAGTAAGCCACTGAGTTAGCAGATCGAGTAATTTTCAAACATCTTGAGAACATCGAGTGGGTATGAAAAACCAGATTCATGAAATCATGCCATAGACTCTTCACCGAAACATCTAATTACCAAGGAGCCTACTTATTCATGACTCCCTAGAGTATGAAGAAGCTGATGGGCTCATCATGACAGCTGGAAAGGAGATTAGGTGAGAATTTTTTGAGGGAGGAATTAGTTTGTTTCTTAAACATAGATCAAGTTTACAGTGCACCTCAAAAAAATAATTGTACCTGTGCAAAGGGGAACTACATCCTGCAACACAAAGGCAAGAAAGAACCATCATGGTAGATAAAAATATATAAGCATTGTCATGCAAGAAAATAATTGTGCAACTACCACCCTAAGGACCTAAGTTTCTCACTTTTCTTTCCAACACTGCTGCATGCAAGTTATTGGTGTTTGGCTAGATTACTGAACAGGACATCAGAGAGTGAGAGGAACATTCAGCAATGACAAGACATTCAGTTGAATTAAATTCAAGAGCCACTCCTTACTTCCCAGACTGTGAAAAGGCACAACTCTGCCTCTTAATGGTCTTTTTATTTCAGGAAAATTAGATTAAATACTATATTTCTAGTGATCACGACTTGAAGAACATCCCATATTTGCAACTGAGTTGCCACAGGCTTCAAATTTAGATTTTTTTTTTTGGCTGACCTTGATGAAAACTTCCTCATTCAGTTTAGCAGAAATTGTACTGAGTTACTGTGTTACTATGCTCAACCTCCTGATAACAAGTAAGAAACTAAACAGAAAAGCAGAGTACTTTGCTGCATCGGAAACAGGACTTCAAAGAAGGTGCTCAGAACCTCATTTTTCTAACTCTGTTCAAACTGTAGATTTGTACATCACAAATATTAGGTGCTTGTCCTGCAGGATTGACAAGAGTATGAACATCTGTGGCACTTTTCTGTGGTTAACCTTTTATAAAGGATTAAGAAATTAACCTAGAGACCATTTTAGAAAATGCCAGGAACAGAAAAATATGAACCTACCAACAGACACCATTTTGATTAGCTATAAGTTGGAGAAATCATAGCTATTTCTGAAAGCCCAAAACAAAACCTATGAAATACAAGGATCACAGTAGATTTGGAACATTAAATAAAACTATGTTTTCTTTGCTGTGCAAATATGCGATTAATCCCTTGGCCCAGATCTACAGCTTTCACCAAATCTAAACTTGCCAAGAAGTCATTTTGCTTTGATGATGACTACAGGATTTAACTCAAACCATATGACAGAAACAATACCATAGAATAGAAAACTTGGTAGGAAAGTATCCATTTTCACTGCACTCCTAGCATATTGTGGAGCTTTGTTAAGACTGAAAAATTGCTCTAAAAAACTTCAGTAACACCTCAAGGTTACACTTCAAATTTACTTCAGCAAATATTTTAAGTGATCACTGATGTATTTCTTGGACTATATATAAAAGCAAGCTGTGTCTAGCATGTCACATAGAGAACTTGAAATCACTTGTGAAGGAGTCAACAGGGGAACTTTAGGTTGGATATTAGGAAAAGGTTCTTCCCCTGAGGGTGATCAGGCACTGGAACAGACTTTCCAGTGCAGTGGTCATGGTACCAAGCCTCAGAGCTCAAGGAGCCTTCGGACAACACTCTCAGGCACATGGCAGGACTCTTGGGGTGAAGGGCCAAGAGCTGGACTTTGATGATCCTTGTAGATTCCTTCCAACTCAGGATATTCTATCATTCTATGAATTACAAACCAAGTGTGAACTGAAGAGAAATGCAAAAGTAGTACAAAATTTAAGCACCTTGCCTCAAACTTCAGTAATTTTGTCACAGTCTTAAGTATGAATTGAAAGGGACAGGATAGACATAGTTGGAATCATAAATAGAGGAAGCAGCATTTTAGCTCTTTCTTAAGATACATGATTGCTGTTTGGAGTTAACCCAACCCAGAAAGAACAGGTAGTGCTGAGCACAAGACAAGTATAAAGTCTGAAGGGAAGGAAATGGAGTATTGCATTAGGTATTTAATCATATTTCCTAAGACAGAAAAAAAAGGAAATAATTATACAGTAAAAACACATTTTAAAACAGGTGTTCTAACAATAATATATAGTACCCTTTTCCCACCAATCTTCCCTTTCTAATAATCTTAAGGAGCTACAGCTATTGCTACTCGAAAGGTCTATTGTCCCTACTAAGGCAACATTTACACTTCAGTTGACAACATTACATAAAGAGCAGACACGTAACTCCTTAAAGCTTATTTGTGGGCAGTTCCTTATAAACTGAGATGATTTATTTGGATCTGTGACCAAAGGGATACACTAGTTCTCCTAATCCACATTCTGATAGGAGGCCATTTGGTACTACCTACTCTGCAGATATAAATGACTCATTAATGCTCTGCAAAGAGAAAAAAAAAGTTGTGATTGCAGCTAAGTCAAAGACACATCAAGGGTGTGATGCATCTTATCATCTTAACTTACACTAATTCAATTTGTAATTGAATATTTAGAACACTATTTTGACAGACCAAACCAAATGTTCCTTTAACCAAAATCTCATCCAGAAGCAATCTTTGAGAAACCTGAAAAACAAAGGGTATTCTGTTTCTAAAGACCTCAGTATACTGGATGGACCCTTACATGCTATGCCATCCAAAAAGAGGCAGGTTGTACTCACCTGTTAGGACAGAAGCTTTCTGATAAACTGAAACAAGCACTTTAGAAACTACTAAAAAAAATGCCTGAAGCAGAGAAAGACACCTCACTCAGTAGGCATCAAACCCTACCTTTACGGAAAGCTGCAAGAGGAGCTTGAAGGCATGTTGTGACTTTGTATTTTCACTCCAGTTACCTTGCCTTTGCAAAAACAAAGTCAGTCCATGGCTAATTAAGTCTGCCTTAAGCATGGTGTTGGACTAAGTGATCTCCTGAAGGAGGTCCAATGCAAACTAATTCTTTTATGCTAAGATTCCATTATTCATATAATGGCAACACTGCTCATTTCCAAGGCGAAGAAGCTGGAAGGACATCATCAAGAAGACACGAGAAAAAGCCTACCACTTTGCTTTTGAAAATGAAAGCAGCAAATCCCTCCAGCAACTTCATCACCTCCTTTCTAAAGGGAGATTATGGACAAGATCTGAGGGAGGAAGGTTTTTTGGTGTGATGGATTATTTTGTTTTAGGGGGTGGGGTTTTTGTTTGTTTTTGAAATCAGGACAACCTAGAAATCAGAAAACGGAGAGACTTGGCAAAGAGATGGAAACTAGTATTTGATCTTAAAACAAAAGAAAAAGCATAGCATCAGAGGGGGCAATAGCACATGGTTTTAGCTTGAAATTGTCAGACTCAGTTCTAACTTTATGTGATTTGGCTGAGGTGTCTGTGGGCTCATTAAAGGAGTGCATACTTCTTGTGGATGTCCCCATTAAATAGAAGAGTCTAAACCTTCGGCTTTAACCTAAGGTTGATACTCTGCCCCTGTTACAGCATACAATTAAAAGAGAAGTTGACTCAGCTATTGAGAACAGAAATGAATATTGAAGAGGGTTCTCTCTCCAGATGGAATGAATGCAGAAAGGGGCTCTTAAATGCTGACTATGTAACAAACAAGCAACTTGGCCTATGCTGGGATTTGTAAAACACTTTATTTGTACTGCACAATGATATCCTAGTGAAATTCTAGAAGAGGCCTACAACAAATGATGTAAAGCCTAGGTTTTATTTTGACATGGTAAATCAATCTGCTTTCTACCAAGCCATGTCAAAAATAACCCATGCAAGAAAATTAGATACAATAGCTACCTTTACAACTCAAAGATACTTAGCTGAAGTACTTATTTAAATATAGAACATATATATTTGAATCAAAATTGCCAGCTAATGAAGAGTTTTGCTTATTATATCCAGTCTCATCAATAAATTGGTCACCTCAGAAGAATGAAAATACATCTCAGGAGATGTTATACTGCTTAGCTCTGCACTTCCAAATACATTTTCTAACTCTGAAATATATCTAACACAATACCACGTATCATGGCACCAGATGGCCTAGATCTGTAAAGGTGGTCATGGTATTCTCATTTCCAGATGAATTATCTGTGATACCATGAATATATCTTATAAAATATAGCTTATCAACAAAAAGGGACAGTTCACAGGAAACTAGAACCACCCCACATTAACAGATGGTAAAACATTTTAAAAATACCAGTATTATTGCTCAAACAAGATTTTAATTTATAATGTCTAGAAAAAATAGCCTTTTACAATAAAATTACCAAAAAAAGTTTATATATTTAAAAGTATATATTTGTCCAGCCATGAAAATATGGCTCTTCAAAGCCCTTTATGTCTAGAAGATTCCATTATGCAAATGAGGACAGCATTCTCAGGGATATGTAGAATTACAGCCATTTCGGTTTTTAAATTTTTTATTCACATCATGAGATGGACAAATCAATATATCAAACTAATTTTCAATGTGGTAACACCTGGGAACTTCTTCCAAGTTTATAAATTGCTTTTCTTCACCTTTCCAAGCCCTAATTTCATAACTGAACTTAGATACTGCCTTCCTTATTCCCAAAAGCCCCAGTGCTTCTGCTCTGGATTCAAACAAAAAAATTGCAAGTGATGGAAGCAATTTGTTTTACTTCTATTATTCACAGATTTATAGTATAATTGTAAGTGTTCAACAAAATGACATTTCAGTTGCAAACTGTAAAATGGCTAGGAAAGTCAAAACCACCAGATGTCTAAAATGGAATAATTTGCATTGGAAAAGGCTTCTAGAAAGATCAAAGAACAGAAAGCCAGAATGTACCTAATTCACAGCTGTTGACAGTAAGAATTTACTTTCTTACTAGTTCATCAGCATATAAAATGTCATTGGTATCCATCCATCCATCTTAATCCTTTTTTTTGTCATTCTTTTCAGTGAATTTGGGTTTGGTTTAGATTTAGCAGTTAAATTTCCTTTTTTTAAAAATACTTTTTATTGAGATCATTCAGATGAAATTGACTTAGGAAGCTTTATGGATTGCTTCTATTAAAACTTGCTAAACATTAGATTATTATAGAAAGCAAACAGATCCAGAAAATGTCAACAGCGACAGGATTGATATACGGAAAACATGTGACATTGAAGAAGAAAAGACATATTCCAAAGGCAGCTAAATTACTCTATATTTGAAGATGACCTTGAAATTCCCACTAACCCACTTTTCCATTAAGAAGCAAAAATAATTTTATCAGTGGCACTAGCCAAACTTGTGAAATATACCTTCCAGTCCTACATACCATAGTTCAGTTATAACATCTGGCAAGCAAAAGATGTATCTCATCAACAAAGGATACCTCCTATACGAAAAAAACCCTACTTGACAGGCTCTTCCATTTCAATAAACAAACATACCAAGCATAAGAAATCAGATGGACCTCGAATGCTGCATTTTCCCAAGCACTCAGAACTACTGATATGCATAATGGAAGTTCATAAATGACCAGCATTTTAATATGCCTCCTATTCTTACTTCCCATTTATGGCAACGCATGCTAATCACTGCAACACATTGCAAGATTAAAAAAAAAAGTAAAACAATATCAGACGTATCTCAGTAAACCCAAATTAATTTAGATTCTCATCTATCAGAAGGCACAATATAGCTTTTGCTTCAATTTTACTGTTTTGCTAGCTTGTGAAGTATATGCCTCTTGTGAAATATAATTTCCAAATGATTTAATCGCAATTAGAAAAGCAGACAGCTATGAAAAATAACATTTTCAAATGAACTGATCTAAAAAGTATCTGAAACCTCAGGCGTACTGCATGAGTGAGCAGTTCCTTATTCACAGTTGTATTATAAAGCAAAATGGAAGGATGCAAGTTGCAATCATCAGGTATCCTCTACAAAAGTAATTTCCTTATTTCACCACCTTTCTTAGTCAATGCAAGTTTCTTGCATTGTTCTTTTGTTCAGACACTGAACACCTTCATAAACGGCGTGCTAACGCGACCTTTGCAATCTCTCCTTGTCGCTTTAATTTACTAAATGACACCAGGAGAATTTCCCTTCTCCGTACCCAACTGTCCAGGCCGTTTCGCCTGCCCTGCCACAACAGCCCGCNCCGTCCCCCCCGTCCCGGCCCGTTCCGCCGCCCCTGCCACAACAGCCCGCGGGCTCGGAGCAAGCTCCCGCAGGCTGTGCGAGGACGCTGGCAATGGGTCCCCGCGAAGGCCTCGTGTCCCCTCGTCCATGCGGCTACTGCGGGGCAGGCGGCAGCAACCAAAGGCAGCCGCCCCGCAGCGAGGAGGGACGCGCCAGACCAGGCACCGCCGCTCCCGATGCGCGAAGGGCGGCAGGGGCGCCCCCGGGCAGCGGCGGGAGCACCCCCGTAGCGGAGCGCAGTCGGACGGCGGCCCAAGGCCGCGCCGCGGCTGCCGCCGGGCCCGGACCGC
>VXAZ01003283.1:207035-247030 GCA_013399875.1 Gymnorhina tibicen
GGCAACGCGCGCGCCCCCGCTGCCGCAGGCGCGCAGCTCCGCGCGGCGCCCCGCGTGCTCCCGAGGGCAGCGCACGCGCAGCCTGCACGCGGCGCGCGCCGGCCTTCCCTCCCCCTCCCGACGCCAGGGGGCGCTGCAGGCGGCCACGGGCCACGGGCAGCACCGGCTGACGCTGGGGAGGACCGAATCGTGGGAGCGAGCGACGAGGTGGCTGTATGGTCGGGCTCCGGAAGAGAATGGGAAAAGGGAGGCAATTTCCCTTGCCGTTGTCCCCTAGGGACATCCTATCCCCTTGCTGAAACAGGAGGAGGAGGCTTAGGGCAGATGGGTGCCAGGTGGTTTATAAAAATATTGTGTTTTCCCAGTTTTGCAGGTCCCAGGGTTGGAGGATGAAATAAAGGACATGACCAAATGCAGGTATATTTAGGCATACCTTTGGGATGGGCCAAGATTAACATATACAGGTACTTAAACCTTTAGCTAGGTAGGATGCTCTGGCACAGGATTAACAAAAATTTGCAAATACTTTAGCCTTTGCTTAAAACATTGGTATTTAAAGACTAGATGCCTTGAAGATCTCAGGGTTAGCATGTAGTTGCTTCCTATCGGTTTCAGTGTTGCTGATGACTACCTTCAGCTTCCCAAAGCATTCTGAAACCAGTACCAGCTTTTCCTTAAAATATTAAATACCAGTGCAATTGGGATGACCCACTCAAAGGAGAAAATCTGGCAAATGTGAAGAATATATTTTGAAAGCTCAAAACCCCAGTGGGATACAGAAAGAATATATTTCCATTTAAGAAACTCAGTAATTTAATGCAAATTTCACTTGGGAAGAACCACTTTGACTCATCTGTTTTCTGATATTTAGGTTTTACAATGTTGCTATACATTCTGCTTATGGTGGTACCTAATCCAGCAGTGTATTAACCCAAGTTCAGTTCTGTTGTGTGTGTGTTATTGGGGGCTCTTCTCCACTAGTCTTTAATCTCTAATATTTCTTTTAAAACTATGTATTTCATAAAACATGTTGCACTTTTAAAAAAATGCAGTTCGAATATTAATATTTAATAGTTCAGTTATAAGGGCCCTACGTTACATCACTACATCCGGACTTGTAGAATTAATTGCTGTAGCTGGGATGATTATCCAGGGAGAAAAAAAACCATTCTTCTAGTTGGAATTGTTCTGAACTAGATTTGTTGTCATAATGCTAATGTGTGTAGACTGATGTTAGACTGTTAAATGGAAGCAGCTGGGGGTTTTTGCACAAAAATTCAGTCCTGTGCTCAGTGAAGTAGGGGAGTATTTTATTGGTTTCATGCTGCATAATACTGCAACTTGTTTTGAAATCTATCTGCCTGTTAGTTTTTGGTTTTAAAAGGATGAAATAGAAACAAGGTTGAATTTTTCAGGATCAGCTGAAATATTTTTTCAGTGTCAGTTTAGTGCTTAAGTTCCTTAGCTTTCTTTGATAAATCTAATCTGCATGCTGGGAAAAACTGATCCTTATTTGGAGCCCACATATGAAAGTTTGTAAATAGCACCAGAATAGATAATACATATCAGTGCGGTGATTTCAGATCATATAAAAAACTGTCAGACCCACTTTGTCTAGGAGAAAAATTGAAACACAGACATTAATACACTTAACCAAAGCTGTGAAGTCGAGTGCTACCAATTTGTATGTGCTGGGACTGCAAGTATCAAACTTTGTGACCACTTTGAAGTGCTTTGAAATGTGGAGATGTAATATTTTCTCTCCTTTTTTTAAACATGGAGAGGAAAATAATTGCTAATGCTTGTGGGTACGTTTACTTCCTTAGAACTTACAACTAATTCATAACACTTTGTGAAGTGGTTTTCTTAATGTCATTCAAAGCAGAGTAAAGTAACAAGTTGAACTTGCATTTTCATTTTCTGCCCTCAACCTTTTCGCTTAGCCTGTACAACCAGAAATTTAAAAATTGGATAAACAGTGCAAAAGTAGGCTGAGCTTCTCATCACTCCTGTTCGAGGGCATTTTCCTTCTCTCCATCTTATCCTCACCCTGCCTGCTCTCACTCCCTCACTGTCTTAGCAACAAGATTCACTGGCTGACTGTAGCTAACTTGTCTTCTACCCCCTCAAACCAATTAGTTCATCTATTTAAATCATGCATCAAAGAAGCCTGCCCCCTTTGAGCACACAGCTCACTTAGGGCTGAATCCTACAATCTTCAATTTTTAAGGCAGTGAGAGTTTGCAATTGACTCAAATTACATGAGGATCAGACCTTTTATGTTCTAATTTCTTTATAAAAACTGTAGCGTGATGAAGAGGGTGCTGGTGCTATCACTGTTTTCCTTCTTCTACCTTTTTCTTTATTTGAAGAACACAACAATATAAGGAAAAGTCCTTAAATAATGGAGAAAATAACGAAAACATCTTCTATTCACAAAACATCTTCTATTCACAACTGCTGCTTATTCATTATTTGTTCTAGAAAATTGCAAAAGTTAGATTTGGTGAGCAATCAGAGCATTGAGTAGAAAACTCAGAGCATCCAGGAGAAAACAGCATTGTAGTAGTAATGACTACGGCATGCCTTTTTGTCAAAATTTTTAATCAAAATCATGAACTCATCAACAGTTTTTTAGGGCATATTTTAACGAAATGCTAAATATTGCACGGATCTCAGAAGGAAGCCTTCTGCTCTTTTTGCACTCCTAACAACCTTTGACATAATGAGGTGTGACAAATTGATCTAAAATGTAGTTGCAGGAAGAAGGGCAGGCAAGCTTTGTTCTGCCTTGTGGGTGTTGTAGTCTTTCTGCAGCCTCTCTGCCTGGGCAGCAATAGGAACCTGGACTCTAAGTCCCATAGCTCCCACTAGAGTCTACCGCACAGGCTCAGAGCCCATATGCGAGGAGGGGGTGACTACATTGTGTCTATTGTATGTTTTTTGTTTTGGTTTGGTTTCGGTTTTTTTTTTTTCCCTGGCATTTTGCACGTTTCACGGGAGGTGTAAATCGGGAGTAAAAAGCATGGCAGATGAGCAAGAAATAATGTGCAAACTCGAGAGCATCAAGGAGATCAGGTATGTTTGCTTTGTGCCCCATCGGTTACATGAAGCAGCTTTTTCCTCGGGGGAACGGAGGAGTTGCATCGATCTGAAAGTAGCTATTGTGCTACTGAGGGAAAGAAAACTACCGCTGGGTTTACGATGAGAGCAGAAAATACATTTTTCTAAGCAGGGAGAGAGCATCTGCTGCTGGAAATTGCCGCTGGAATGCGTAGTGAAGGGCGTTAATGGTCGTGCATTTCCAGAGCACTAGCCTTGAGTGATAACAAGAGAAGGCGGAGTGCGCGGGTGGGAAGGACTGAGGAGCCCCAGCGCGGCTGGGGGGAGTGGTGTCGGGCCGCGGGTGTCGTAGGGTTTTGTTTGTTTGTTTTTAAGTCCTTTGAATTAGTATTTCATATTCATGAGGCTCTGTGTCTTGAATCTGTTATTTTGCCCCACTCACTCCCGGGCAGGAGCCTTGTCGGGCTGAGAAAGAAGGGGGATGGCAAGGAAAGCAGAGTCTGACACCAAAAGGCTAGGGCGGACGTGCCCTCGGGCAGGACAGGGCTGGGCAGCGCTGCAGGCACCGGCGGAGCCCCACCGGGGTGCAGGACATCCATCCATCCATCCATCCATCCATCCATCCATCCATCCATCCATCCATCCATCCATCCCTCCCCCGCGGAGGGCAGTGTTAGGGCCCACCGGGGAGCGGTGGATCCGTGCGGGTGACGAGGGGGGAGCAGCTGAGCCTTAAGCGGCTTCTCTGCCCTGCCCTCCCTTTCTGCCGAAGGCGGGGAGGCGACCGAGAGCAACCCGCAGAGATCTCCCTACCTGCTGCTTCTGGCCGCCGCCCGGCGCGCCTGCGGATGGGGACACACCGGACCGAGGCTTTTTCTGCCGTTCCCTCCTGCCGCAAGGCCGGAGCTGTCTCGGGCTGCGGTTCATGCAATGCAAAACACCAGGAATTTGTATATAGCGTCCTTCCTAGGCTCATAAAAAGCCAGGCACGGTACGGCACGTGCCTGCATCGGGGACATTTTTCATAACTTTAGGTAGGACATTTCCACTCCTTGGCTTATGGCACCGATTTTCAGGATTGGGCCTGAGCTGCCTATTTAGTAGGAAGTGGTGCATCCAAAAGCCCAAATACATTAGAGAGGACAGTGATTTTGAATGTAGCTTGGGAGGTGGAAGGCATGCTGACTGGGTAACCCCAGAGTGATGAGAAGTGTTTTGGGACATGACAGCCAGAGAGTGGCTATCAGAGCGAGAGGAGAGAGGGCTGGCAATGAAAGCTTTACCATCAGCAGTGTGTGCCGGTGACCACAGGGATTTCTGGCTGGTTACAGCATCTCTAAGAAGCACACTTTATCCATGGAAGAAGTGAATTAGGCAGCAGAGTATGGGCCTCAGCCTTCTTCACACAATACCACAAAGGTGAACAAAGATCAAGCAAAAATATTTGTCTGTCTAGTGTCCCCAAACTATTTGTAGAAAGAGATGTGACAGTGTAAGGAACAATGATTTTCTACTCAACTGGTAGTCAGGCTCTGTTTTAAAATACAGATCTAAGTATGGCCCACTACAGTTTGTGGTCCAATTATTGTAACACTTAATTTAAATTATTTTTTTCAGTGAAAGTGGTATTTGGAAATTTACAGTGCATTCAGTTTTCTGATCACATATTCCAAGGTCATATATAGACTGCACTTAACAGATTTTTGCTATTATTTTGTGGCATAAGGTAGTGCAAAGGTGATGTTACTAGCTTTAGTGTACAATGAATTATCAAAAAAGTTGCTTGAATGTATTTCAAATTTAAAAAAACAATGTCAAGAAGCCAGTCCTACTTGCAACATTGATGTCTATTCTGAGTCACCTTTAACAAAATCTGATCGATTAAACCTATTTATTGATTCCCAAATATTTTTAAAGGAGCTTACATTCTATGAAGAATTTCCTTCAAAATTAATGTGAGGATTTCTTATGTTTACGGATTCACCTTTGATAGATTTAACAGACTTTATTTTAATCTGCATTCCATGTATTCTACAGACAGAGGGGAAAGAAATCTTCATGATCAGAATCAAAGAACTTGCCCATTTGTGTAGTTGATCTCTATCATGTATTAAAGACAGCTGGGTTTTGAAGGGATGTGGGAATCTGATTTTGAGTCTGGAATCTGATATCTATATCCATATCCATATCTATAGATAAATACATATAATTTGTAGTCAAGGGAGTACTGCTTTCAGTAAACAATTGTATGCCCACAATCCAAATATATATGCAGATGCTTATTTATATGCATTAAATACTTTCACAGAAGTAACCCAGTCATAAAATTAAGTAAATACTTAAAGACTCAGTGTTCTGACTGAGAGGAGATAAAAGAGAATGAGAGTGAATTTACTGATGAGAGATGCAGACACGTCATAAATACAAGAGA
This sequence comes from Gymnorhina tibicen, assembly GCA_013399875.1. Lineage (NCBI taxonomy): Eukaryota > Metazoa > Chordata > Aves > Passeriformes > Artamidae > Gymnorhina > Gymnorhina tibicen. Next base: position 212,530 of record VXAZ01003283.1, read on the forward strand.
GGAAACAAGACTTTTAAAATTGTTCTGTTTTAAATTCCCTTAATTCATATTATCCCTGCCCAGACTGCCTGCTTCTGAATACATATTGTAGAAGTTATTTATGATACTGTTTTTGTCTCTTGCAGCTTTATAAACTCCTGAAGTGAGAGAGGGAAGAACCTAGGTCATATTACTAGCTATGACACTTGGAATACGTAGCCATAATTAATTGTCCAAGTGACTGACTCTGCTTTCTGCCACGCTCTGTTAAAACCTGACAACACTCTATTAATTTCACAATTCAGTACAAGAATTCTCAGACCCATTTAGTCTCACTCTTGTCTATTGCTGCTATTGCCTTCTTTCATCTATCTAATCCCATATAAAATGACACTTCACAAAAATATGTTTCAGTGACTTACTGTTGTCTCTCTATCTTTGTAATTATTACTGGGATTCAGGAATAAGACTTTGCAGATGGAAAAAATAAAGGCACGACTGAAAGCAGAATTTGAAGCCCTGGAGTCTGAAGAGAGGCACCTAAAAGAATATAAACAGGAAATGGACCTGCTGCTGCAAGAGAAGATGGCCCACGTGGAGGAGCTGCGACTGATCCATGCTGACATTAATGTGGTATGCAACAGCCCAGCTGCAGTCAGTCTAAGACACAGCTGGATATGAATCATTCCACAAATTGTGGAATTGTGCACAAGTGAACTGTCACTGGTTCAATAATAAGGACTTTACAACACCATCCTAGGATCCTACAAAGAGTGCAAAGTACAGTTACCTCAGGATAATTGTTTTTTCCCTATGTAGGGCAGGACATTTTATAATGTTGGCATAATAAGCTGTTGCACTGAGAGCATAGATAACCAAGCCTACTGTGGCTATGACTTTACCAGTAGCCACAACAATATCACTCCAGCTGTCCCGTAGAAAACAGTTCTTCCAATTAGTCTTTTCTCACTTAGCACCCAGAAACAGAAACTTGGGCAGGTAGGTGGGACTAAGAGATTTTGAGAAAATACATAGTATTTGTTAAGTTCATAGGAAGAGCTGACCTTCATCACTAAGTGGAATTACCGAACATCAAGAAGCACCAGCCTGAAGGGAATTAATATAAATAAGAGAAAAAACAATTTATAAACAGGGAAGATTAGCCAATTAGAGGGGCTAAATAGGGAATATATTTTAAAGTACATTTTTAATGTCATGTTAGGGGTCTTACATGGGGTTCTTAGCTCTGAAGGTATCTGTGTTGCACCAGAAGAAGAAAGCTCCAACAAATAAAAAAGTACAAGCTATGTACTGGATGTGCAGACTGCATTTATTTATGACTTCAAACGTCTGTTCCCCTGTCCAGCTGCATAACCTCAGCCTCTGTTTCATCCTCCCCTCTTTTTCCAGTCAGATTGTCTTTTTCTCTGCTGCTTTTCCCACTTACTGCAGTGAGAGAAGCAGAAACCTTTCCTTAGCTTGTTTATTAACTTCTACCAGCCATGTTCAGGTATCTTAGAAACACAGAAAATTAGTTTATACTACTTTAAGCTCTTTTTTAATGTCTCTTGAGAGTTTTCTGTAGCTCCTCACTTGCCAACTTTATTTTTAGCCTGTCTCTCTGTTTTTTCTGCTGTTCAGAAGGTCATATAGGTTGAGTGCACCTTTTTAAAATGAAAATGCATCTCATATGTCACTTTCTGTTGCTTCTCCTTTGCCCATTTTTCATTGTCCCAATACCTTAAGTCTTTGCTTTACTATTGCATTGTCTCAAATCTCTTCCAACTTGAGTGAGAAAAATCTCTCCTTTCTGATACAGTCTCTTGCTCAGTCAGAGAGGAACAGTTCTTTAAAAACATGCCCAACCTCCTGTTTCAGATGGAGAACACTATTAAGCAGTCTGAGAATGATCTTAACAAGCTCTTGGAATCTACTCGCCGCCTGCATGAGGAGTACAAGCCCCTAAAGGAGCACGTAGATGCCTTGCGAATGACTCTGGGATTGCAGAGGCTGCCAGACCTATGTGAAGAGGAAGAGAAACTGTCCCTTGAGTAAGTCTCCAAAGCAAACATTATCTGGCTTTATGCTTTCTCTCAATTCTACTGGTCATTTTCTCATTTTACTTTTGTTGGTAGGTGGAAAAAAAGAACCCAAGAGGTAAGCATGAAAAACAAAAGTTAACAAAAAAGGGATGTAGAGGACATGTATTTGATAACATTCAGTCTGAATTTGTTCCAAGTTAAATTTAAATTACTCCAAGCTGCAAACTCTACATACCACATGCAAACATTCAAGAGTGGTTGGCCTTCTAGTATGTTGCTTTATCTTTCCTTTTCTTTTTCCCTGAAAATTACTTGTCTAGCATGTAATAGTAGGAGGCAGTACAAGAGAGGGATACAAACCAAGTATTCTTCAGTTGGTTTGTGCTGCTGCTAGTCAGAATTTTACTTTTTACTGCCTGCACATGGCAGTGGCATTTAGCCAAGTACCTGTGACTGTCAACAAGTAAGTTTCCCTGACATGTGGAATAGATTTGGATAATAAATCACAGTCTCATTTTTACGTATAACCTAGGCAGGGGAGAGTGACAAAATTATCTACTGTTCAAAGAACAGTGTCCTTTGTTCAACAGATCAGTTTTAAATGCAAGGGATGTTTTAATAAGCATGTATTTCTCTTAATGCCCAGCACAATTAACATAGTTTTCACAGGCACACAGTTTTCAAGATTTCCTTTGTATTTCTATAGAAATGTTGTTTTACATTCCAAATACCTTAACGCTACAAAGAATGTCTTAATCTATTGTGTACAAAAGTTATTAATTTTAACAGAATAAAATAGAAACACTGTTTGACAGGTGCATCTGAAGCTGTTGTCTATTTTTCTTCTATACATGTTGTCTGTTTTTCATCTTAATAGATTTATATCCAGTTGTACATCAAGATGCCTTAGAAACTTATGGAATGGTCTGGAATCTGGCTGAAGTGTAAAAATGCAGAAGAAAATGCCACATATTCTATTTATGAACTAGTCTATGTGTAGGCAATTTGGCAGTTAGACTCTAGTGTAGGAACACGATAGGGAAATGTGATCCACTGTATTTTAACACAAAATATCCTTTACAGACTAATTAAATATTCCAGAAGGTGGTTACATTTTTGTTTGTTACTCTTTTGTCTAGCTACTTTGAAAAGCAGAAAGCAGAATGGCAGACAGAACCGCAGGAGCCTCCCATCCCAGAGTCTCTGGCTGCAGCTGCAGCAGCTGCCCAACAGCTGCAAGTGGCTAGGAAGCAAGATACCAGACAGACAGCAACTTTCAGACAGCAGCCACCTCCAATGAAGGTCAGGAGATGGAGTGTGCTGGGTTTTCTCTTTTGTCATTGGAATGCATTATGTTTATAAAGTGATCAATATTTGCAAAAAGGAACAATTATGTGTCCTGATTGCGATATTCCTTGCAGTGGTTCAAAACAATAGCAAGCAGTAGACTTAAAGTAGTAGCACCAGTCATCAAGGGTTAAGGTTAAGAATCTTTTAGTACAAGAATCTTTTAGGACTTAAGAGTCACCCTCAGCAGAGGTATAGGCAATTCTTCTCTTGTATTTCACATGGGAGCAAGGCATGTAAGAAAGAAAAAGAACCTTGGCAAAAGGAAAAGTAGTAGCTCTTAGTTAATGCCATATGGAGTCATATTAAAAGCAATGCACGTATTTTATGAGGGAAATTACCAGTGGTATAAATTACCAGGAAAGGTGATTGTTTCTGCACTTGGGATCTTCAAGAGTAACATGTAGGTTAATGTAACAACACCATGGGCACTTAAGTGACAGTTTTACTCAGCTCCTTCTGTAGTGAGAAGAGCTAAGTAGTTACATAGGGGTATTCATCCCACCCAGGTTCCAAAGAGTCACTAAGAAGGCAAACTCATGTAGATACACTGAAGTAATATACTTACTATTTATAGTTAGGCAATTGAAAAGCCTTTCTGCAAGTAATAGGCTTCAGTCAAATATGAACAAAAGGGCTTAGTATGGAGCAAAAGGGCAGAGTTCTGTACCTTGTGTTAAATATGTGGAATTCATCTAATCACCTGCTCCTGCCTAAAGATCTGTGACATTGTCATTGGCCATCACTGTAACTTCTCTGACTCAGTGAGCTATTAGGCAGGTAAACACCTTTAAAACATCACTGTAACATTTAACACAAAATAGAATTTAAAGTTATTGATACGTGTATGAACCACGTGTCTGTGGAAATGTAGTTTTAATTCAATGAGATACTCCTGTTTTTCAGCTGGCCTGAAATTACTGTACAATCCACATACCTAGATTATATAGAACGTAGCACCAGTTTGCCTTTGAAGGCAAGAAACCTTGTTTTTGTCTGTGCTGTAACTCAGAGTATGATACTCAATAACCTGTGTAACAACACCACTTTGATGTTTGTAACAAGAGGCTGCAATTGCATTTCAGGCGTGTTTATCATGTCACCAACAAATCCATCGGAATGCGCCCATATGTCCACTCTGCAAAGCAAAGAGCCGATCTCGGAATCCCAAAAAGCCCAAGAGGAAACAGGATGAATGAAATCCAGAAGACTGACAAGCTGTGTGACCTGTCCCAGTACTCTTCCGGTAGAACTGCAAATTTGCCCAGACTTTACTGAATTGCAGACTCAAGTATGACCATCTCATTGTTTTCTATTTAAATGCAACGTAAGCACAATGTTTTTGCTCTAAGTTCCTTCCAGTCTTTAGGATTTGGTTTTAGGAAAGTAAATATTACTGGTGCTACAGTTTAACATTTCAATTGTTCCACCTTTTGTACTCCTAAACAAACTGGAATTCTTTGTGCAAGTATCCTAAATGTCAGGCTATTTCTATTGACCAAATATGATTACCACAAATGCTTTTATGTTCTCTTTTTAAAAAACAGATGTTACTAAAAGACTATTCTGTTCTCTCCTGGTAACAGGAGACTATTTGAAGTGCTGAAATAGCGGACTGTCCGTTTGTTTCACTGAAGAACAATTTGTTTTCCAATCTCATAAGACTGGGTAGGTTTGGGTATGCAATGCAACTCCTTTTAAACAGGAAATGTTCAGGGAAAATGAGATTTATTATACAGAAAATCAATGCATTAATGACACACATGGGTTTTGATTTATTGAAGTTTGATTGTACCGTTTCCTCAAACTTTACTTAAAACTTGGAAAGGTGCTGGCTGTGTATAAATTTCTAAAAATGATGTAATTTGTCATGCTTTAACATCTTAACAGGTTATTATTTTCAGCAGTCAAAAGACTGATTGACTTCAGAACAAGACTGAAATGAACTGTATTAGTAGTCCTCCCTGGTTCTATAGCCAACCAGCACACTGGGGTTCTCTAGGAAACATGCATGATATATCTCAGATCGCTGTGTGCACAGACTGCACATCAGCCATTCTGCATGTCTTCTGTTCTTGGTTTCTACAGCCAAGATCTGGTACACATATCCTCCATTGGAACATATGAAAGTTCAGGAACATGCATGAGGAACAGTGTCAACTAAAAATTACATATTTCACCAATGAGCTTTGGTGTCATTGTCCTCCCTCAACCAAAACTTTCTGGTTTTTTGTCTTTTAATAGGTCATTTTCAAATAAGCTTTACTTCAGGCCAGTTTGTTTTCTTGTTCCCTGTGTGCCAAAAGAACCCTGACTAAAGCATCTGGAGCAGATCACTCCCTGTATGTCTTCCCTTTGTTTCATGTAATGTAACAACAGTTCTTCCGATGGGGAGGATAGCAGTGACCCACTTACAGAACTGGCGCTTAAAATTTACTCATCTCTAATCCCAGTTTTGTGACCACCTTTGTTGCCTAAATTGATCTCAAGTATTAAATATTCTTTTCACTAACTTCAGGATGCAGGAACTGCTTGTTCACATTCTTCTCTCTTTAGCCCGGGTTTCTCTCTACTTATATTGAGAATTTGGCTTGTTAGATAGGAAGAACAGGGAAGCTCCAAGTCTCTGCTCAGAACTTTGCCAAACACTGGCAACTGTAATAAATCCACATGATGCAATTTTGCTGGCCAAATCACATACATCGCCAATAATTTCCTAAGTCTGCCACAAAGTACACGAGTGATTTGCAGAATATAGTCCTAAAACTTAAGCCAGGTTCAGGAGATATTCCCCCATTTTAATGTTACATAGTCAAATAAGCATCTGTCAACAGCAGACAGAATGTGGACCACCTGCCCCTGAAACTATGTGAAGAGCAGATTCTGCTAGTTGAATTACAGGGTTTTGGTCTCTGAGATAGCAATAATGGAAGGTAGTCTGACTTCATGCTCCAAATGGCAATAGCGTGTTATGCATGTTGTGTAGCACAAATACTGGATTCTACTATTTTAAATTTCAGAGCATCCACACGTTGTGTGCCCTGTTCAGAGCAATTCCTATGGAGTTGAAGGGAAAATGCACGGAGTTAAAAGACAGTATGTGGACTTCCCCAAAGTGCATACATGAGAGGAGCATACTTTGATTGTAGTTGTACATAAATTTAAGTAGTGACAATGGAGTGGGTGAATGGTCTGCAATGAAGTAATGTGAATAGAAGGATTAATTTGTAGAAACTTCGACTTACAGTTCTGAAATAGGTAGGGTTAGTCAAAGTTGTTCTCACTTCACTGTTACTTTGCCAGGCTCTTTCTTTCTTGGGAGATCTCTGAAGTATACTTAAGGATGCACCATTTACTAATTTAGTACAACAGTTTTGTATTTTTACTTTTTTAAACTAGTCTCATGTGCTCTTGTGTTTTACAAGGTTAGGGTTTGGGTTTTTTTTAAAAAAAGTGAATATGGCATACTGTGTTTGCATCAATTGTACTAGTATTTACGAATTTTCACATCCTTTACGAAGTTCTGCCATATGAATAGTGTGCACTGCTGAGAGTGAGTGTAACTGAAGATAAGTCAGCAGGGTGCCGTGGCTGCCAAAAGGGCCAACCACAACCTGGGGTGCATCAAGCACAGCATTGCCAGCTGATTGTCTCAGTCTACACTGCACTGGTGAGGCCTTGAGTACTGGGTGCAGTTTGGGATGCCTCAATGCAAGAAGGACATCAGACTATTACGGTGTTCTACAGGAGGTGTGTGACCAAGATTACAAAAGGTCTCAAGGACAAGACCTCTGAGGAGCAGCTGAGGACACTTGGCTTGTTCAGTCTGGAGAAGAGAGGGCTGAGGGGTGTCTTCATTGCAGCCTACAACTCCCTCAGGGGGGAAGCAGAGGAGGAGGTGCTGATCACCCTCTGATGACCAGCAACAGGATACGAGGAAATAGAATGGAGCTGCATTGAGGGAAGTTCAGACTGGACACCAGGAAAAGGTTCTTCTTTGAGAGAGTGGTCGGTCACTGGTCCAGTGACCCAGGGAAGTGGCCAAGGCACCAAGCCTGTCATGGTTCAAGGAGCACCTGGGTGACACTCTTAGCCATACAGTTTGATGCTAGGTAGTCCTGTGAGGAGCAGGGAGTTGAACTTGATGATCTTTATGGGTCCCTTCATACTGGAGATATTCTATGATTCTAGCTATTTCAAGGAGATAAAATATGTATTATGTATGGGGGGGGCCATGGGGTGGGGGCAGGGAGGGAAAGCAGTATCTTTCATAGGGAAAGAGTATTCTTTTCTCTCACGGAATAATGATGGAAGTTTAACTGAAGAACTCTTGTGACAGCCCCAGGTTCTTTTCTCCCAGGCAACTTTCTCAAGAGACTGGAGGAATAATTATGAAACATTGATTTCTTGGTTTTCAAACAGAAGAGGAAGCTGTCTGAAGTACAGTTCTTACCACAAGTCTACTGCATTTTTGCTTCATGGAGCAACAATGGTTTCTTCCTTTGTATCTAAAGTCTTTGTAGATACTTCTTCAATTAGTTTAAATTTATTCTTATTTGGGTCAAATTCTCTGAATAGCCACAATGAGACCCTCCTCAAAGTTTAGAAGACTTTTATATTACTAAGGTCTGGTTTAACCCTGTCTTCATCATTCAATTTTCAAAAGGGTATCCAAGTGACAACAAAATAACTGGATTCTCTTGGTATAGATGGTTTCCAGGGTCTTTTCCTGGTTCATCACTTGCCTCGAAGGATAGTCGTGTTGTTCTGCAGCCAAACAGAAAAAAAACCCAAATAAAATCCCAAGCCTTTCGCCCTGCCACTGACCTTAAGCACACGGTAAAAGGATGCAAACACTGTACTGTATCTAAATGCTTTGCTATAGAAATTTTCATACCCAAGCTGGGGTGGATCAATTGTCCAAACTTTAGTGCCAAGGACACCATTAATTACAGGGAAAATGTAAGGCAAATTTAAATACTTGCACTTCCTGAATTCCACCTTAGCTTTCTAAACAGGACCCTGACTGAACCTGACAGTGGCTTCAACTTACATAATCTAAATTTGAAAGAATAGACATTGATGTATTACTTTAAATAACATACTATTCAAGAAATTAAGACTTCACTAGCACTTTAAACACATAAAAGTGCTTTATTCCTTTATTTTACAGTTTTCTAATTCCTCCAGCATATGTTTTCATTTTAGTATTTAGGTATTCTAGCAATATCTGGTGTTTTCACTGGCTTCTGTGTTTCAAGTATTTTACTCCTGTGCCTCATAGGAGTAACAGTGTGAGATCTGTTTAATTTGTCTGTACAGTCCTTTTTAATAAATGTTTGTTTCATGTCATGCTTTCTTCCTGCAGAGTATTTTCACATCTGTTATTTGCATATGCTACTAAGAAGCAGCCATGGACCAGATGGTAAAACTCAGCTCTCTGATTTTACAGGATACACTTAGCCACAATTCTATTATACTTTTGTAGAAACCTTATGGAAATAAATATGGGGAAAGAAAGATCTCTTCTAATGAGCTTTAGAAAATGGAATGGAAAAGGAGATAGCATGACAGGTTTTAGTCTAGCCAAACTTCTCAGTTTTGCCTTCTAAAGTTAAATTTGAAAGCAGCAAGAAACACAATTCCTTCTCAAACTTAAGGTACAGGATAGCTGCTTTCTCAGGAGTCCTACTTTGCCATTAGGAGATTATATCCACCGGTGCTTGCTAGAAGTTGCTTCTCTCAACAAACTGAAGACTGAGGAGCTTATGGGAGCACCCCCTAATTCAAGTCTGTCAGGAAAGCTCACAGATGCTGTATACTGCTAGCGAAGGAGGTAACCTACTGCATGGTAATGAAAACAGTTCTGAGAAACAGCATAATCCATTGGCATGGCTGGATTCAGAGAAGAATGTCTATCCCAGACCTCACAGAGCCTGGAACCTGTGACTGGTTAAATATGAGGCGCTATTTTTTTACATAGGTACTGTCTTCAAGCACACATAAACCACAAAATCAAACAAGTACCCCAGTCTTCTTTTGTACCATAACTAATCCAAAACAAAAGAAATAATTTTGGTATCTGTTCATTTTGTTTAGCAACATGAATTGTTCAGACTTCGAAACATCCTGCCCTAATTTCTGTTCATCCTGCTGCTTTTTTCAGTTCCTTAATCCTAATCTCAGCTGTAACATTACTTGTAACAGTAGTCAAAAAGGTAATACACATTCATACCTTCCTAAGGACTAACCCTGAAATATTCCCTGTAACTAACATCAGCTTCCATCATATTTTCCTGAGCTTAGTAAGGTCCTGCAGTAAAATGAGCTTCAAACCCCTGGATCTTACTAAATCTATAATATTAAAGTGTAGCATTAAAAATAATGTAATATATTTCAAGGAAAAAGAACCAAAACAAAGCACCAAATCTTGTCCCACCCTTAAAACCACTACTTAAAAAATTCTATTGTGCTCCTTAGGCTTTACTCTCACTAGCCTTACTCTTAACTTCCCCTCTTCACTCTATTCAAGTGAAGTGGTTTAGTGGTGGACTTAGTAGTGCTGGGTTAATGGTTGGACTTTGATAATCTCAAAGTTCTTTTCCAACGTAAATGATTCTGTGGTTCTTTATCTCTGTCCTGATCCCTTTTTTCCCCCCTCTCTTGCTGTTCCTCTCTCCTTTTTCTTGTCCCTGTCTTTTCTGTTTTTCGCTGTCCCATTCCCAGCCTTGTGCTTTCCCTTTATGCCCCCACTACCAAGCTGGCTTCCTCTTCCCCTTCCCTCATCATAGGCCCTGCTGCTCGTTTGTGGTGGACTTCACCCCTGTCTGGCAGCCCATGGCTCCAGGAGCTGACCAACTTGTCCTCATGAGTCACACAGGGCAGGGCTTCCTCCGAAGAGCAGCAGGGCGATTAAAAGAGGGTTCTAGGGAGCGCTGTGAACAGGAGCGGGCAAACAGGGGCGTGGCATGGCAGTTCGCGTAGGCAGGGCAAGCAGGCAGGCTTGCAGGTTTCCCCCTGCTAGTGGGATTTTTAGTTTGTTGAGTATTGTGCTTTGTTGATTGGTTGGTATTGTTTTTTTTTTTTCCTAGTAATGGTTTTTACACGATCAAAAACTGCAGTTACTACAAGTGAATGTAGCCAAATAGAACCCTCCAAAAAGGATGTGTCTGTTGCTGTGTTTAGTTTCCTTGTGTTGGTATGGCAGGCCGAAGCCTTCCAGAGAGCGCCACAGGGCATTCCTAAGGAAAGCGGGTGATCCCGCTTTCCCACAGCCTTTCGGCAGCCCGAGCTATCTCAGTCGATTGTCAGCCCACACCAACGCGGTGGCGGTAAAGGAGGCGAGAAGGCTCTCTTGCGTGGAGACTGCAGAAGGTCTTTATTCCATGCTAACTCCCCAAGGCCTAGGACCAGCACATGTGATAGCCCCCACAGGCAGGGGGCTGGCACATGGCATGGTGCCCAGGGCAGAGGGAGAGGAGCTGGTGGCTGCTGAACCCCAAGGCAGAGAGACCTGGCTCATGTGATTCGAGCCCCTTATCTGGGGCAGAGGGGGCGTGGAGAGAGCACATGGCAGGGCATAGGGGCGGTACAAGGGCGGTGTTAGGGCAGAGTTAGGGTAACAGAGCCAATAGGGAGAACCTGAGGGAGTGGTTAGGACTAGAGATGGGGGAAGGGGGAAGCCACGTGGAAAGGGCAGGCAGGGATATGGAATAGGGGTACATCACATGTGTCTGTCCAGACCCATTCCTGTCTGGAGCTTATCAGTAGTACCAGGGGGCGTTGCAGAAAAAGTATGCCTACAGTGCGAACAGGTGAACGATCTTCTTTCACTAGTGGCTGGCTGAGCGTAGGGAGGAAGTACAAAGGCTAAGGAGTATTAGGGAAAGTGAAAGGGAGATTGATTGGTGGAGTTCTGCCCTTCCATCCTTGAGGGAGGCCCACCAGGAGTCAGAGGACTCCTATGCCTCCGACTGTCAGGCAATTGGAGGACACCTGGTGGATGAAGGGGAGTGGAAATAGGTCTCCACTCGAGGAGGTAATAAAAATTCCTCCTGACCCCCATCACTTACCCAGGTGCCACTTCAGAATAGGTATGAGGCCCTGGATCTAGAAGATCAGCCAGATGACGTAGAAGAGAATGATCTGTCCAGTGAGCCTCCCAGTCATGCTTCATCTGTCAGGCAGATCACCACCTCTAATATTAAAAGAAAAGAAGGGTAGTCGTAGTGGGTGACTCCCTTCTGAGGGGAACAGAGGGCCCCATATATCGACCAGACCCATCTCACAGGGAGATCTGCTGCCTCCCCGAGGCCCAGGTACGGGATATTACTGAGAGACTACCTGGGCTGATTTGGCCCTCTGATTATTACCCACTGCTGATACTCCAGGCTGGCAGTGATGAGATTGAAAAGAGGAGTGTCAGGGCAATTAAAAGGGACTTTAGGGCACTGGGTCAAGTGGTTGATAGGGCAGGAGCACAGACAGTGTTCTGCTCAGTCCTTTTGGTGGCAGAGAAAAACAAAGTAATAAGAGAGCCCACATTACCAACAAGTGGCCCAAGGGTTGGTGTCATCAGCAGAATTTTGGGTTCTTTGATCATGGGAAAACTTTCAGCACCTGGTCTGCTGGAACTGAGTGGGTTCCATCTCTCTGTTAAGGGCAGAAGGCTTTTAGCTCATGAACTGGCTGAACTCATTGAAAGGGCTTTAAACTAGGTTTGAAGGGGGAAGGGGATGCAGCTGGGCTCTCTGGAAGCAGGCACAAGGATGGTAAGCCTGAGTTTGGGGTGAAATCAGTAGCCCAGCTGAAGTGCATGTATACTAATGCACGCAGCATGGGTAACAAACAGGAAGAGCTGGAAGCCATGGTACAGCAACAAGGCTATGACATAGTCGCCATCACAGAAATGTGGTGGGATGGCTCACATAGCTGGAGCGCTGCACTGGACGGCTACAAGCTCTTCAGAAGAGACAGGAAAGGGAGAAGAGGTGGAGGGGTGGCCCTTTGTATTAGGGAGGCTTTTGATGCCATGGATATTGAAACAAATGATGATAAAGTTGAGTGCCTATGGGTAAGGATTAAGAGGAAGGCCAACAAGGCTAACGTCCTACTGGGAGTCTGTTATTGTCCACCGAACCAGGATGAAGAGGTGGATGACTTATTCTATAAGCAGCTGGAGTATGTTTCAGGATCACCAGCCCTCGTTCTTGTAGGTGACTTTAACCTACCAGACATCTGCTGGGAACTTAATACAGCAGAAAAGAGGCAGTCCAGGAAGTTCTTGTAGTGTGTGAAGGATAACTTTCTGTTGCAGCTGGTGAGTGAGCCCACCAGGGGAGGGACTATGTTAGACCTGTTGTTTGCAAATAGAGGTGGGTTGGTGGGGGATGTGGTGGTTGGAGGCTGCTTGGGGCATAGTGATCATGAAATTATAGAGTTCTCAGTATTTGGTGAAATGAGGAGGAACATCAATAAGACTCTTACCTTGGACTTTCGAAGGGCAGACTTTGGCCTGTTTAGGAGACTTATTCAGAGAGTCCCTTGGGAAGCAGCATTTAAGAACAAAGGAGTCCAGGAAAGGTGGACATGCTTCAAAAAAGAGATCTTGAGGGCACAGGAACAGACTGTCCCTGTGTGCCGAAAGATGAGTNGAGATGGGGGAAGGGGGAAGCCACGTGGAAAGGGCAGGCAGGGATATGGAATAGGGGTACATCACATGTGTCTGTCCAGACCCATTCCTGTCTGGAGCTTATCAGTAGTACCAGGGGGCGTTGCAGAAAAAGTATGCCTACAGTGCGAACAGGTGAACGATCTTCTTTCACTAGTGGCTGGCTGAGCGTAGGGAGGAAGTACAAAGGCTAAGGAGTATTAGGGAAAGTGAAAGGGAGATTGATTGGTGGAGTTCTGCCCTTCCATCCTTGAGGGAGGCCCACCAGGAGTCAGAGGACTCCTATGCCTCCGACTGTCAGGCAATTGGAGGACACCTGGTGGATGAAGGGGAGTGGAAATAGGTCTCCACTCGAGGAGGTAATAAAAATTCCTCCTGACCCCCATCACTTACCCAGGTGCCACTTCAGAATAGGTATGAGGCCCTGGATCTAGAAGATCAGCCAGATGACGTAGAAGAGAATGATCTGTCCAGTGAGCCTCCCAGTCATGCTTCATCTGTCAGGCAGATCACCACCTCTAATATTAAAAGAAAAGAAGGGTAGTCGTAGTGGGTGACTCCCTTCTGAGGGGAACAGAGGGCCCCATATATCGACCAGACCCATCTCACAGGGAGATCTGCTGCCTCCCCGAGGCCCAGGTACGGGATATTACTGAGAGACTACCTGGGCTGATTTGGCCCTCTGATTATTACCCACTGCTGATACTCCAGGCTGGCAGTGATGAGATTGAAAAGAGGAGTGTCAGGGCAATTAAAAGGGACTTTAGGGCACTGGGTCAAGTGGTTGATAGGGCAGGAGCACAGACAGTGTTCTGCTCAGTCCTTTTGGTGGCAGAGAAAAACAAAGTAATAAGAGAGCCCACATTACCAACAAGTGGCCCAAGGGTTGGTGTCATCAGCAGAATTTTGGGTTCTTTGATCATGGGAAAACTTTCAGCACCTGGTCTGCTGGAACTGAGTGGGTTCCATCTCTCTGTTAAGGGCAGAAGGCTTTTAGCTCATGAACTGGCTGAACTCATTGAAAGGGCTTTAAACTAGGTTTGAAGGGGGAAGGGGATGCAGCTGGGCTCTCTGGAAGCAGGCACAAGGATGGTAAGCCTGAGTTTGGGGTGAAATCAGTAGCCCAGCTGAAGTGCATGTATACTAATGCACGCAGCATGGGTAACAAACAGGAAGAGCTGGAAGCCATGGTACAGCAACAAGGCTATGACATAGTCGCCATCACAGAAATGTGGTGGGATGGCTCACATAGCTGGAGCGCTGCACTGGACGGCTACAAGCTCTTCAGAAGAGACAGGAAAGGGAGAAGAGGTGGAGGGGTGGCCCTTTGTATTAGGGAGGCTTTTGATGCCATGGATATTGAAACAAATGATGATAAAGTTGAGTGCCTATGGGTAAGGATTAAGAGGAAGGCCAACAAGGCTAACGTCCTACTGGGAGTCTGTTATTGTCCACCGAACCAGGATGAAGAGGTGGATGACTTATTCTATAAGCAGCTGGAGTATGTTTCAGGATCACCAGCCCTCGTTCTTGTAGGTGACTTTAACCTACCAGACATCTGCTGGGAACTTAATACAGCAGAAAAGAGGCAGTCCAGGAAGTTCTTGTAGTGTGTGAAGGATAACTTTCTGTTGCAGCTGGTGAGTGAGCCCACCAGGGGAGGGACTATGTTAGACCTGTTGTTTGCAAATAGAGGTGGGTTGGTGGGGGATGTGGTGGTTGGAGGCTGCTTGGGGCATAGTGATCATGAAATTATAGAGTTCTCAGTATTTGGTGAAATGAGGAGGAACATCAATAAGACTCTTACCTTGGACTTTCGAAGGGCAGACTTTGGCCTGTTTAGGAGACTTATTCAGAGAGTCCCTTGGGAAGCAGCATTTAAGAACAAAGGAGTCCAGGAAAGGTGGACATGCTTCAAAAAAGAGATCTTGAGGGCACAGGAACAGACTGTCCCTGTGTGCCGAAAGATGAGTCGCCATGGCAAACGTCCAGCCTGGATGGGCAACGAGGTTTTGAAGGAACTTAGGAATAAAAAGAGGATGTATCATCTTTGGAAGGAGGGTCAGGTCTCTCAGGAAGTATTTAAGGGGGTTGCTATGGCATGTAGTTAAAAAATTAGAGAGGCCAAAAGTCAGTTTGAACTTAGTTTGGCAACCTTTGTAAAGGACAAAAAATGTTTTTAAAATATATTAACGGCAAAAGGAAGGGTAAGACTGACCTTTGTTCTCTACTGGATACGGGAGGAAGCTTAGTAACTGCAGATGAGAAGGCAGAAGTGCTTAATGCCTTCTTCACCTCAGTCTTTACTGGAAAGACAGTTTATCTTCAGGACAACTGTCCTCCTGGATCAGTAGATGGTGTCAGGGAGCAGAATGGTCCCCCTGTCATCCAGGAGGAGGCAGTCAGAGAACTACTGAGCCGCTTGGATGTTCATAAATCTATGGGACCAGATGGGATCCATCCCAGGGTGATGAGGGAGCTGGCAGATGAGCTTGTGAAGCCGCTCTCCATCATTTACCAACAGTCCTGGCTCACTGGGGAGGTTCCAGATGACTGGAAGCTGGCCCATGTGACGCCCATTCACAAAAAGGGTAGGAAGAAGGATCCTGGTAATTACAGGCCAGTTAGCCTGACCTCAGTACCTGGTAAGATTATGGAACAGTTTATACTGAGTGTCCTCATGTAGCACTTACAGGATGGCCAGGGGATCAGAGCCAGCCAGTATGGGTTTAGGAGGGGTAGGTCGTGTTTGACCAACCTGATCTTTTCTGACCAGGTGACCCGCCTGGTGGATGCAGGAAAGGCTGTGGATGTTGTCTGTTTGGACTTCAGCAAGGCCTTTGACACCGTTTCCCGCAGCATACTCCTGGAAAAGCTGTCAGCCTACGGTTTGGACAGGAGCACTCTTTGCTGGGTGGATGGCCGGGCCCAGAGAGTGCTGCTGAATGGTGCTGCATCCAGTTGGCTGCCAGTCACTAGTGGTGTTCCTCAGGGGTCTGTGCTGGGGCCAGTTTTGTTCAATATTTTTATTGACGACATGGATGAGGTATTGAGTCTTTCATTAGTAAATTTGCAGATGACACTAAGCTGGGAGTGTGTGTCAGTCTGTTGGAAGGTAGGAGGGCTCTGCAGAGAGACCTGGAACGATTGGATGGAGGGGCAGAGTCCAATAAGATGAAGTTCAATAAGTCCAAGTGCCAAGTCCTGCATTTTGGCCACAATAACCCCCTGCAATGCTATAAGCTGGGGATGGTGTGGCTGGACAGTGCCCAGGCAGAAAGGGACCTGGGGGTACTGGTTGACAGCTGACTGAACGTGAGCTAGCAGTGCGCCCGGGTGGCCAAGGCCAACAGCATCCTGGCCTGTATCAGGAATAGTGTGGCCAGCAGGACCAGCGAAGTCATTCTTCCCCTGTACTTGGCACTGGTGAGGCCGCATCTCGAGTGCTGTGTCCAGTTCTGGGCCCCTCAGTTTAGGAAGGACATGGAGATGCTTGAGCGCGTCCAGAGGAGGGCGACAAGGCTGGTGAGGGGCTTGGAACACAAGCCCTGTGAGGAATGACGAGGGAGCTGGGGTTGTTTAGCCTGGAGGAAAGGAGACTCAGAGGTGACCTTATCACTCTCTACAACTCCCTGAAAGGTGGGTGTAGTCAGGTGGGGGTTGGTCTCTTTCTCCAGGCAGCAAATGACAGAACAAGAGGACACAGTCTTAAGCTGCGCCAAGGAAAATATAGGTTGGATATTAGGAAAAAGTTTTTTACGGAAAGAGTGATAAAGTACTGGAATAGTCTGCCCAGGGAGGTGGTGGAGTCACCATCCCTGGATGTGTTTAAAAAAAGATTGGATGTGGCCATCAGTGCCATTGTTTAGTTGAGGTGTTAGGGCATGGGTTGGACTCGGTGATCTAGAAGGTCTCTTCCAACCTGGTGATTCTGTGATTCTGTAACTGTCAGTTCCCCTCCAGACTGACCAGTGCTGCTCCAGAAACAACCACTGAGGTGTCCTGTGGGCAGGGGCAGCATCAGAGCCCCCAGGTGACAGAGCAGACTTACTGAAGGAACTTGTCACATACATGACAGAATAAACCCTTATCAGCCACCCTTGCCCTCCCTTTGCAGTGGGCAGGAGGTGATGCCCAAAGAGAATAGGACAATGGCCTCCTGGGCCCCAGCTGTGGGGCCTGATGGCATCTCTGGTCCCGTACTTGTGGTTGTTAGACAGAATTTTTATGTCTCTGGGTCACATTGTTTGTTTTGCTTGTACAAATACAGATATATAGGGGCTTGAAAATACAAATATAACTTTTGTACATATAAATTATATAAATGAAACAAGAAAGGGCTTGAAAAGGGGAGAAAATATGATCTCTGTGAAGGCAACAGAAATAGCTCCCTGTGTTCAGAGGTTTTGTGCCACTCTAAGTCTGAGTACTTGGCTGGGCCCTGGACCGCTGCTGCCACCTGGTGACCGCCCGCGGTACTGCGGCCGCCCCGGGAGGAGGGGGGCGCTCTTTAGTGACTCGGGGCTGCCGCCTGCAGGCCCCAAGCGGCACTGCACCCACGGAATGCGGGGACTCGAACCCCTCGCGGGTGCCACCTGTAAACCAAAAGCGGCGCTGGAGCCAAGAAATGTGAACGTGACCATCGCGGTGACCTGACAGTGCCCGTGCACGCGCCGGGGCTTTCTACAGTTTCTACACTTTTTGCACTTTTTACCCCCAGTGCTGCCACCCGGAGGGAACCACCCGGTACTGCGGGTCGGAGCGCTGAGTTGGCGCTGTCTGTGGTGGCCGCTGCCTCCCGCCCGCCCTGCCGCACCCCTGCGCGGGGCCCGGGAGCAGCGTGGCAGCACCGCGTTCTCCCTGAGCAACAGAAATCCAGCACCCAAAACCCACAACCGTCTCCCCTCCGCAGCCAGGCAAAGACTGACCACCCCCAGTTAAGAAACTGCCAGAACCATTTCAAGGGTATGTCGAGGCACTCGGCTTCCTCTTTTGTCTCTTGATCGCTGTCTATTTTCCACCTCCCTGACAACAAATGCGAAGAAATTCCCTGAAAAACCTAACCCCCAACACACAGAAACTCAAATAGAGAAGTGCCATAGCAGAGATTTTTTCCACAGCTTGAATTCAGTGTGTCACATCATCACTGCTTTTCTCATTCCCTGGGGCAGGAGAACTTCTTAAAGCAATAATATTTTCACTAGATATGAACAAAACCGGGTACAAGCTTTGCAGTTACACATAACAGGGTAAGACTCATAGCTCCCATAAGTGGATGTATATTGCTCCCTCCCACTAGACCTGGTTGTGCAGTCAGGGACCCAAACCACAGGGACTGTCACCACCAACAGGACAGTGAAGTGAACACACCAGCCTTTGCTTCTCCCAAACAGCTGCTAAGATACTTTCTCTGTAACATGTCTTATGGGCTATGATTTATTACAAGGTTTTATTTTATTAACAAGCAATGCTGGGAGTCTTTTTACTTGATGTCTTGGTAAGAGGTGTTATAGATGTGGCCCAGTGAATTGACAAGGAGCCAAGTCAATTAGATCAAATTAATTTATTAAGCAAGCAACAGCAAACAAAACAGCGCTGGGCGACCGGGGAGTCTCTCTCCGCCAACGGCACGCAATTCCCCTTCCCAAAGTCACTGCTTTTATACTCTTTATCTGCGCTTGCACAATCTGTTGGTAAGGGGTCTTCTCTGCCTCTTGGTAGGTGTGGAATGAAGGCCAGTATCTTATCAAGCAGCCCCCCTTTGCTCTTTGCCCTCTAAGTTACGGAATTCCTTTAATCAATTCCTCTCTAATCTAAACTACCGAAATTCCTCTAATCTAAACTACCGGGAAACTCCTTTCAGCAACCCCGCCCCTCTAATCTCAACTACCGAAATTCCTTTAAGCAACTCTTCTCCCTTTTACTCTTTGCCTTTTGCTGTTTTAATGAACAAAAAGTCTTTCTCATCTATTTCAAGAGGGAAGTGTATTTTGCTCATTAATTACAGGTACTAGATGTGAATGGGAGGAAGGGCTTTTGTTTTCTCTCTGTTCCAGCTAGTTAACCACATGTATGTGGTGAGAAGGAAAAGCAGGCATGCAGAGATAGATCCTGGGAGATTAAAACGCTGCCTTGTGACCTGCCTTGAAGGTGCTGGGGATGATGGTGCACCTCTCATGCAGAGAGTGTGCAGCACACACACAAACTCTGCCAGCAGACCCCAGTGACTCCCCATTTCGCAAGCTGAAAAAAGGAGCCATGCCTTTCCACCAGAAATTCCTCCATACTGGGCTTGCAAGTGGCCTTCAAAAGGAGAAAAAGGAAGATGGGACCCTGTTGAAGGGTGGAAGGATGAAGGCCAGAGTGGTTAGATGTTCTTCAACTATGTCTCAACCCACCCTCACCATCATGCTGGGTAAAGGGGCCCCGGGGCTGGTCACGGGCAGGGCTCATATCCTGGCTGCCAGAGGGATTCCTTCACCCAGACCAGGGCACAGCAGTGCCTGCATGGCCAGTGTCTGCTGAGGCTGGAAGGGTTTGTCCTGTGGCTTCTGATTCCTGCCCATGGCTGTGGCTGTTCTATCCCTGCCAGCACAGGGCAAACCTCAGGCAATTCTGTGGTTTCATTCAGACACATTTATTCCAAGTGCATCCTCATGCCATCCACACTCTGCTGAGGATATTTTGTTTGGGAATTTCTCCTTTAACTCTTTTAATTCCTCTGTAAATAGGCAGCTGCCTTTACTTAGCAACTGCCTGAGTCATTTCCTCTCTGAGCAATCCTCTGGGTTTACTAGGCAGTACTTCCTCTTCACATTTTTTACATCTTCTGATATTTTTCCTTTTTTAGCTGAGGCAGGCTATTAAAAATAGCAACAGGATTTCACTGTGTATTTGTAAAATTAATACTACCACCCCAGAGATCAGAATAATTTCCATTTTCAGTTGTATAATTACTGTTAAGTTTTGAGGCAAGAGAAAGGTTGCATTTTAGTGATCCTAAGAAAAAAAAAAATCTTAATGAAGATATAAACTTCTTTGATTTAATTCAGATTTCTGTTTTGAAATATTACTGAAATAACACTGACATAGACAATCTTGTCAGAATAGGAAAAACAGACTTAAGGGATGAAAGCTTTTTGCTACCTTTTCATTTTCACCAGATGCCTGGAGGATATCAGAAAATTATAGAGGTTGGAGTTCTTAAGGTTGGAAAAGACCTCTAAGATGAGTCCAGCTGTTAATCCTGCACTGCCAAGTTCATCACCAATCCATGTCTCCAAGTGCCACAATCACACATTTTTTAAAGAACTCCAGGGATGGTGATTCCACCACTGCCCTGGGCAGCCCATTCCAGTGTCTGACCACCCTTTCAGTGAAAAAAATTTTCCTAATATCCAATCCAAAATCTATATACATACATATAAATATTGTATATACTGGTTTTCAATACACTCTTCTAGTTTACATTAACTATCACCTAGAACTGTCCTAATATGAGTTTATTTTTTGCTGTAAAGAGATACCAAAATTCCAGTATGTGAAAGCCCAAACCCTGTAATTCAGTGGAACAAGATGTGCTGTGCCAACCAAGATCACTTCAGGAAAAAAAAAGAAAAAAAAAAGCCCTGGTTTTAGGTAAAGGAGGAGTTTGGGATTTACCAGCATTGATTTAAGGAAAAAGTGTCCCTGTCCCATTTCAGGGCAAGGACCTTGCTCAGACTATGGAGGATAAGGCTTCAATATGAGACTTCCCAACACATCCCATAAAATGTCCTTTCTGAAAGAAGACAAGCCACACCTGACAGCCAGTGGCATTTATGCCATCACCATCCACGCTGCCAGAATCTCCCCATGTGAGAGTCCTGGGTATAACCCATCCTCAGGAATGGTCAAGGAAGCCTCTCTGCCAGGAGCACCCCATCCAGCCTGTCACTGCTCTGGGCAGAAACAAGCCTTGACCAAAAGTGTGTCTGGAATTCTTGGGGCCCAGGAGATGCTTAAATCCAAACCTGGATCTGACCCCTTTTGAAAGGATGTACCTTTGCAGCCCCTCAGAATGTCCTATCTGCTCTGCTCAGGGCATTTGGGAACTGAAGCAAGCTTTTAATTATACTCTTCTAGCTCACTTCTAATTGAGTTTTGCTTTAATGTTTGTACATGAGAAGGAGTGATAATTGAAGGGGAGGGGACCCTGCTCGAGCCGGAAATGTGTATGTTCAGCTGATTTATAGCAGATATTAACCAGGGCCTCAGTAGATTGTTCCCATTGGGAAGAGAGGCTGAAAAAGTCAGATATTTAAGGATACGGAACCTCGTTTCCTTGAACACAGAAGAGCACCAAACCCTATTCACCGTTTCCAAACCAGGGTCATTATACCCAAGTCTCTCCTCCTGTTATTTCAGGAGCCCCTTAGATGACTCCTCACTGACACACAAACCACCCAAATCCTCTGCCCTCTGCCTTTGCAAGTACAAGCTTTGACACGCAGCCCATTGTTTTGGCTGGAAACCAAAGAGAAACATCCACCCTCACCTCTCATTACACAAATAGGTGGTAATTGGTCTTTTTATTCCGTTTCCAAGATCCCAGTGCTAAGTAAACCACCAGCTTTAACCAAGTCTGCAGTCGATGCACCCTCCACCTCACATGAAGTATTCATCTTCCTGATTTATTCTGTTCTGCCACAGCCCACCGGAGCCAAATTCCAGATCAGGTATTACATAGCATCCTTCTGCGCTGTATCCTACATTTTGTCACTCCATGCAGGCTTACATCTTATTTCATTTCCTGTGTTCAACTATGCAGTGTGTTCAAGTGGATGATTTCTGAAGGGCTGTACTGCATCAGAGGCTTTTAAGGGGAACAGTCCCATGAAAGCAGGATGAAATCTGAATGTAGAGGACAGCTTTGTGCTTGTACCACTTCTCTCTGGAACTGAGCTGTTTGTCAGGAAAGCAGCAAACAGGCATGAGTAGTTCTCCTCTTATTTCTGCAGGTGGCACCAAGCATTTAGTTCTGAGACATATTTGTTCTTTTAAAGCTATTCTTAACTCTTAAAAGATGGTCTGCTGCTCTGCAGACCCTCTGTGGCTGCACATGGCCTCTCTGCAGCTCTGTGAGCCCATGTTCCAGGGCCAGCTGGTCAGTGGTTCACCCATAAATCCTCGTTGTCTCTGGGATGGCAGTGGGAGCCGAGGTGTGAGGCATGGATAGCCCCAGACAGGGTGAAGACTGGACAGGAGCCAGTGGCACGAGTGAGTGTGGGATTACAGCTGAAGCAAGCCAAGAGCTTGGCAGGGCTGTCACTAACTAGACCGCTATCCCAGCCCTGAAGTCCTACCCATGTCCCATCCCATCCTCCCGACTTGTCTGAGCTGCTGCTGTGCCCTCAAACCCCTCTCACAGGGTCATTTTTCTGCTGATTTCAGAGACACCAAAAGGCTGGTGCTACACGGCCAGGGCACCCTTTGAGCAGTGAGGTCTGCAGAGCCATGTGCAAGGACCATGCCAGAGAGCCCTGTTCCATGACAGCTCTGGCTAATCCACACTCCACGCTGATATGGTGAGCCAGGGAAAGAGCCAGGACTAAAGTGGGCAAACCACAGAAACTAAATATCCATATTCCTAGCCACTTGGCATCACTGTAAAACTTCAGTGCCACAGTCACAACTCTCAAATTTGCCAAATGTAAGCTCCCATATCCAACCAGGCTGGATGCTTTGAGTTTTTGAGGCTGCTGGGGATTACCCACCTGAGCCAGTAACCTTTTTGGGTGCTCCTTCCCACAGATGGCCCGGCTGGCTGCCCTGTGTCTGATCCAGATTGCATTTCACTGCAGCCTTTGGAGCTGTCACTCTATCCCCAGGATAACATATCTGCCATGCTTGCGTGCAAAGCACAGAGCGACAGCTCCCTGGCCCCAGCCCAAAAACGTTACGACTTGTTAATTTAGCAAGGCATTTAATTCACCACTGGCAGCATTGGCTGAAGAGCAAAATGAGGAAGTCAGATTCATCCTTGTCTCCAATGCATCAAAATAAAAGAACATCTATTGCACTGCACAGCACACTCTTAGCAACCAGGAGCTCCTGGGCCAGACATTGGAGGAAATAATTGGAAATCAATGATGCTATATCTGATCCATCTACCTCCAGCCCTGCTCACACTGTGATCAGATTGTGCAGAGGTTTTGCACTACACCAAAATATTGTTTTATTTGGCAGCTATTTGTACTCTGTTTTTCTTAGCTGGGTTATCCATGCTCTGAAGGTACACATGCTATAAATTTAAAACTGATGAAGATTTTTTTTTATTTCCTTGTGCCATAGGGACAGAAACTCCCAGATTATTTTCCTTGGGAAGCATTTCTGGCCTACCACTGAGTGTGCAGTTGTGTACTGAAGCATGTACTTGTTAGAATATGTTATAGGAACAGTATAATACTTAAAAGATAGCTAGTGTCTTGTAATTTCAAAGCGTTGTATAAGCACTAACTAACTGAGGTTCATGGCATTGCCTTCCAGCAGATAAGGAACTACCACTGAAAAGTAGGCAGCAGCCAACACTTACTACCCTGAGGTCTGAACTACAGTAGTTATTTTTTCAGGTGTGGAATGGCAAAACATTCGAGTTTGCTCAGATGCTACTGTACAGTAATAACTGGCAAATGTCAGTATTTAAATGAAACTTCAAATGGAAACCCCCCACCCCATACACTCCCCCACCCACTCACCAGCCAAATTTGTACAGCTGAAGTGCTGCCATGACAGGACTTGTCACAACTTCTTTTCCCACAAGTTACACAGCCTCTATACCCCCTTGAGCAGTGGGGTGCACGTTGGCTGAAAATACTGCCCCTGGGAATCGCCTGAGAAAAGACAAGGCTCCAGCCCTGGTAGGCCAAGCAGGCTGTTGTCATACTAAGAAGAAGAGCCAGTATTGCTGGGGGAAAGCCAGCGCCTCATGCTCAGCCCTGCTGAGGCACTGGCTGCTCCTTTCTTTTTTCATTTCCTGTAGCAGGACGAGCTTCAAAGGGCTCCTGTGACAGCCGCCGGCTTTGATCCAGGGCTAAAACACCTTGGAGGTGGGAATCTCAGATACCAAAGCAGGTGCTGCATCACCACAGTAAGGCAAAGGAGAATCTCCAGGGCTCTTCAAACTTCTCTCCTTTTTTCTTCTTCACTCAACAAACCATTCAACCCCAACAACATGCTTGCAGCCCAGGTTATGCACACATGGGTATTATCACACTGTGCTCACAGCCATTTATACCAGGCCACTCACCACAGGATTTCAAACCACTCAGAGCTCACCACTGCTGACTTGAGACAGAAACCTTCACACGTGAAAGCTGAAGTCATGGCAAGGAAACAAGTGGAAACTCTATTAGCAATGCTGTGACTTGTGCTAATAGTAGTCATGCTGAAAGCCATTAACTCCCAGAAAACAAGAGCCCTAGAGGTTTCTGTTAGCTGAATGTGTGTTGGAGAGTACCAAAACTGAAGGGTTTGCCTTGAAAAGCTCATAGAGCATGTGCTCAGTGCTTGACTGAATCTGTTTTGCTGGGTGTTCAGGTGGTTGGTAGCTGCTGTGCCTGGTTCACTGTGCAGGGGTATGGAAGAGAAATACCCTCTGGAGGGTTCTTCTGGACATAATGTAATTTATCACCCAGCATTGCCACAAAATGTATCTAAAGGATTCCTACACGCTATACTACATTTCTTTTTTTTCAGCAATATTTAAATGTCTTGCTAGTTTGGCCCTTAAATTTCTAGACGAAAGAAATCTGTGT
Source organism: Gymnorhina tibicen (assembly GCA_013399875.1). Classification (NCBI taxonomy): domain Eukaryota; kingdom Metazoa; phylum Chordata; class Aves; order Passeriformes; family Artamidae; genus Gymnorhina; species Gymnorhina tibicen. The sequence continues at coordinate 237,363 of VXAZ01003283.1, forward strand.
CCTTGCCAAAGATGCAAATAAATGTACATCTAGAAGGCAACAGACTGGATGGAGTGGACTTCATGGGGGGCAACAATCCTTCGTGTTGCTGCCCACAGCATCAATTACTCATCATGAGGAACTTACCTATTATTTTACACTCACAGTGCTTCAAGAACCGAGCCAGTGCTCATTACTGACAGCTACCCCAGGGGCCTAATTGCATATCCCTTACTGCTTTGGAGGGGCTGGATAACTGATTGGCTCTGCAGGCAGAGTGGCACTGCCAGACTTTTAGCATCTACATTATTTGTGTCTCTGACTTTGAAAACCCCAGATACCACAGAAAGGACTCACACAGATAGACTGCCTCACATCAATCACCTTCACACAGTCCATGCAGGGCCCGCTTGTTACCTGCCCATTAAAAAAACCTGATCATTTTATAATAGTAATTTTGATTAATTAATTTTCTTTTTCATAAGTGGAGCAAGTGTCCTTTTTCTTTGGTATAAAGCCTAATTCTGTTGCAGCTCACAGCCTCGTTTTGAAATGTGTTTGCAAGGAAAGCTAGAAAATGCTTTCTTAGATTTTAATCTTGAAGACTTCCCAATACTGACATTAGATAAAAGTATGAAGCCAAAGGAACCATGGAAAGATTAACTTTTGAGGGAGACACAATCAGAAAATGCTCAAGGAGAAACATCTGGCCTCTCTCTTCCTGCTCCATGCTACCAGTCAGAGATTAAATGAAAACTAACCCAAATGGGAAACCTGCTTATGACAGATGCAAGCGATTTGTTAGGGCTGTTCCTGCAATGCAATCCACAGTGTCAAGAATAAATGGCACTGCTTTGATTCTGTAGTAACAACTTCACAAACCAACCCCACCAGACAAGGAAACTGGCCACATGCTGTTGTGCCTGTTTTCTTGCGGTGGCATGGCCGGCCGCAACTTTCCTGAGAGCGCCGCAGGACATTCCTAGGGAGAGTGGGAGAACCACTTTCCCGCAGCCTTTCGGCAGCCCGAGCTATCTCAGTTAATTGTCGGCTCACAACAACGCGGTGGCGGTAAAGGAGGCGAGAAGGCTCTTGCATGGAGACTGCAGCAGGTCTTTATTCCATGCTAACTCTCCAAGGCCTAGGACCAGCACACGTGCCAGCCCCCATAGGCAGAGGGCTGGCACATGGCTAGAGCCCAGAGAGAGAGAAGCTGGTGGCTGGCTGAACTCCAAGGCAGAGAGAGCTTCCGGGATTCACAGTCCCTATCTTGGGGAACAGGGGGGTGGCACAAGGGCGGAGTTAGGATAACAGAGACAATAGGGAGAACCTGAGGGAGTGGTTTGGACTAGAGATGGGGGAAGGGGAAGGCCACATGGAAAGGCAGGCAGGGATATGGATAGGGGTCCACAACAGCCACAGATGGGCTGGTGCTTGTGTTTTAAGGCTCTCAGCTCCAAATTTGGCCAGTTATTACTCCTGGAGTCTGAGGTCCTCAGTAGCACAGCTCTTGTTGGGCTAGTGTTTACAAAGAACTGCCTAGTGCATCCAAAAGTGATTTATGGGCGAAATTCAGAAAATAAAAAAGTGCAGAAAGAGAGTTTTGTATGTGTAAAATGAGCAGAAGTCTGGTCAGAGTCTGACCCTGCCTCTCTCACTGTGTGTGCATAGATGTGTAGGAGCAGGGAGGCAGAGGAAATATGTGAGAGAAGCCATAAAAGCTCTCAGATAATGCCTCCAAAGTATTTCTAAGCCATTGCACAAGGAACAATATACAGAGACTTAAATTCAGACACAAGGGATCTATTTACGTGGATAGAAGAATCCTCATGTGGAATACGCTTACAAAGAACCTTCTTTAGGCAAAACAAACAAACAAACACTGGAGTCATTTATCTCCTTGCCCTCTCTCTGTGCTGGAATACAGGAGCTTCACAGTGTTACAGTCCCAAACCGTGGCAGGGGCCTCCTGCTTGTCCCTGCAGAATCCCACTTCAGTTCATTCAGCTGGTCAGGAGCAGAGGGCCCATTTCATGGGAGGACAAGGTAGGGTCTATGGTGAAGCAGCCTGTGAGACCAGGGTCTTTCCAAGCCATGTAAGGAGCCAGTGGGAATTGCCAAGGCAGCAATCTCCAAGTCAAAACAGGAAGGAACACTGCAGAGTTCAGTAACAACCACACTGCTAAAGCTCTTCTCCAAATAAATTTTCTTAAATTTTCTTTTCTTTTAGAAACTTCACTGTTTGCCTAAATATTATTTCAGTATGAAATTGCTCTTTTAAAACTGATTAAGTAATCCAAGAGCTGAAAATTTTTCTTGATGCTGCTGAATAGGACCCATGGACTTTACCCCACATTGAACATCATAAGATTCAATTAATTGAATGGGGGAGAGGCAAATTCAGCAACAGAATTAACAGGTTGTTACTCCCAGGTGAGAAATGGAGCCACAGCTTCTCAGCACAGTGAATGCAGCCAGCACTTCCCTGTGCCAGACTCACATATGGGCCTTTACGGTGCAGCTCCAACAGCACCCATCCCACACCAAGAGCATCTTTGACCCTAAGGAAAGGGGAAAGCAAACTGGAGGAAGTCATCCTAAAACACAACTTGTTAGGGCCCACTCCCCTTACAAGTTGCTTGGAACAGCAGCTAGAAGACATTGGGATAAAGGAGGGATTTTCAGGTAGGTAAATGCCAAAATACTGCAGAAAGTTAAAATTTGGATTAAATTAGCTCCAGCTATCAAGTGTGTTCATAAAATCAATATTAGATTTTTGGTGGATTTTTGCTGCTGCTGCTGCAAAGCCATTTCTTTGTCCTCTCCTCCTTTGTGCACGGGACAGTGTAACCATCACTCCCAGGGTTCTCCTTGGCTCGAGTTCACTTTCCTGTGGAACGGGAACAGCTAGCCAAAGGCAGCACATTGCCTGTACCAAACCTCTGCAGGGAAACTAGACGATGTAACATGGCTATTAAATCGAGGCCTGCCAGGAAATGTAGGGAGAGCAGGTGGCAGTCTGAAGCAAAAGATCTACACAGAGTTTGGGAAATGGGAACTATTCCTGACAAATCTCGTTCTTACTGTAGGCAGAGCCACTCTTCAAATGCCAAGCAAACATCTTAAAACAACTTAAGGAAGCAAACACTTCAGACCAAGTTTCTGTCCTTGTGCTAAGAACCTTCCCTGTCATCACTACAACCTGCTCTTTATTCTTGCTTTTTCCAAAGGCAGTGAGGCAGTTACCAGGGACTCTCCTGTTCTCTGCCAAGGAGCTCTGCACAAAATAAAATTTGCATTACTGACTGTTCTTCTTTTTTATCCAAGGAGACTTCCTGGACAACTGATCTTTCAAAAACAGCGACCTTCGAGCTGTTACAAAGAAAAACATCTAAGCAGCACTAAGTTACTTAGAAACATTTTCATGCTCAAACAACTGAAAAATTATTCTGTATTCTCATATTTCCCATAAGTGCTCACTTCTAGGCAGGGATCAATCAGATGGATTTTTAGATCATTACATAGATTTGAGAAGTCATTTAAGAGTCTTCAAAAAATGTCCTCTCAATCAGATGCACAGCACTGCTAACAAAATACTGTAACTCACATTGGTGTTTTATCTCAACACCACTTGGAACAACAAAACATTCATAAAAAGCCACTACTGGAATATATTATCTCATCAGCACATGGTGATAGGATTAAATTGTTTGGTGTTAGAAATGATAAGGATTACCATATCAGTGTTTAGTTTGTTGAAATCATATTACCTAGTGCCATTGACTGTAATCACATAAAAATTCTGGATAATTTCAAATGATTCAGTAATAATTACCAGACTGTGCTATAGGCAAAGGGAGATGCTGGAATCTGCACAGCCAGTGCCGAATTTGTACAATGACTCAGTGTGATGGGATTTGTACCTTAAGAAAATTGACTGAGCTGATTCCTCTTAATCTTTCCTTCGGGGAATGTACTGCTCCGAATTAGATCAGGACAGGAGGGAAACAAGTATGGAAATTATTTAAAAAATTATTCAGCTGCTCCACAGCTCCTGTAGCGAATCCAGGACCAGTTTTGAGCTCTTTGGGGTAGGGAGCAGCCTACTGTGGTCTGTGTTTAACCGTTATTCCTGCAGGCTCCTAGACCGTGTGGCAACACAAATAAATAGCCAGTAATGACACATGCAGCGAGAACTTCAGCACAGAGCATCTCAGTTTGGTTGAACAGATGCAGCTTTGACACACACTGTTAGGCAGCCACTTTCACAAGGACTTGCCTAAGAGCTTAACTTTTATAATTTACTATTATTTGTTTACTGTCTTCAGTGTACTCAACTTACCAGACACACCCATACACATACACAATACAGCAACTGCCAACCTCAGAGAGAGCTTATGCTTGATGGAAAGCCACAGAATAAATAAGTAGATACATAAACACTGAGAAGACAAGAGATGGTGAGAACAGACTTACTTAACTCTATTTTGACCCCTGCAAGAACTAAAATTTGTATGGGAATATGTTTTCTAAGAAAACACATAGGTGGAATTCTATGAAGTGAGAACTGGTGGGCAGGCACAGGATGGCAGATAGGAAAGGAGTGGATCTGTTTCCATACATTACATGTGCATGTTCTTTCTCACTTAATTCCATTCTGTGTAAGTTGGTCTCCTGCCCTTACTAAACTATTATACAGAAAAAAGGGATGATCTCAGATACAGAATTGGTGTCATGCACTGAAGCGTCAGACCCTTTCTGCCAGCCAACCAAGCAGCCACATGACCACCATGTCTTCCCTTGAACTCATTTATCTTTTGTCACTGCTTAGAACACTGTCTAATTTTAGAAGGCAGTTCTGCAACCCTTGCAGTGAATAATACTTCTTCTGGCCAATAGTCCCAAAACGCACAAGTAGGAGTGCCAGAATCACAGAAACACAGAGCTGAGACAGAGCTCAAGAGGTCATGGGGTCCCTCTGATCAGACCTGTCTTTCTGGGCTGACACTCACCCAGACACAGATCCCCAGTGCTGGAGCTTTACTGCTTCCCCAGCATCTATGCCACTATTACTTCCCTACCCCTACCTAATAATGTTTTCCTTAAAATCAAATAATCTTCACTGATTAAAATCACATCAGTCGCCTTTTATTCTCTCTATTTCAAAGAAAGCAGGTTATCACCCTCCATTTACCTCTTCTTTAGACTGAAAAAAAAAAATTCCAATTCTTTAACTTTCTTCATTCATCCTCTCATTATTTCTTCTGACTTCCTCTAGATGTTCCCCTTCTGGCTTGTACCCCGAGAGTGGTCCTGCTGATCTCCAGCACTGCTGATGAGCAGAGGGAGGCTGTGTGTCCCAGAGCCCACCCTTTGTCCCTGCTCTCAGGCGCTTCCCTTTTCACAACACCAAGCAACTGTTGACTCATGCTCAGCTTGTGACATCCCAGATTATTTTCTGCTCTATCTGCTATTTAGCAAGCTGTCCTCTGTCATGCCTTTCTGCACTGAATTGTTCTTGTCTAAATGTTTTATCTTGCATCAGTCCCTATTTACCCTCATCTTCTCCTGGATTATATCTCTAACTTTCAGGATCATTTTGAATTCTATGCTTGTACTCTACCATACCAGCAGTGCATACAATTAATAAAGGAATGCTTCCCATTCTGTCATCCAGGTAACTAATAAACATACTGGGCCAAGGGCAAAATAAAGGCTGGATTCTGTATCTCTTCTATTAGGCAATATTGTCTAATAACTTCACATCTAAGGAATTATTCACCCAGATAAATACAAGTGAACTTGAGCCAGAGCTGAGAAATGAGGTCCTTAGGGTACAGGTGTATTAGTAACACCAAGGTTTGCAGGTATTTGTCCCAGCAGGAGAGTAATAAACAAGAATGTGCAGTTAAAGCCCATTTGAAAAGAAGACTGGGCAGCTACAGTAATTTTCATGCCACCGATTTTCTTTCCATCAGCCACAGCAGTTACATTCACACAGGAAACCCACTATAATCTGTCACAATACAAACCTTACACTTTTGGACTTTAAAACATTTGGGAATACTTGTTCATAATTTTTCAAAATCCTACACAGGGATATAGATATACAAATACATTTAATTTTCCTGGTTTCTTGTTTTAGCTCTTACTCAGCGAGACTTTGACATAAATAAAATTGAATGCACACGAACATTTTACTGTTAGATACTTCAATGACCAAAGGAATTAGGACCTGTAGTCTCACAGAAAATCTGGGGGCTGTTATCTTGAACTAGAATATAAAATTCTAGTTCATTATACCAGATTTCAGACTGAGTCCAGACAAACACAACATCTAATACTGTGTAACACTGGATACTTTGGGAAACAGCGTAAGGAATGAAGTAAGAGGTGGGTGCTTCTTCCTCTGACACCCTCCCCAGATCTATCAGTGGCTTAGGTATTTTCTGAGCATTTCTTTTTGCATCTGGGTCATCACAAGTGCAAGCTTCTACCTGACTAATTTCAGCTACTATTATTCCAACTACTTTCAGTATTCGTTAAACTGAAATGGATAGTATAATCCCCTGGAATCTCACATTACATGCAGTGCCAGGGCTCTATTGATTCTGATCTCAAAATGCTAATATGCACCCATCAGTGATTCAGCCTGAAACAGCTTTGAAAGATTTGTCAGAAACTATCACATGAAAACTAAAAGGACAGAATAAATGACTGTAAAATTAAATTATTCATTTTTCTACAGGGACATGGAAAAAAGGACAATCTCTAAAGGATTAGGATAAATCAGCTACTGCAATCAAATCTGCAAATGCTGAGAAATTGAAAGACAATTCTAAGTGCTGCTGAAGCCATGCGAGGTCAAAATTTTAATGACGTTCCACCAAAAATGCATAAGCATTAATTACATGACTGAACTGAAAATCTGAGCAACGAGATTTAAAAGGAAGTAAGATGGATGTTACATTTGCAATTGCTGCAACATTAGCTCAAACATTCCCAAACTGCTCATCAGAGAAAAAGATAACACATTTTCCAAATTGGGTTAGATTTTCTTAGCTCAGTTCCTGTGTGCCTAAAGATAAAAGATATGCTTATCAAGCACTGTGTAGATACATGGAGAGCAGGGAGGGACAATGCCCCACTTCTACCTCAAGAGTCTTTTTATCTCTCATGAATTTGTATGTGCTTGGCCTTTTTACTTTAACTTTACAGCCTCCACTGCACCACCACAAACATCCTGAGTGTGCAACACTTCGTTTATTTCCCTTCCTGTAATTCATCGTGCAGAATATTAGGCGTGTCAAATTGCAAGCAGTGAGACCACTCACATGTTTCTGTTGAGATGGAAAGAAAAGAAAATGCCATCGCATCTGAAAATGAATTTTAGTTGCCCATTCTGTTTGGAAGCATCCTCTTCAGTGAGATTGCTTCCATGCCAGTTATCTTTCTCAGAGGAACAAAAATGTATAAATAGACTCCGACCTCTTTTATTGCAGTGTGTTAAAGAAATGGGAAAGTTAAGGAAAATAACTGTAACCTAATAAAAATTCAGAGGCACCTCAAAATGTTAATAAATACTTTATTATTACAGATACAGAAAGTACAGCCCCATAACTACACATTACTTTTGGGGCTTGCAAAACATAAAAATTACATTCTATCAGGTAGTTTGACCTTTTTTTCATACCACACCTATTGTACTTTATGCTGTTGAGAATCAACACAACCCATTTTGGTGATATTTTCTGATAGTTGCTGATTAAAGGAAGATGGAAAAATACATGCATACAGAACAAGGAATCAAGAAATGTGGGCCAGGCTTTTTTGTTGTGCTGCTTTGTTCATGACATAACCAGAGACTTTGATTTCAATGACTCAGTCTTCTCATCTGTAAAATGAGGATAACATCTGAATGTCTCTCAGTGGGACAGTGAAATTTAATTTCAGCCTGTGTATAAAGGACATGGAGATTGCTAAGTGGCAAGGTGTTATTACCATACATTATAAACATAAACCTAGGAAATTTGGCATTGAATGTGTAGGGGTTTTTTCCCCTTTAGCTGCCCTTTTGTTTTAAATAGTACTATTAATAATTGACATTCTATTAACACTGAGAGGAAACAACGGACAAAGGATTCTCTACACACACATACAGCCAACATAACAAAAAAGAGAAACAAAGAGCAGGGCAAATCTGTGGTCTGAATAGTCAAGCTAAAATGGAGCCCTGCTTGGAATATTTAAAAAGGTTCCTTTTTTGTTGTCTTGAACTCCTACCTTATCTTACTGCTTCTTTTTCTTCATTCACCACATTTATGGGATCATTTTTTGGCCCACTGGCAGGCAAATTTTCTGTTCATGATTGCAAAAGGAGTTTCCTGCACAAGGCCCAAAGAACCTGCCCTTTAGTATGGCCATGGATGCTGCTTTACCCTCACTGTTCTCAGAGCATAAACTCAGAGGCAAAATGAGAAGAGATTATTCACGGCTTTATTGATAACCAGCTAGAGCAGCATCTCTCCTTGAGAACTCTCTATTGGAAGGCAATTCATCATTGTTAGTAACACATTGGTTTAGGCTGGAAAGGACCTTAAAGACCATCCAGTTCCAACCCCCATGCAGTGACAGGATGACATTTGCAGTTGTTGTGGGGACACAAATTACCCCTGGTCTGGGAGGTATCTGGGGAGCTGTCCCCTGCCCATTTGACTCGGAGCTGGCCAGTGGTGCTGGGCTTCCCTCAGCACCGGCCCACGGGGGACCATGATGGCTCCTGGGGGGTGGCCAATTCTGTCGGCCCCTTTGGCAAATGTTCATAGAATATTCAAAATATTCAACCCCTAAACCACTAAACCAAAGGCGTATTTAAGAGGTTTCTGGATCTGGCACGTACTGATATGGTTTAGTGGTTGCAGTGGCAGTGCTGAGTGGATGGCTGGACTTGATGATCTTGAACGTCTCTTCCAGTCTTGACAGTTTCATAATTCTAAACCACATCACTCAGCACCAGATCCAGACACCTCTTGAACACCTCCAGGGACGGTGACTCCACCACCTCCCTGGGCAGCCTATCCCAATACCTGATCATCTGAACAGTGAATTTCTTTTTTCTAATATCTAATCTGAATCTCTTGCTGTCGCCGTTTAAGGATGTTTCCTCTGGTCCTCTCCCTGCAGACACGGCAGAAAAGACCGGCCCCACCTCACTTCACCCTCCTGTCAGGGAGTGATGAGGTCTCCCCGAGCCTCCTCGAGACCCCCGGCTCCCTCAGCCGCTGCCCCTCAGACTCGTTCCCCAGTCCTTGCAAGACGCTCGCCGCCCTTGGCCGGACACGCTGTAGCATCCCCCCTCCCTGTGGAAGAGCAGACCGAGGGCAGCGGCCGCTCCGGATGGACGCGGGAGCGCTCCCGGTGCCGGGCAGGGCGGGAGCGGGCGGAGCCTGCGCACTGCGCCCCGCGCCCCGCGGCCCGCCCGGCACTCCCGCGGCCCGGCGCTGAAGATGGCGGAGGGCGGTGCGGCGCCCCCGTCCTGCGCTTCCTCCTCCTCCTTGAAGGGGCTGCGGGAGCAGATGGGTGAGAGCGGGCAGGGAGGGGTAGCACGGGGGGTGTGTGTGGAGGGTCCGGCGGTCCAAGGGCGCGGCTGGCGCCGGCTTCCCTCCCCCCCCCCGGCGCACCCCCGGGCG
>VXAZ01003283.1:247040-328705 GCA_013399875.1 Gymnorhina tibicen
CTCCCCCCCCCGGTCGCACCGCTGGACGTCCGGCCCCGTCCCGGGGCGGGGAAGGGGCACCGCGAGTGGAGGCCGCCGGGGCTGCCCGGCCCCAGCCCCGCTCCCCGCCCGCGCGGTACGTCCTTTCCCGCAGTTCCGGGCGGTGATTGCTGGCTCGGGACCTCCCGCAGCTCGCGGGCAGCAGCAGAGGCGGCTGTGGGGTGGCTGCGTTACGCAAACCGCCCGTTCTTCACCGGTTCTCGAACTTGTCGGTGTCTGTGGTGGCTCTTGCCTTCAGAGGGTTTGCCCAGCGATGTGTGCGGTCCCGAGTGCAGAAGGCAGAGACAGCACCTGGCATTGATTTCTAATCAGAGATTTTATTTTATTTTTTTACTTTTTTTTTAATTGGTGCTATAAGAGGGCTAAAGAAGCTCTGCTTTGGTTTTGTCTTTGGCTGTGTTTATGTGCCTATTTATACTTAAGGTCCTAAATAATATACTCTGGAACGAGTATTGTGTATGCACGATGTGTGTTTCCAGCATAATTTCATGGTACGCCACCACGCGAAAGCTTTGTGGGTGAGCCATTAGAAAAGATAAACATTTTCTTATCCTAATCACAAAAAAAAAAAAAAATTAGTAAAGAAAATTGTGGTTTGATCTAAGCTAACTAACGAGGACTAGGTACAGAAACTACTCTGAGAGCCTCTTGCCGGATTGGTTTTTGTGTATCTGTGTAATTACATAAAGAAGAGTGCTGGCAAAGGGTCCTGAATGCACAACTCTGATCTGGCATTCTTCTTCAGTGTGTTGGGTGTCGGAAATATTATTTAATTACTTTTTGTTTCTATTTCAAAATTACGATGGTTTAGTACTCCAGAAGGATAAAGATCTGCCAAAAGATAGCACTTCTCACCTACAAAAGCTATGTCTCTTTGGACCTTATTCTTCTTGCTGGGACAGCTGAATTTTATTTTGCCTATTGGATGCACTTACATGGTGGCTCCTAAGTTCTTCTCAACACGGGCACCCATATTTGCTGACAACTGTCATGACCTAGATTTAGTCCTAAAATCAGAGAGGAAATGCTCCTTGGCCAGGTAGCTCCATCTCCCTTCAGATACGCACATGCTATAATATGCACATCATGTTATAAAAACAGCCCCCCTCACTAGATCCTGTAAAGGCTAGACCTTGAATTTTTTTCCCTGAGGGGGTAGAAGTCACTGAATCTAAACTTCAGTGTACATAGAAAGCATGTGTAGCAGTTATGTGCTCAAAGATAAACTCAGTGCTAATGTGCAGTGAATCAATGCTGTCTGTGAGCTCACAGGCTGCTGCAGCTCTGCTCCTGACTTCTTGTCAGTAGCACTCCCTGGAGAGAGCAAATGATGTTTAAAAATCATCCTTGCAATCCAGTGGTTGACAGTGGAATTTGCAAGATAATTTGCCACAATATTTGCTGCTCTTTAGAGAAGTTGTGAGCAGCAACCAAGTCTGATGTTGCAGCTATTTTGGAGAAGATGTAGAAAAAAAAAGACACCCAAAGGAACCTTGACGTTCAGTCCCACGCTACCCTTCAGCATGTTTGGAGAGGAATATAACTTCCTGCTTTTCTAAGCTAAGTTGGCTGCGTGGGGGGACTCCTCAGTTCCAAAATACCTGCTAACTAGAATGCTCGGACCCAGTTTCTGCTGCTCTGTGGGCAGTTGTGTACTTTGCTGTCTTAATCTGGAGAACAAGCATCTTTGTAAAATAAATACAGTGTTGTGTGCCTTCAGTTGTTTGTCAGTGAACTTTTGTCTGGGAATCTCACATTTAAAGACAATAAATAAAAAGAAGGAGCATCTTGCTGAGAAACCACAGCTCTTTCTGGCAGCCTGGCTAAGAAGTGTGTATACATACTATTTGTATAGTCACCTTCTGCATAGGTTCCTTTGTGGGTCCTTATTAAAAGATACTTCTGGGTTCTTGTTCTGTTCACTTCTGCTCTCTCTGACCAGCCTCTTGATACTGGTTTTATTTGTGGGTGATTGGTGCTCGTTAATTATTTTAGGCCTTGCAAGTGTAGAATCCCATGGTGCCACTTGTAACTAACTTCCATACCAATTTGGTACATTTGGCAAGAAAAATATTCTCTTATATTCAATCTAGTACTGAGGTAAGGAAAAGGTGTTTCTCCTTCTTTGAGTATCAATTGTAATTAAGATTCTGCAGACCAATTCATGCCTGCAGTGCCAGTTCTACAGTTCCTTTGTAATCATTTTCTGCCCTGACATACTTGTCCAATCTTATTTCCTTTATGTGGATGACAAAAAGCAGAATTTGCTACTACAACTAGAAGGCAGTTAAGGTACAACTAGAAGGCAGTTAAGGTTTCTGAATGTCACTTAAACATTAGAAATGTAGTTGTACACTGAGCCAGCAGTGCATAGATGGCAGTTGCTTACCCCATTTTTGTTATCCATGCTTGCTGCTGTCATCCCTCAGGGATGAAGAGGAATTTTTGATCCTATTCTAATGCCATAAGTACTGCTGAGCTTGTTAAGATGTGAGAAGAGTGGAATAGTCAGGTATTTGTGGTTTATCCAGTAAGTGAGGTTTTCTTTGAGTGGTGTGGGTAATCAGAGGAAAAATACCTATAATTTAGGCTGCTGTAGTCTACATTTATTGTCTTCATTTTCACTGGAATACTGAAAACTCCTGTCGTTTGTAGTATTGGTGGTAGAGAATGTTGGGGTTTTTTTTTACCAGAGCTTGGTAATCCTGTGCTGTTGCCAGGATTTCCACTCATGTATTGAATTGCTGTTGTGAAGTTTGTTCAAAACAGTGTATTTAAATGCTGTTAGTATATCTTTTCCTTTCCAAGATCTGCATGATCTTTTGGGAACCCTGTCTCAGTTTTGGGAAAAAAATAAAGTGCCTTTTTCAACAAATCTAGCTGCAGGCATAAATTCCATGACCTGCAGGTCCCAGTTTGGTTGGAAGTATTCTAATAGAACAACAGCTTCATTCCATGTAATCAGTTTTTTCTCCCTGTGTAAGTGACACTGTCTGGCTTTGTCCATCTTGCCCAGACCACAGTTCTTAGCAACAGCTTTAACAAGTGCATGTACACAAAACTGGCATGAAAAGAAGGATGGATGGATGGATGGATGGATGGATGGATGGATGGATGGATGGATAACTAATAGTGCAACTTCATTGCTCAAGCAAGTAGTCAGGAACATGCACAGATTTGTCTGGTCTCTAGGTAATAGATACAAAACCAAACTTAAGAACACAAGCTTGTACCAACACCTGTAGGAGTACTAGAGAACTCTTGGGTACAGTCTTGGTCCCACAACAGAAAATGATGAGTGCTGTCTAGAGGAAATTACTTGGGATCCAGATGCATCTGTCAGTCAGACAATTGATGAACTGACCTGTGCATCAGAGCTGCTTGCTGGAAGAGAGAAAGAATTTACTTCTGAATTTGGATCCTTGAAAGCCTTTGGGATTTGCAGTGTGGTTGTCAGCAGAGGTGGGCTTCAGATCTTGCCTGGGAAGCTGCAGGACAAGGAAACCATTCCTTGCCAGGATTCTCACAACATGGGATTGCTACATTAAAAGCATCTTGAGCATTCAGTTGTTGTCTTACTTGGTGATGTTTGAATGAGTGAGTGGTACAGGCTCCATCTGTGGAGCAAAGGCAGCCCATGACTGCGGCATTCAGCTGATGATCACTGGGGCTGGCTTCAATTTCTTGTTTTGTCAGACTCCTCAGAACTCTGGAGAAAGTTTTAAGGGTTTTTTGTGCTTCGTCTTTTTTCCCTGCATGAAAGTAGTAACACTGCTTTGCAGAGTGCCAAGACGATAAATGCAAAGAACTGCACAGAAATTGGATTTCACGTAAATCTCAGTGGTGAGAGAACATTCCCAAATCAGGCTGAGAACTTAATGGTTATGTGCCTTAATTTCATTTTCTTCTTGTTCATGGAAATACAGTCGTACAGGGTAGGGATAATTTCATGCAGATTCATAAAGATGAATGCTATGTATTTAGGTGCTTAGCATTCTGAAGATTACTTCCAGTTGTAAGTGGTTTATAGAAGGTTTTATTTAAATTTAAAGCTTTAAATTCCTGAGATTTCTCCAAATGCATTCAGGAGAGATATCTTCCTTGCTGTAAGGAGAAAAAAGCAAACAAACAAAAAACCCACCCAAACCATGTGCATATACAACATATTTTTTTCAGTTTCCTATGTGGAGTGTTCCGTTGTCTATGTATTTCTTCATGTGTTAAAATTGCAAAATACAAATTTGGCTTCCATGCTTCAACTCAGATGAAACCGTTTAGCAAATAATGACTTGCAAGGGTCATAACTTCAATGGTGAGAGCCCAGAGATTCTGTGGCTTACACTGTCCCTAACTGTTCATAATCTTAAAATGTTACTGGAATTAAGGACTGCTGCTTTTTCATATACTTGTGTTTTTCAAAAAGGAAACAGAGGAATATTTAAAGTACTGATACACTGTTATTGTCAGTTCTTAAAGGTGATAAGAGAGTAAAGAAGGGTTAGTATGGTTTACTATAGGATAAATGGAAGAAATAATCTAGGTTAGTCATAATAATAGGGGTATCCAAAGCTGCTGGTTGTCTTTAAATCTGATTAAATAATTGGAGATGCTCGCAGTCCTCTTGTGAAAGGACACCCCGACAAATAAAATTCTGAGCATGCAATTTTAATGACTTCTGTGAATATGACTTATCAGATTACTTGTGGTATTTTAAAATCCAACTGGGACTGCAAATTTCTTGTCTGCCACAAATAAATTAGTGCCATTTAGCTTCCAATTATGCAGCTTACAACCAGGTTAATCTTAATTGATTATATGCTTTCAGTGTGTTTGCATATGACTGTCCAATAATCAAAACCTTTCTAGATGCTGGTGATTAAGTTTTTTGGAGTGTGGGGTTCATGGAAGAAAAAAATGTTGCTCAGAATTGTTTTTGTTTGAAAGAGACAGAAGCCACTGCTGTGCTGCATAATGCCTGTGCATAAAGGGACACAAGTCTTTGCTTTTAAGGAAGGCTGACCTAGTTGCTTGACATTTGTTTTCATCTAAATTATTTTTATATTCCAGTTAGTTTGGAACTTCTGCTTTCTAGGTGAAGGATCCCCAGCTGATGTTGCCTGTGAAGAAAACAGTTACTGCTGGCCATGCTCAGAATACCTCTCTCTTTTCTCATGGTGTTTTTTGCCTTCATAATTCACAGGGAACTTCTAAAATACTCTTTTATGAGTACTTAACTGACTCTCAATTTACAGACACTCTCTGTTGTTTAAATGCACTGACCTGAATCTTGGGAGAGAGCATAGATAGTGTAGTGGCTCATTCTCTGGGCAAGTGTTTCAAAGCTTCCAAGTGTTAAAATTCCTCTCCCAAGTCCAAGAAGGCTTGGCTACAAGAACATAGAAATACTGTAGGGATCTTTATACTTAAAGAACATCATTTAATAGAACACATTTATTAATTTCAAAGCTTGTCCTCTGTTTAATTTTGCCAAGAGAATTTCTTAGAGGAACATTTTTGCAGCACAGTGTTGATCAATAATATGTAAGTTGTGTTCTGGACATTAAAACCAAGGACTGTCATCTCCAAATGACCAGATCAGTGAGTGTCACCTTACTCACTTTCAGATTTCTTTAAAAGATTTTATGCCAACGGGTAATGAATTAAGAAAAAAATATAGTCTCTTTATTGGTCTCTTTAGCTCTTTTCTCCTGCTTGCTTTTTTTACACCCACTTGCCACTTTTCACTTATCCTTCAAGCTCTTTGGGGCAGGGACTGATTCGTGGTTACTTTGCTGGGGTCTTACATTGCATGTAGTGGAATGTCTCAGAGCCTTCATTTTTTAATTAGCTGGGTGAAATGTACAGCTTTAAGAAAATTTGCAATTTATCTCCTTTTACATTTTGCACCCCCCTGTTCTGCTTTAGACAGAGGGTTTGCTACATTAAACACACTGTGGACCTGTCAGTGTCCTGCAGCACTTTTCTGTATGGAGTGATTTGATTTGAGACTGGCCTATTGGGGATAAATGCCAACAGCAGTCTCTCTTGTTCTGAAGCACAGACAGTGTTTGAATAAGCTCTAAATTTTCCATAAGAAATTCATCAACTGTAAAAGGCAAAAGCAGTAGTTTTCACTGCTGTCTTGTAAAGGAGCTGCTATCCTTCCACCTAAAGAAAGCTCAAAATGGTGTTTTCACAGGGTTTGTCTCAAGTCCTTTGTGACTCACAGTGCTAGGCTGTGTTCTGGGCTGGCATCGTTTTCGTGAATAAAACAATAGCCACAGCCTGCAAACAAGAGGACAAAAGCGTTTTCAAGGCCATGCTTCTAGCAAGCGAAAAAGCCCAGACCGTTCAGGAAAGAGGGAAGTCGTGGAGGGAAGTTAGCTATTGCCAGTGTTATGGATAGTGCAGTGTAAGAGAAAGAAACAATACAATGAAAAAAACAGATGTGAAATAAGAGAAGACAGCAAGAATTTGTCTTGAAGTTACTTTTTGCTATGGCTGTGCAGGAGTGCAGCCTCACTAATAAAGAACCTCAAATTGTGGAAGCCAGGTGTCTTTTCCAGAGAAGGGGGTAGATTTAGCTTGTCAGCCCTGTGGGGACAGTGCTTCATACTGACCTTATGATGGCTTCTGCAAGAGTTGGTAACGTCTTTGTCCTTTCTGAGCATTGTGCTGGCAGTTGCTTTTCCCATTAAGTAGCAAGAAGCATAACTCGAGGCTGAGCAGTGTAAGCGAGGTTAAAATAAGAGAATACAGTGACAGTGGGAGTCAGTGAGACTCCACAGATATGTTTTCAGTACTGTTCAGACTACTGAAGTTAGTAAGGATGGTACTCATCTGATGTGGCTGTCGGGCAATGGTGTAGCATCTCTGTAGAAAGTTTCTGGAGATGGCTGCCAATTCTGTTAAGGACAGATTTCAATGCCTTGGTCTGTGCTTGTACTACATTCAAGTTTGGTTTAGATTACGTACTTCCCCTAGGGCAAAGTATAAAGAGATCAATGCAAAAATTAACTAGCAACCTTCCTAGTGCCTTTCTCATCATGCCCTAGGCTGAATGAGTATCATAATATGTCTTTGAGATTGCTTCAGCTGTATCTTTGCAGGTTTCCTTGTAAGAAATAAGTAATTTTGTTAATTAGGTGATTTAAAAAAAAAAATTCTAGCTCTTAATCTGAATGTAGATGCTTAAAGATGAGTAAAAATGTAAGTTCTTGCAAATATGTCTCAAATACTTACTTGTGGAGCTGCTAATTCATATATTGCAAAGGAATGCTTGTGTTGGGTTTTCCAGTGGGATCAAAACTTGTGATGAACTGAAGAAATCACCCTGAACTGCCTTGAACTTTGGGAGCAAAACCAGAATGTTGTACAGAACTGGCTGCAGAAACGGTCTTAAAGGGAGGAAGGCACATAAAGGGAGTAAAATAGGTATCCCATGTAGGGAATAAATATAGGACAAAGTTTGCAAATAGAGTCTGGGATAGGGATAAGACAACAGGAAGCTCTTCTAGCCTGCTGAAGCTGAGAACGTGCACTGCTTTCTGGAGATCTCTGTGCTACCCATCTGGTGGCTGCCCAGACAAAACAGGAGAACCATCTGCCTTCCAGCTGGCCCGTCAGAAGGTGCCTACCGGGAAGCTCACGTGTTTGCTTGTGGAGCCTGTCAGTCCTTGCAGCCCAGAGATGGGATGTGAGGATCACCAGAGAAAGACAGAAAAGGGGAGAACAGGAAGAAGAGGAATGCACACAGAGAGGGCTTTCTCTTCATTGTTAGAAACTCTCCGTGTTGTCCGCTTGTTTGTGTGAAGGTGCATCCTTCCTTTGGTGTCGTCTGAACAGGGAGTCGTGGTGTAAAAACCAATACTTAATTTTTCTTAAAGTTTCAAACATATGATCTTGCATCCATTTGTCTTAACCTGTGTTAATGAATGAGTGGAAATCAGCTTAAAAGGCAGTGCATGGAAATCTCAAACTTGAGTGCTGACTTTCCTCATCTTTCCTGAAAGTATGTTCAAAAATTATTAAAAGGATCTGAACACTTACTGACAAACAGTCGCTCCCTGTAGTGGAACAAGACAAAAATGGCAGTCTTGCAGATTTGGCACAGTTTGCTATAAAATCAGAGATATTTTGCTGTAAAGTTCACTTTTGGTTCATGGATTGCTTATTGGCTTCTTGTTACTTGCTTTAAACTTTTATGGAAACACTTAGATTCATAACAATGCTTAACATTCAGGAGACCTCCTAACACCCCCTATTGCAGAGGCTTAGTCTGGGATTTTTTTTGTTTGTTTGCTTTGCATAACGAGTCGTTAAATCATAAGCAGAAGGATTGCTGTGAAAGTCAGCACATTTTGCTCTCCTTTGTAGTTCTTGTAGTTGCAAGGGAAGAGAAGAGCAAGTGAGGCAGCATCTGGCCGGGTCATGGACACCAGGAGAGGTGATGGGATGGAGGGAGCCCTGAACCTCGCTGGGTAAAGGAATGGAGCCGCTTCAGTCCCTAATGAGGTTTACTAAGAACAGCAGCAGGTCCTTTGCCAGTCTTGGCAGGGGCCAAGGGTATTAGCTGTGTGCAGGGGTTGAAATAGGAATCAAGGTTTATTTTTAGCACCGGTCTCTTCAGGGCATATTGGAAACATGATCAGGGAAGGGAAGTACCATCATGCTCAGTGTGAGGGAGGCACCTCAGCACCTGCACTGTTGTGATCATGAGCTGGAGGTGAAATTGGGAGAGTTGGATTTATCTAGAACGTCACCTCCTGGTGTTTCTGTGGATATGGTTTATCTCTGATTTGCTTGGCCAGACCTGTGGTGCTAAATGGCGATGAGGGCGCAGAAGGAGAACTGCTTCCCAAATTACCTAATCATGTTATGTTTTAAATAGTTCTATTTTATTATGCGTGTATGCAGATATTACTATTGGCCTCATGCATGGTTTATACTTTTATTAATTTTACCTGGAGATAAACACACACATTATGCTGATCACAAAGTATTGTTGTGAAAGACTACTGTGGGAGGGCCAGCTCAGAATAGAAATGAGATTTAATTTGACTCTTAAGAGAATTTTTCATCTGCAGGGAGTTTGCTGAATATGTCCATAAAAGCACCCCCCCAGTAATGCAACATGTGACACGGATTCTAGTGAAATGGTTGTTAACTGGTTTCCTGTTCTGGGGTATCCTGATTCATTACAGAAGTATTAGGCTTATTTTACAGAGATGTATTTTGTGGAAAATTCTTTTCAATGAAGCTTCGCTCCATAGCAGACTGCTACATTCATTATGGAAAACTAGGCAAAGAAATTATAGGTATCTGTGCCAAAAAACATTTAAATGTATTAATTATTAAGGTTTCTTTTATCATATTAAAGCAAAATAAGAAAATAAGATATGTCTTTTTTAAAGATTGCATAGTGCAACAATATGCAATGCATTTTCTTTTATTGTAGTAAAATGTGGACTTCAAAAATCACAGTTTTGTATTGTAAATTTACCATGAAATTGTCAAGGGCTATAAAACCTGTCTGTTGACCAGGGACTTTGTGAAATTGAGCTCACATATCTCAGGGGTGATGTCTGTTCCCCTTTTATTAATCTGTTCAGATCCCCAGTTCACATTTAATTCTGGCTTTCTGTTGGTTAAATGGATCACATCCATGTGACACGAAGGCGCACGCCTTGTGCCTCAAATCTGCTACTTTCAAATTTGTAAGCACATTGTTTCTATGCAAATAATGAAGCATTGAAGGAGTGAATATAAAATATTTTATCTGACATACAAAAAACCTTAATGTGCAAAGTCCTCTGGCTGGGTATTTCTAAACTTTTTTCACCTCTGTGTCCTCTGCAAGCTGAACTGTTTGTGTAACCCACTTTCCTGTCTTATAGAATCTCAAGTAATCTTTTGCAACCTTAATTAATTAAGATAAACTGACTAATTGCTTTGCAGATGTGACACATTTTTAAATCAGTGCCTTCTAATCATGAACATTATTCCAACTGTATGTTTATTTTTGATTGAGTAAATAAATACATAATCCCCCATATCCATTATGGCTGGTTTGTTCACCAAGATTTTTAATAGTAAAATACTTCTGCAAGTAAAATAAAATTAATATTCTACCTGTTTAATTGCAGGTTGCTTCTTACTATAACTTAGTTATGGAAATTTGGATATTTAAACTTTGAGAGTTGAGGCAAAATTCCAGTGTTGGTCTTAACTGAAGCTGGTGTAGGTGCAGAGTGAATTTGTTCTGTTGGGATTATTGCCTGCCTGGGTTGAGTTGGCTCAGGCTGCCTGGGCACCTCTGTCTCCTCCCTTGAGGAAAGATGTACCTGGATTTCTGTATTTGTCTGAAATCTAAGTGATATTTGAAGAAGCTTATGTTCCTTCAGCCTTTGTGATGTATGAGGGTGTCATTGGATATGAATGCTCTGGCTGTACATTTCTGCTCTCAGAATACCTGCTGTGGGCTGCTTTTCCTCTGGCTGTTTCCACTTCTACTTGTGTTAAAATAGATAATTCTGTTGTTCTCCACTTGGTGTTTTTTTGGGCTGGATTCCCACCCATGTGACATGCAACAGTGTACAAAAATCAGATTTTTGTCTGACTTTTGATCTAGATAGTGAAATTACAGTGAGCCCTTTTTAAGCTGTTTTTTTTGCCAATTGGTAATCTCATCATGTCGTAGTATCTGGTCCCTGACTTGTTTGAAAAAAGCCTCAGAGATGTATAGGATGGGGTTGAGGAAGACTTTTGTTTGCTGCTGCATTGAAAAATTAATTCAAGACTTGGCAACAGCTTCGGGTGATAATTTAGAGTTGCTGAATAAGTATTGTAATCAGCATTTATCACTGACATCACATGGGATTAAACACTTTGAGGTGATTGTTCTTGGGCATAGCCTTAGGGAGGGTTATTACCATGACAGAACTAGTTGTCATGGCAATGCATGGAGAAGAGGGAGACTCTTCCTTCCCCTTTTGCATTCTGCACTACTCTTATTAAAGGGAAGTCAGATCATTGGCAAAGTTGTAGTCTTCTTTTTTAAAATATAACAGCAAATTGTGCTATTGGTCTTTCATGTTCTGGTTGAGATCACAGCACGTTACATGTTCCTTTTGTGGATTTGTGGATTTGACTTTTCTGTGTAAAACTGTCCTCAGCTTTCTCATGTTTGGGTGGTTGTGTGGTGTGTTGCCTTGCTTCCCCTGAAGCTGGACTTTTCCAAGGAACCCAGTTGAGCTCCCTGTGTCTGTCAGCCAAGGTGAGAACAAGGTGGCAGTGTGTGAGGACACTTCTGTTTGAGCTGTGCAGGGCACTGGGGTAATGCTGTCTTACAGGTTGCCCTGCCTGCTTTCCCTGTAACGCTTCACCTTCACACCCTGCAAGGTGATTAGAGAAAGTTGATACCAAAACAAAGAAAATCTGGGGAGAGTGATACAGTAAATTAGTCTCCCTGACTTGTTAATGGGTTTTGTTATTTAGCGAAATTAATATTGGTAGCATTTCTTTTCTGTGTGATTATCTGTGAGTCATAACCCTGCATTTTGCTGACATCACCTTGGTGGAACTCAGATAAGGTGAATGGGTCTCTGCACAAATGCTCAAAATTACTGTTTTGGAGTCTAATTTATAATTAAAATTTATCCAGTTTCAGAAGTATGTTGTAAGCATCCCATAATGGTTTACTTTATGTAGCTAATCCCCTTTCTGTTTCGTGTCATGAAGTAATGACAGGTCTTCATAAACCTCTCCCTGCTTGGGTCTCATCAAAATATGATTCTACCAGTGCTAATGGATTATTACATACATGTATCCAGACCACAAATGCTCACATGGTAGCAAAGTGTTTTTATTATTAAGTGTAAGTCAGACAAATGACTTTGCAAAATAATGGGGTTTGTCTTAGAAGGGTTATTAAATAAGTTTGATCTTTGAAACTCTATAGTCTTAAAACATAAGGTTTGGTAAATGTTGTTTTTACAACAAAAAGCTATACTAGGTCTCAACTCTCATTTGACGAGTACCTCCTTACAAGTTGAGCAGCCCCCAGTTAGTTATTTAATAAAAGCATCAACAACCTCAAATAGAATTTTATGTATTTATTGTAGATACTTATTTCATGAGTTTCAGTTGTAGAGCTTTTCTCAATGTGGAATGATTCTTTCTCACAGTTGCTGCAGCCCAAGCCATAGCAGAAGAAAGAAGAAGCCAAAGTGGCATTAGCCCTCTTGCAGTCCAGACCTCAATAAAGACAGCAACTAAACCAGGTATAATTAGAGGTCATTGCTCTTAATGAAGTGCTGGGTTCACAAGGGAGAGTTAGTAGGGATTGAAAAGAACATATTTAAAGAGTAGTTTGGTGCTCTTTCTTCAGGGGGCATCAGAGCACAGAACCACCTTGTAGATGGTTTGTAGGTCTGATTTTGATGACACATTCTTCTTTTGACTGGCTCAGAGTTCAGCTGAAGTTGCCTGTCTTGTAAGCGAGGCATGACAGCAAAGACAAATGATTGTTTTGTGCTCTGGGCAAGTTAGCAGCTCACTTCTTGCTGAAATTCCAGTTTTTATACCTGCAAAGACTGCATAAGTCTTGGTTCTGCTTAGTCTGCAAATGAGCTGTCCTGCAGTGCTCTGAATTTGTCATGACAGGTGAACTATCTGTTCCCGGATGACATTTTCCTAAATTCCTGTCATTCTTGTTCATGGGAGTTAATATGTACAAGAGTGAGGATCAGAGCTGAATTTGGAATAGGGTATGTTCTAACACGTCTGACTTCTTAGGCTTTCTTTTGACTTCACTATGGCGTCTGCTTTCTCTTGTACCTTTTAAAATTGTGTTGTGAGGGAATGGAGAGGGGGAAAAAGGAGGATGTTCAGCTTTCTATGAATATTTCAGATTGTGTCTTTAATCCTTATATAGAGTGTGCAGTGATTTGGTGGTGTGTGCATCTCTCAGGAAGTTTCATTCTCCTTTTGATAGTAAGGACTTTTTATTTAAATTTGAATGTTCAAAATAGTTGACAATTATGTGTCTTAAATTTTTGTTTTGACAGTGATAGATGGTTCCATGCTAAGAACAGAAGAAAGGCAAAGACTGGCCAGGGAGCGTAGAGAAGAGCGGGAAAAGCAACATGGTATTTTCATGTTTCACTTGAAATACAATTTTCTAAAATGTTTGTGTTAAAGGAATTACTATCCCCCTTACCTATGTTCTTTTTGTCACTTTTTGTCAGTGTGCTGAGGACAAGAGACAAGGTCTGCTCTTGGTCTTGCATCAGTGTCCATCTGTGAACCTGAATGAAGAAGTTTTTGATTTGAGAGGAAAACAACTGTAGAGAGTTTTAGCTTTTTGAAATTCTGTGTCACTTCTGACCTTCCATTGTTTAGTGATCACCCAGCAAATTTAGCCAGTTCCTTATTGAAAGCCTTAACAAAAACACTTTGGAAAATAAAACTTTTAGCTTAGAACTTCTTCCTATAGCTCTGAAGACTGAGGTTTGGAGAATGCTGATTCAGAGGAAACCAAAAAAGATTTAGCTACTTGAATGGCTTGTTTGCCTTGAACACTGCTTCCCTTGTTTCCCAGCACACTGAAATGACTCCTGGATTGAAGTGTCAGCAGTATACACTTTATCTTAGCAGGGAATCTGAGACTAGAGAACAGCAGAAAACTCTTGCCAAGCTTTATGCTGTTTGTTATGTGAATCAGTGCATGTGTGTGTAGCAGGAGATGAAGGGGTCACAGTGTGCCCTGCAGTCCTGGGTCTTGGGCTCCCAGCTTGTGAGGAGAGAGGTCTTTCTGAGCTGCATGTTTGTTTCTGAATGTAAAAGCAAAGACCCACAACAACAGGAATTATTGTGTTATCCTAATATGGGAACAGAGTAGTATTATGATGCATATAAAATTCAGAAATATTTTGGGGGCCCTATATGTAGATGCTGCCTGTGCGTTGTTGGTGTAATTGTCTGGTTTCTTGGTTCATTTCATCTGTCTGGCCATGGAAAATACCCTGTGCATTCACCCACTAGCTTTGTGTCACAGGACCTGAGGCTTCCTGTTGAGCTGCACACAGCTGTTCTTGGTGGAGGCTGCAGAGAATAGTGATATAACTATTTTGAACTCCAAGGCAGGAACTGTAGGCTCTTCCCATCTTGTCACTCAGTGCCTTAAATATTATTATATTTTGTTCTTAAAAAAAAAAAAAAAAGAAAAACATGACTTAGAAAATTCTGCTTTTTGATTCTTAATTTACTGCTTCCTTACAGAGACATCACTATTATGTTGATAAAAGCGTATGCTTAACATAGGAAATATACATATCCTGATATTCCTGTCTAGACAGTAAAGTCTAGTGGCAGGCAAGGTTCTAGTTCCACTTCCAACCAGGGGACAGAATTAAGGATGAACCTGTTGTCATGTGTGATGTCATCCACCTCTGCAAGCTCATCTTCCTGTGCATTTTCATTTCAAGTGATAGTAATTCTGCTTGGAATGTCTCTTGCTTGTAAGTTGCATTCCAATATCAACAAATGGCTAAGTTTGATTTTAATTTTTTCTTAAAAATATTCTCACAGCTGCCAAAGAGACACAAATCCTTGAAAAGGAGAGAAAAGCAAAACTCCAGTATGAAAAACAGTTAGAAGAAAGGCAGAGAAAGCTAAAAGAAATGAAGCAGAAAGAGGAACAACGGAGGGCAGCAGTAGAAGAAAAGAGGAAACAAAAAATAGAGGAGGAAAAGGTAACACACATCAAAGTTCTATATTTTAAAAGAGCTACATTGTTTTCCTACATTACCATGCTCTGAAGTGGTGTGCATGAGAAGCTTATGGAAATGATGAATGTATTAGAACATAAAAGTATTTTTCACATCTACAATGGGCTGTGTAGACACATGTCCACCTTCTCCACAGAGTTTTAGCTATAGCTGAGGCACTCAGGACTTCAGGAGCTGTGGCCGTTTGAGCACTGGCTATTTTTCACATGAGCAAAAAGCCCACCCCATATTCCTAGATTTCCAGATGCCTTCAGAGCACGCTGTAGACTCTTGTCTGTAAATCAGCGTGGGTGACAGGTCTTAGATTTAGTTCTCTTATTTCCATGTCTTCCTTCCTTTTGGCCCTGCTGTGGCCTGAGACTCACATTCTCTTAGTTCTTCTAAATCAGAATTCATTCCTGTATGATGAAAGGTGGTGATGTTACCTGTGTATTTGTCCTTTGCTGCTCTGAACTGTGTAGTGACTGTTCTCACTGGCCTTTGCTCTGACTGCACATGAACAGGCAGAGCGGTGTTTGAGTTTGGGACTCACTGCAAATGAATGGAAGCTGATAGCAGAAATAAATACATGAAGTTACTCCATCCTTTTGACAAGTAGCTCTGTTAGTGCATATTAAATGTGCAGGTTCTGAAAGAGTTCATTTCTGGGGTGTCAGCAGTGGAAGCATCACACGTCTATACTTCCATAAGCTGGTTGTAAGAACTTGCTGTGGATCATTGGTGCAGAGCCTGTAAGCCTGGCTGGCTGCTCCTTTGGAGTCCAGCATTGTTATACTGTTCTAGCAATCCATCTTTTCTACCCTTTTTGACTGGCAGTATTCTACACTGGTATTTGGTTTTCTGTAGTCAGCTCCTGGGTGTGAGCAGATTGATATTTCATTTGAACTTCATGGAATAGTTTACATTGCTGGAGAACAGAAATGTTTGGGTGGGCTCTGAATGCAGTCCAGTGCAGTGTCATTTCTTTAAGAAACTACTTTATGCAAAAAGCATCCCTTATGCTTCAAAAAGATGTTACATTTACATTTATTACATTTATTCACGTAGTTTTGAAGATGGTAGATACGTTTTAAGTGGCCTCCAGAGTGAATAATCAAGGAAGACAAGGACTAACAATGAGGTCTTAATCTTGTCTTTTACTCAGTCGCTGGAGATGACCTTCTACATAGAGAGTTTTACATGCAGAATCTGGAAGATGGGAAGACAGTATGGATTTGACGTGTAAAACCTTGCCTTCGATCTGAAAGTTGAAACAGATCTTGACTTTGGTACTCTGACCGGAAGAAAAGATACCAGCAAGATACCATCTACAATTCTAAATTTGGTAGATAGAAGTGCATCCAAATAGATAGACCCCAACATTATTAACTTATTCAGCTAAGTCTCATTTATTTAATCATCTAATAAGGTAGAAGCAGCACAGTAGCAAATACTGTGGAAAAGGAAGTGGTTCTAAGAATCTTGAAGACTATTAGCCATGGTGAGGGTTCAGATACCTGTCTCCCCAGAGCTCCTCAGTTATTCTGTACATCTCTGGAGTTCACTGTATTGAGGCCTTGAGCTCATTTCTGTCATTTGCAAAGTGAAGCCTGTGTCTTTAACTCTGACTGAAGAATTACTGCACTGCAGATACCTCCATGGAAATACAATCTACAGATTACATAATGTCTGGGTACTTTGGCACCTTAGATAAACTCTAGTTCAGGTTTCTCTAACAGAGGGGAAGTTAAGCTTTATATTTCAAACAAAAACTTCTAGTTTTATCTTTTGTCAGTGAGCAGAATCCTCCCTTCCAAGTTTACATTGTGTATTTTTCATGGCGACTTTTTTAGTTTGTGTTGTGGAATGGTGTTGAAAGAAGGTGAAAGTCTTGTGTCCTCAAGTGGGAGAAATGGCTGTATATTAAGTTCCCTTGACATCTTACTGCAGTGTATCAGCAGCAAATACTGCTTCAAAAGATCACTTGGGATATAACTATTCCGGAAGAGAAATGTGTTGTTGACACGTGTGGAAACCTGGCTGGAAAGAAAGAGTCTAGCATGGTTATAGTTCATCTTTATGCACAAGAGCTAAAAGCTCCCCTGTTAGCAGTTACTAGTTCTGGAGACAGCAGCAAAAGCTTCTTTCAGCCCCCTTTGTCCTGTCAGCAGTGGTTGCTGAGGCTTGGAGTTGATTGGTCTTCTTTTGCAGTTTTGCCTTATGTCTTGCTGTTTCTGGTTTCATCACATCTCTCTTAATGTCAGTGTCTGTTAAGACCTGGGTCATTGTTTTTATAGTTCTTTGAAAATACAAATGACCTTATACTTAGTATTTTATAATAGAGAATTTTTATCGTCTTCTAGAAAGAACTTCATCATACAAATGGTTTCAAGGGTAATCAATTACTTTTGCTCAGTTTGGGGTTCATCCCTATTTAGAAAATAAGTAATGCTGTTTACTGAATAGGAAATCTGTTTGGTGGCTATTTTAAGTAAAGAGTATAATAGATTATCTGTGCTTTAGCTCAACCTAATCATGTTTGCAGTGTTTTGAAGCCATTAATTACCTTCAACATCCTTTGCATGATAATTTTTGTAACAAAAGCCTGGTAGAACAGATTATAAATCATACTGGGGGTCTATATTTTCTGGTGTGGCTGTGGTTAACAGTTAAAAGCTTCATGGAGATGTTGTTTGGTAGGAGCGCTACGAAGCAGTTCTGCATCGCACCTTGGAACGGAATCAGCGGCTGGAAACACGACAGAAGAGATGGTCATGGGGGGGATCCATAACTCCAGACTCAGAAGGCAAAACAGGTAAGCAGCACCGTATTTTAGCAGAACTAAAATCACAGAATGTTATGTGTGAACATGGGCAGATGCAGCACTATTCATAGGCACCTGGGCATCCTTTCCTATCTTGGATCTTAAAGCAGGATCTATGGGTAGCTCATGGGGAAAGTATCATATCTGTACTTGCCCTGAAATGTTACTCAGACTTAGAGCTATTTTTGACCTTGGGAAGAGCTGGAGAGAAGCTCTATGGGAAATACAACATGTGACAGCACTGCCAACCCCCAAACGTCAGAAAAGGAGAATTACAATGTGTGATGTTAAGATAATTCAGAGTCCTCCAAATGCAGTTCATGTAAAGGGGTGCTAAGACTGGTGATAAAAACAAAAATACCCAGTTGTACTCTAATATGACATCTAATTCCATAACCCTTGGAGTTACGGAATGCTGACTGATTATTTGAATGCCCAGTAATGGGTAAGGAAGATGCAGTGGGGAGTCCAAGCGTCTTGGAGCATGGGTTCCATTCTGGATTAGGTGATGCATTTTAACATTCTTTAATTTGAACTGAGATCATTTTGTGTTTCACAATGAACTGCTTCTGTTTGTAAACATTCTGAAATCAGACCAGCAAATAAGGATTGCGGTGGAAGGGATCTTTTCACACACTACCTAACTACCAATAAATAACCTAAGTTATTGGCCAGGAATAAAATAAATGAAAAAAATGTTTCAATTCAGCCTGTCTTCTGTATTGGTGGAATTGTACTGAATGTGTTTTAGTACTGTCATTTTCTGTCAGCTTGAATGTGTGTTTGTAACATGTTTGAAAGTGCTGTGATATAAGTTGTCATTGTGATATGCAGCATCCCCATTTTTTGGTTAACTTGCATTTTTTTTGCTATTTGACCTCGTGACTTAGCTTCCAAACTTTCTTCTTCTACAGAACAACAGAGCACAGATGAAGGTGGAACTGGTGGTATTGATTTATAAAATTCTATTTTTCTGTTGTTTTACACTCACTACTAACCTTTTAAACTTGAGTTCTTCTCAAACTAAGGAAAACCATCTTCTTATAGATCTTTTCCTGGATCCTGGCCAGCTGTGCAACAAATGTGATCCCTAAGTAGAAAGCAGCTCCCCTCATTTTGGCTATCCCTCCCAGCTAATTCAACTACAGCATAAGTCATGGCACCCTGAGGGAATTTTCAGGGAAAGGCTATGTGTATTTGGGTTTTTAAAGATGTCTGGATACAGCACAGGGAGAAGAGAAATTCCTAGTGGCAAGTATTTGAATATAAATTAGTTCAGTAGTCTAAGATTTGGGGGTTTTAAGGGTAATTTCAGACCCTTTCATTGTTTCCTAATTTGCTAAAAGTATATGGTCGGGCTTGGTTTGTTTCCTTCTTGCTTTGTTTTACCAGCAGTTGAAGTAACATTTACAAAATCAAATGTGTGTTGCTGAAACTTTGTGAAAGGGAATGGGTCTCTTGTGCAGTTTGATACTTTTTCCATGAAGGGTTTTGCAAAATCAGGGCTGTCCCAATTATCTAAAGAGAATTCTATACATTAAGTGTGTTTTCATTAGATTTCTGGCACTTTCCAGTGCACAGACTGAGCCATTCATAGAAATGCTTTGGATCACTGATAGATGTGTTTAATAAGCAAAATTATTTCTTGTAGCTAGTTTGAGATGAAAACTCTCAGCTGAGACCCAGCTGAATCTGAATCCTGACAGGCTGTGCGTGCCCACAGCATTACTAATGCAGTGCAGCTGTCTGTGACACAGACAAGTGAGACTTGAAAATGCAGTGAAGGTCTGACTATGATTTAACTACTCTGGCAACACAGCAGAAGCATATGTATTTTAGTTAACTTTTCTCTTCCCTTACCCTGCACATCCTGAACCCCTAATTTTCTCCAAAATCAGCCAGTTTGGCTGGGTTGGTTTACCTGCTTTACATGTGTTCCTTGGATACGTATATAAATCCATTTACTGTATCTCACACTACCAAATATAATTTAAGCTTGAAACTGGAAAATCACATTTGTCTTACATGTTTAAGAAAGCACTGGGTTTTGTTCTACTAACAAACACAAAATAATGTTCTTTGCACTCTCCCGATTCATGTGAGGAAATGAGCCTTGTCTTTCCTTTTCATTGTGGAGGAAGATCTTCAGTGCTGCTGAAGCACATTTAAGATAAAATATCTTCTGACAGAAATGCTCCTGATATAATAATAGATGCTTAAACTGTGACTTATGCATCATAAAGTAACTATGCAGATACTTCAGCAACAGTAGATCAATTTGGATCACTTGGCAGCAGTCTGGAAAAAAAATTGCTATGGAGAGAAACAGATAATGCAATGTCCTAGTCAAACCCTTGTGCACCCACATTGTTTTAAAATTGTGTTTGATTTTATGTTAATGTTTCAAACCTGAAGCTATAATATGTGGGGTGGATAATGTGGACCCATGACTGGTTTTATATTTCTCATATTTATTCCAATTTCAGGGTAATTATTTTTAACTTTGAGAGCTCATTACTTAAGTATTATTAAAAATCTACCCAAGCCATGTGGGATACTTGTCTAGCTGGCTTTCTAAAAAATCCTTATATTGTCCATTTTGTCTTATATTTGCATAATTTCGGGAAAGACAGCAATTACCTTTTTTTTTACTCTGAAAAATGCCACCATATGAGCTCTGCTCCATTACATCATTGTGGCTGAATAGTGCACCTTCTCTAACTGCACATCTAGAGCAAATTTCAATGCAATATTATATTTCCACCATCAAATTCTGTGGCAGATTTGGGATTAAAACCCCATTTCTTAAAGTGAGAACCATTTGGGGAACTGATTTCAAATATTCTTTAATTATTTTATGACAAAAAGTGTTCTTGTCTATTGTATTGCTGTGCAAAAAAAAGAGCATAATCGGGTATGGCTCCCATGAACTGGGTCTGTCAGCAGTAATATTTAGGAACATTGAGTGGCAGAGCAGAAGTTTTGGGTGATAGTGTGCTCTGGAAAGTGAAGCCCACGTAACAGAACGTTTCCGTGACCATCAGCAGTTTTGTGGGATGTTGAGTGTGATTCATGAGACCACAGCAGGGATCCCACTAATGGTGAAATGTAAAAAGTTGATGAAAGCCACAGAGTCAAGTGTTACATTAATGACATTGCTGTCAGTGGTAAGATGAAACAGGAAGGGTGTGGGTCTCCCAAGAGAAATGGCCAGGCTGTGCAGTAAAGAATCGTTAATGACAGTCCTGGTAAAGGGGGTGTTTTAGTGGTGCCTGCTGAGCAGAACTAGAGGTTCAGGTGCATCAGGACTGGAGACATGCTATTAGAATAGAAATGGGGCTGCCAGAGTCTGTCCTTGCTAAATAAAGAACTTCCTTGTCCTAGTATAAGTTTGGAAGGAAGTGAGAGATAGCTAATCTTATTTTATGTAGCCTGATGTTATCCAGCCTCAGGCAATGCTGCAGCACCCTCTCTTAGTGAAACCCTGTGAGGATTAAAAGCTCCTCACTCTGAGTGATTTTCTTAAGATCCCATGTGTCTTGGTTTGAAAGACAGGTGTCTGCTGAGGAAGGCAGGAGCCCCCCTTGGAATGGAAAATACAACCCCCTTCCCTCCAAATTATTATAAATTTGAAATTAAGGGGCTTTCAGGGAGAGATATGAGGAATACAAATAACAGTTTTTTGCATATATATATATATTTATATAACAAAACAATAATAAAGAGAAACTGGCTTAAACCTGACAGAGTCAGGGGTACAACCTGGCACCCTGCCAGGCAGGGTGTTGGTAGCAGTCTGATCAGGTGGTAGCTGCAGTTCTCTTTGAAGTGGTTCTGTTGACGCAGTGATCCTATAGAAAGGTCTGGTCCTATTCGGAAGGTCCAGTGGTGGTTGTGTAGCTCTTATCCTCTGGGATCCCAGCAGGTAAGGCTGCTTGTGCTGTGTCAAACCCTAGATTTTATCCAGGTGGGAATGCTTGGCTCCTTCCCCCTGGGCGGAGCATCTCACAATGGGATGGTGAGTCATGGGGCAAGGCACTGATGGGCCCATTAACAGGAGACAGTCCAGAGGGAGGAGGCAAGGAACATTGCTACACCTGGTCTCAACAGCTCGTGGTAATAGAATACACTGTAACCCAGGACACCATGTTTCCCAGCTCCTTGCCCAGTTCCAAGCCCTGCTGCATGGCAGACGTGCTTTCTTTGGCTCTGCTGCTGCATTTTGCTTTCCCCCTTCCATTAGAAAAATAGAGAAGTTGCTGTCACATGGGCTGTGCGCTTCTTCCATTTCAAACCCCTTGATGAAGGTTTTCTTGTTTTCCCCCAGAGAAGATATTTGAGGTACTTTTTCAAATGATGTTTTGTAAATAGCTACATAACCAGACTGACTGGCTCAGGAATATCCTGTCTCTCTTCTAAAGCTTTTTTTTCTAGTGAAAAGAGCTTTAAAATTTGCAGAAGCTGTTCTGTGAATGAGGTAGGGAAAAAGTTGAGGCCATCTGATCATGCAGATGTATTGATCAAAAAAGCATTGACCTCTGCTGGGTCCCAGTAGGTGGCAGACTAAATCTCAGATTTCATGCAAGTGCTGAAGTGCTAAATTGAACCAAGAGAAATTTGTGTGAAATGTCTCTGTGATATTTGGAGGCCTTGGACTCAGTTGAGTTTGGGCAGGAGCCAGGATTTCCTTTTAAGAGCAGACACTAGAGGGTAGCCTTCCCCTTCAAAAACACCCGAATACATGAATTATGAATTTCCTGATTTTTGTGTATAAAACCTCTTAAGGCTGTTTAGTTATCCCAGTTCTCAGACTTCATTCATAAAATGCCCCATTTTTTTTTCTTCTTTTTGTTATATTAGGAAAGCATCCACTAAGCTCAGATCTTCATTTCTTAACTAGATTCAGTAGATCTCCCTCTCTCCCTCTTATCCCATGGGGACTTTGCTCTTGTTCACTGTCACAAGAGCTTCCCATAGGGCTGTCCATAGGAATCCTTATGTCCTGGCTCTGGCCATAAGGGGCTGTTGTACCATGCTGGCAAAGGGAAAAGATGCTGCCTCTGTGGTGAGCAGTGCTGCTGTGTCCTCTGGTACTTATGCACTAATGAGTTCAGATTAATCATCTTTGCTGTCCAGTATGTCAGTAAAATTGGTTACTTGTGTTAGATGTATAGAATTTCATGTGTTTGTTATGCTGGTCCGCACCACTCTGTGTACATTAATGTTTTCTGCTTATTGACTTTCTATAGCAACAGGTACATGCTTTTCCAAGGCTTTCACACTCTGGAGTAGTGTTCATCCTGAAAGTACATTATTTGAAATTAAAAAGCAGGTATTTATGTGCCTTGTAATAAACTTGGAATTCTGCCACACGAGATGTGATTTTTATGTGTGTATACGTGTCTGTATACACATACCAAAAAAAAAAAAAAAAGCCTCTTGTGGCATGTTTTTTCCCCGAAGAATTGCAGATTTGATAGGAAACATTTAAGTTAAGAGTAGCTTTTAGAGAAAAATAGGCAATTTCTAAAGTACAGCAACCTTTGTGAAGCAATCAGAAATAGGAATGCTTTCTTTCCTTTCCTCAGGACTTGGTTTTATCTCTCCAAGAGAATTTGTTTTGGTTTGGGTTTATTAACTAGTGATTAAAAAACTGTTTTGACATACCTATGTGACAGGAATGAAATTAAAGAAATTTTCCAGATCTTGTGGTTATTTTCTCTGTCTTGCCAGTCTGGTAACAACACACAGCCTCAGTAGCTTTTGTCTTTACATGTTAGGGGCATAGGGTTTAAAAATCCCTTGTTTGCACACATATGAATAAATCCTGGCATGACTCCACTAAACTCTTACCTTTTCTGTGCCTGTCCCAACTGGTGCTAATGGTGTCAAGCCTGTTCGAAGGAAAACAAAATCATTTGTGTTTCTCATTAAACAAAAGCAGATATAGCTTTCAGGATGTAATACTTGGAGAGTGAGCTCTCAGCAAGGTGTGAAAGGCTCAGTATGAAGGCAACTTCTAAAGTTATCACTTCTCTCCACAGCCAGCAAACGCTCGCCCTCCACAGCCAACCTCAAACAGGCAGAGGCTGCCGTGAGCAAACACGTGTCATCATCTGCAGCGCTTTTAAACACCTCAGATCGAAGTAAGTGTGGGTGTGTCACTGCCGGGAGCAGGGCACTGTTGAACTGGGGCTGGGGAGGAGATACAAGTTGGAATGAAACTCCTCCCTCCTCCCCTGGTGTGTGACTCACTTCATATTTTGATCTCAGATGCATTTCATGTAATTTGTTAATCCAGTTTGACTGTTCAGGGCTTTGACCCAGTTGATGTGATCTCTGTTAGAGGAGAAGAGCAACGGTAAAAATTGCTGGTTTTTTATTTTTTATTTCTGTAATTCTGTTACTAAAGTCAAATCTTGGTGAATGATTCACAGATAATTTCCCATCATCTCTATGGATTTGCATGCCTTAATTCACACCCAAAAATTTCAGTAAAGTAGAAATAGTACAAAAGTAAAATTTGCCTTGTTCTGTTAGACAGCTTCAGTGATTTGATTGCCAGTGGGAAGGAAATTGTCCTAATCTACTTGTTAAGATAAATAAAAGCTATTTGTAGGAGCACATATTTTGGCTTGTTTTAGTGTGAGATTTCCTTATGGGGAATCTTCCCAGAGTTTCATAGGAACCTGCCTGTATTGCAGTTATGGAGGTTTTTGCTCTCTTTTTTTTTTGTTTTTTCTAAAATGATGAATAAGCTAAAATCTGTTTAATACAAAAGCAGATTCAACTAGGTCTGTGCTGCAGTGTTCTGCCAGTCTGCAGCCTCTGATCAAGCAAACTCTGCTAGAAGAATCCCTGACACAGACACAGCTAAAGGTGGTTTTGCTGGTTTGTGTTGGAAGGTGATGCAGCAGAAAAATTTGTGCTCATACACTGTATGCCTGGTGGGGAAATCAGTGACTCTATCTATACTGGCAGGGGCTCTGAGTCACTGAAGACTGCTTGTGATTTTAAATTATATTTATATATTATGTGTCTGCAGGGTTCAGCTCTGGGTATGAGTCAGAAGCAGGGCTATACAGTACAAATTAAACAGCTTACAAAGGAAGTCACTAATTATCAACTAATTGGGATTGCTTTCAAACTTACTGTCATACCTTGAAATCCTTTGTCAATCTGTAGTCGCTTTGGAGAAAATATTCTTAGGTGGCCTGAAATACAACAAATTTGGACAGGACTCCAAGTGATCTATGTGGTCAGGATGTAGAGGTTGACTTAGAGTGATCCTGTGCTCTTAATCTGACACTCGGGGAGAAATGTCTGTTTGGCAAAAAGATGGGTAAATTCAGAGGACATTAAATACAGTCACAGAATGAACCAGATTGTTCTGTTGTGCATGTGTGCCTGGGAGGGTGAAGGAGCAGAATGTGGAAATGAGAAGATGATGCTTGCCCTGGATCAGTGGAGTATCTCCACTTAACACTGTGTTCTGTGTTAATTCTAGGCTCACTCATACTCATAGAGAATGTGAGCAATTGCCTTTTAAAATTCTCATATATTTTGAAAGGTGTACAAGTATGGCCTCAGTAGGTCAAGCAAGAATCTGTTGTGACTGATGTCCTGCTTCTGTGATCAGAAACATGCAGAAATATAAGAAATAGTGCTTTATATAAAGTGATTCTTCCCTGATCCAGTTTTTCTGCCTCTGAAGAATTCAATATTTTAAAGTGACTTAATCATTCTTCTTTCTCTTAGGGAAGTGGGGCAGGTGTTGGAGGGGACCTCTGGGCTTTTCAACATAATTAATCCATGCACTTTCATTTCCAGGTACCACAAAGAGAAGTGCCTCATTAAACAGACTGAATAACAAAGTTTCTCCACATTCCCAGCAGTCAGCACCCAAAGGTTCGCAGGTGGAACAGAAAGGTGCTAGGAACCAGTTTGTTTTGAGAATTGGGAGGCAGTAAATGGGATATTTGAAGATGACTTTAAACCATGTCCCAGTTCCATTATAAATGTTTTCACTCGGGCATTCATGCAGTCTGTGCACTGTGGCATAAATACCATTATGCACATTACAGTGCCAGATACTGGGTAACTGTCTTTAAACCAGCCTTATTCCTCTGAAAAATTGAAGCGTGTGGGGAAAGCAGACAAATAGTAGCCAAACCATTTAACTCATGGAAAAGTAGTGCTTCATAATGATACATTGATGGTTTTAGCTGATTAGTAAAAGCCAAGCATGGGATGGCAATTTAGAAAATCATATATAAAAATGTCTTGTTAAAAATAACCTTCCTTACACTTGGTCTCTAGGAGGAACAGAAAAGAAGAGGAGCACATCTTTGAGTAGAATGAGTAGTAAACTCCAATCCTCTCCAGAGCTAGAAAAAGTGAAAAAGGAAGAAAAACCAGGTGGTTGTTTCATAAAACTGATTTTTTTTTAAAGCCTTTAAAGTTTGAATAGGCTTAATTTCACTAGTTTCCTAGGTTCTTAAATTTCTAGGACTTTTTAATGGCTTTTTAGTTATCCAGTGTAAAAGATAAAATGGTAAAAGTTAATTTTTTACTTTCGGACAAGAAAAGAAATCCTTTAAGAAGGCCTTTGTTAAATAGCACTGCAAGCAGATAGCAACATGTCTCTGCTTAAGAGAGCAATGTATTTGAGAGCTAATAGGTTTACATGTCAGAAATGGTAAAAATGTCGCTGATTTGCTCACTGCTTAGTTAAATCTTACCTTTGCTTTTTTAAGTTCCCTTTCATTATTCAGTTTGAAAGCAACTTCTCTGTTCCTGCTGCTGGTGTAAACCATGTGCATGCAGAAGGAAGAAACCTGTTCTGACTTCAGTCTCTTTTGGTCTGTGTATTCCCCACTAGGTTACAAATAACCTCTTTCCTAGTAACTCCTTCTAAACCTGAAGAATAGCACCTTCTCTAACATGTTTTTTCCCTCCGAGCTAACAATTCTGAAACTTTCCTTTTTAGCAGCTGTTGCCAACAGTTGAAATTATTTCTGCTTCAGAATCTTTCCTGTATGAGAGAATGATGGGTGCTGTCCATGTGAATCTGTGTGTGCAGGCGATGCTTGACCATAACTGCTCATTTTGACTTGAAAGTCTTCTGTTTATTTTGTTAAAACAGCCTTTCCCGAAATCTAGAGAATGTAGCTCTGAAGAGCTTAGTCAAAAACGTCTCATACTTTGACTGGATTCAGCATTCACCTCTGTTGTACACGTGCCAGTCTCTGCACATTAAAATTACTTGTACTAAGCAAGGCAAGAACATGAAGCACAACATAAGAGATTGCAGTGTTTAACCCTTCTGTGCTTTGAGTTTGGATTTCCTTCCCCATGACTTCAGTGTTGTTCTTCCAAAACTGTAATGATTTGCAAAAATGCTCGGTCTTTCTTTGCTTTGTACTGCTTGTCTTTTCCATGATATGATTTCATGTTGGATCCTTTTTGATTTGTTCCTGTCATTCAGCTCGTCGCTCCCAGCTCAGTCCCCTGGACAGTAGCGTAATCAGCCGCCTCCTCGCCCCCACACAGGCCTCCCTAGCTAGGAGTAAAAGTGCTGCTACCTTGTCGGCTGATGGACAGGACCCCTCAGGTAACAGGAGGGCAGCAAAGCCTCAAAGTCTTACGCAGTTGCTCTTCAAGCAAGAACTTAGGTGATAGCTGCTAACTGTGCTACACTTTGGTCTGAATCAGACAGTTAATACATGGTTGTGTGTAATATTACTTACCTAGTATTTTCTGTGGTCATTAATACCCAGTTCATATGCTGTGCTGCATGTTTACTTTACAAAAACATAGAATAATACTGGCTTTTAAACTCGGGTGCTGATTTACTTGCTCTGCAGAGAACCAGATGCTGGTGTTCATTCTGGGGCTTTTGTGTGTGGATTTTTTAACTGACAGAGCTCTGCATTTGTACCCTCAAATCAGTATGAGACATTCTAGTTAGAGCAGTACTAGGTAATAAAAAGAAAAAAACCCCAAACCTATAATTTCAAAGTGCAAAACCTAAATTTCTGTAGGGGAAGAAACTCTTGTAGGAACATGACAATAGGGTTATCTTAAGATAAGTACAGGGAACCCTGAGCTGGCTTTGTTCAACGGATAGTAGAAGTCAGGGTATAATAGGAGAAGAGAGAAACCCTGGCCGACTCAAGCAGTTTTGTATTGGTCCGGACTGAGCTGATATGTCCACACTGGGGCTCAGTTTAGTACTAGAGCAGGAATGTGCATTGTGGACAAGACCCCCTAGCTGCATCCCACATGTCCCAGAATTGTTACTGGTTAATTAATAACGTCCCAGTAAATGCATCTCTGGAACCATTGTGGAGCCCGTTCTCGTCTTTTACCTTACAACTTGTGTTCCCAGTTTTGCTTGTTTCCTCTTAAGTGTGTTATCCCATCTTTATTTTTTATCTTACACCACTTCACTTGGTACTTGTCGGTAATGGTGACATTTCCACACTGTCCCCCTTGTCTAATAATCAGGTTTTTTTTTTGGTTTGTAGTCAACAGTCATATTTTTACACACCTGTGTATGTGCTGCTTTTATTTTGCCATGAATACTTCAGTTCACGTCATGTGGGGAAATACCATCTTTTTTTCTGTTACTGTTAGCATGTGACACTCACTATTGCTGAATTAAAGATACGTTTTTGTAAGTTTACTTAGCGGTACTTTTTTAATTTAAGTAGAAAAGTACCTGTGCTTTAGCACAACCTGTGCACAAACAGGATGCAGGTCTCCTTGCACAAATGCTGCAAATATGAAAATAAAATGTATTTTCCATAAAGTTACAAAACTAAATGCTGGCACTTGTCACAATTTATTTGAATTA
This sequence comes from Gymnorhina tibicen, assembly GCA_013399875.1. Classification (NCBI taxonomy): domain Eukaryota; kingdom Metazoa; phylum Chordata; class Aves; order Passeriformes; family Artamidae; genus Gymnorhina; species Gymnorhina tibicen. The sequence continues at coordinate 275,530 of VXAZ01003283.1, forward strand.
TAGAAGAATCCAATATCTAGTTTTAGAATATTTTTGCATTATGTGTGCTTATTTGTCTATGATCACGTTAGTGAAAAAGTAGTAAGATAAAATTTATTTCAATATCTTATATGTGAAGAGATTGACACTTGAGGTAGGAAAGGTATTGTAGTTAAATAGTTGACCTTTTTCTCTTAATGGATTTCTTTTACACCACCTTTGAAAAGAAGGAAGGTTTCCTCCTTGAGTATAGAGGAAACATGCTTAAAATCTGAAGCTGTAATGAAGAAATTGTCAGAGAGGATGCTAAGCCATTAAAACTGAAGCATTTGTGATCAAATGCAACTTGACTAAAATTAAAGTAATGCTGGCGTACTGCAAATTTGGTCCATTTTTGGAAAAGCATTTTATTTTTATCTACTCCAGACTGCTGCTTTCAGAGTGGTTTTATTCTTGGTGCTGTTGCTTCCCAAGTACTAATTGTGTGGTGGTGGTGTCTGTCCATGACCCGTTGCACTGTGCACTGCCTGCGGTGTTTCCCTGTACGGTTTCTAACACACGCAATCTCTCTTTCTCTTTTTCTCCCTCTTCCTTCTCTCCTGTTCTTACGCTGTGCACTTGGTTCTCGTTTTGTCTTGTCAAATTCCTAACTTTTATAGAATCTCACCTCTGTCCTCGTTCAGCTTCAGCCAGTTCCATCAATTCCCCAGTCCCAGCTCCTAAAGTGCCGGTGCGCAGCCGTAGCATCGACAGGTTGAAGTCCTCTGTATCTTCATCTGATGCAAGTTCACCTGATTCAACCCAGGTTTGTTGAAAACCCACAGGAATCAAGTTTCTATTAATCTGGAGGGTTGGAACAGCTCAGGATGGGATCCTGTTTTACCTCTTTGCTGCTGCTTTCCATAAGCATTAATGTACAATAGCACTTGCCTAAAAAATATACAGTATTAAAATCAAATTGGCATTTATGGTACTTGATCTCTCTTGAAGGCATATTGTTTGCTGCTTAAGGTTCCCAGAGTTTAATTTATGTAAAGATTAAACACAGACCAGGTTTGTGTTTTGGAACATAAAGGAAATTCAGAGTGCATCTTGTTGAGAACTTGTTTGTTTGTTGGAGTCACAGCTCCTCTGTCTGCAATGTATTCTAGAGAGTCAGCAGTATTTTGGTTTTGTGTATCTTCTAGAAATCAGAGACAGAAAAACCATCCCCAGGTTCTGGTTTGAGGCGCCCTCCCTCACCATCCATGTCTGCCCGTAGAAGATCCCCCTCTCCTGCTAATTTGGTGAAGCGTCCTCCGTCCCCTTCTGCAGTCAGGTACATGTCCAGATTAAATACCTTCTGCAGTCAGGTATGTGTAAACACCTTTTATTCAGCACAAAATGAAGGCTGCTTCCTGTCTCAAGACAGCTGAGCTGTTAGAGTTTGGATGACCTTTGCTATGCTTTGTACAGAAAATACTTCATTTTGGGTCCAATTTCCCTTTCCGTTGGTAGGGATGGAGCTTTTACTTCAATCTTTGTTGTGCAGATGAAACACACCCTAATTTTCTGTGCAGTCTGTACACTAAAACCAACAGGAGGCCTGCAAGCTTTTGAATAAACTGATCTACCTGTATTAGTGGAGGAAGTTTCTTGGATTGGAATCATGAGGTTTATCCTAGATGTGGAGTACATGGAGATCCGGGCTAGCAGTCCTGTTTTGATGTTAGCCCACAAGTAGCAAGTCTGGGTGCCTAAGGTTTGGAATCCTGGTTTGAATTTTATGGGGAAGGCACCAGTAGTTTGTGGGTGGATTTATTTTTAAAAGTGAGGTATGTAATACAAACTAAACAAAGGAGACTGCTGTCCTCAGATGTGTGGTTGAGGTTTCATTGTTAGCTCTGAAAAATATTCTTTATTTCAACAGACAGAAGACTCGCCCACCTTCACCTGGCATGTCGAAACAAAGACCACCATCTCCTACTCCAGTCTCTAAATCAGCACCTATCCAGCGTCCATCTCTCACACCAGGTGTTATAAACATTACCAAAAAGAAAACTGAAGCAGAGAGCAAACCAAAGGATAAGAGCACAGAAGGAATAGGACAAGAACAAGGTGCTTCCCCAGCCTTGGAGAGGGACGCAGGAGCAGCTAGCACAAAGACCAAAGAAGGTGGGTGTTTCTCACTGTCTGACTCACTCCCGCTCAAGGCCTCTCCAGTGTGTGCTAGGACGGGGGAAACAACTGGTTCGTGAGGCAGAGCACTGGAAGGTAGGATGCTTTAAGGCAGAAGCTACTAATTGCTGATTATATAATAATTTTACACGGTATGACTTTGGGATGTGACTTCTAATGCAGTAATTGGTTTATTTGACTTTGGAGATTTAAGTCAGGAGCTTTCAATATTACCACTTGTACTATAATTTTAAGAAAAGCAGAAATCCTTTTTGCCTTTTGGGCTTCAGCTGCTCTAGCTGAGGGATCTACTAGCTTAGGTTTGTAAAGTCAGTAGTTAAACTACATAAAGGTCTTTCAGTTCAGTTGGTAGTTCTTAAAATGCTCCTGTAGAGACTTGCTTGGAGGACAAAATCAGCTCCTGTTCATCACAGGCTGAGAGAGAGTTTTCACAACGCTCGAAGGCTGCCTTGGCCTAAGTTCCAGTGAATGTGTAATCATTGCTGCCTTGGGAAGAGTGATCAGTTCACAAGTCACACAGAGAAATTATCCTGGTAAATTAAGGAGAGCCATATACCAGATAAGAAATCAGTGTCCTACTCCTCTTCGTTGTGCCACGTGAGCCCAGCCTCTGTCCCATGCTGGGAAAAATGCCAGCTGCCGTCTCCGACAGAATCTGGGAGAGCCTTCTGATGAGGTCTGGCAGGCAATTCACTGTGGAGAAGTGCCGCGGCGCTATCTGTCCAGCTAGCGAGGTGACCAAAGCGCCGGACACCCGCCCGTGCGGGAGGGGGTGACGGAGCTGCTCGCAGGCACGGGGCAGGGTCGGTGGAGCTCCAGCAGGGGTTCGCCTGACCCACCGGTGGTGAGATCGCGCGGAGGAGGCGGAAAGAAGGCGGAGGAACTTCTTCGTGGTAAACAGGAGATCGTTTACTGAACGAGGGTGGGCACGAAGAAGACGGGACAAAGACTGTGGTGTGGTATTTTCTACCCCTACGAAATGGGAGGGGAAAGCACGTAACAACCAATGGGATAACCGAAACGGGGCGTTACAGAGGTGGGAGACAGGGTACAGAACCAATGGTAACAGGGGTAGGTGGGGAGGATTGACATGGATCAATGAGGGACCGAGAAACAGGGAACTTTCTAGAGGGGAAACCAAATATAGGGGGGAAGGGGAGGAGATGGCAGTGGCCAGTTATGGGGGTATGATCTGCATACCCTGAAGCCCTCTGGGTACTGCTCTTGGGCTCTGTGGGTATCAGACCAATGCACCTGCTGGTCTAATTGGTATTGCTGGCCAGCACACCAGCCAGGGCACACTGCAACAGAGAAGGACTTAAGGGACCCGTGACAGGAAAAGAAGGGATCTTTAGAATGTAAGTTACAGCCAGTGGGCAGTACTGGGGGTGAATCCCCCAGAAACCAGGTAAGTGGGACTGTGTGCTTGCTGCACGTTACTGCATGTGCAGTTCCTGTGTGCATTCCTTGGCTGCTGCTGTTCTCTGCTGCCACTTCTGAGGCTCCTCCTGACACTGCTCATGTTGGATGTGAAGGAGTGTCATTGAGCTGAAGAACTCGTGGTACAGCTCTCTGGGCATGTGTTCCTGTGGAAGGAAGCCTAACTGTCATAGGTAGATGTTTGTACGAAGTCGCGCATCCATCTTTGGTGTCACGTCCTTTGTCTTTGCAGTCAGAACATCCACCCCTTGATATGCTGCCATACTATGGATAAATGTCTTCTGTGCCTCAGAGCATCATCGCTTCTGATCAATGTCATCACTTGATTGTGATCAATAAGCCTCCATAACAATGTGTCCTAGTCCTGTATCTTCCAGTTGTTCTGGAACAAGAATATCTGTCCTTGTTCCTTGGATGCCTGATCTGTCTCCTCTCGACACTGACTTCTGAAACTGTATTAACCCAGTTTATCTGTTTCCCTTTTAGTTTATTTCTAATCTCAAGATACTAATCTTTGTAGTTATTCCTACTGAGGCTGGGCAAAGCTCTTTTTCTTTGGCTCATAGAACAGAAGGAAGTAGTGGGCATGTTCTTCAACATAAGAGATTATTTAATTTCTCTCTTTGAATTTTTGGTACACTGCAATATTGCTATGTGAGGCAAATTTCTTTTTCTTAAAAAGAAAAAAGTTGCTTTCAGTTTTCAGGGCAATTTTCATTTTACACGTCTGTGTCAGCATTTCACCCGGTGGGTTGGTGCAATTCCCTATCCCAGACAGCTTCTGAAGTCAGAGCACACCAGTGAATGGCATGTGGCAAATCAGTCTCTAGGTTTTGTAGGTTTAGCCTAATTTCAGCTTTGTGCACTTGTATCTTCATCCCATCTCTTCTTCAAACTGAACTTGTTTGCCTGTTGCTGACAGCAATCAAGTTTTTGTCTTGTTTTTTGTGTCTTCCTACTGCAATATACTGTTCTGCAGTAAAACACTTTTTATTTTTCAGTGACTTGGAGCAGTTGTCATTTCTGGCAGCAGCCTCTCACAGCTTCTCTGAGAATTAAAGGCTTGTTCAACTTAAAGCATAAGAAGTGCTCCTTCATGAGCTCTCACCTTATGCATGATGATAGGTAATAAACTATCATGGAGCCTCACATTTTGTATCTGGGTATTGAAGACTTTGAAACGTGATTCCTAAATTAACTGTGAATTAATTGCTTACCTTGGAATCTGTTGGAATCTTCCCTCCATCCAGCTAGTACTACATTTTGCAAGTGTTCAGAGATTGTTTTTCTTGCCTATTTCTCTTTACCCTTCCCTTCCAAAAAGGTCCTTTGATGAAAAGACTGTTCTTACCAGTAATGACTAGGAGTACAAGGAAAAGGAAGCTGAGTGTAAAAGACTGTCAGAATTTTCTTAAGGCATGCTAGCAATCATGTTGGGAAGTCTCACATCCTGCCCAGTGGAAACAGGCTGTACAGGGGTACATGGAAGTGAAAACAGTATTGAAGTACCCATATGGAAAGCATCAGTAAAACTGCAGAAGTGAAAATGCAGCGGGAAGGTCCCCAACCCTTTCTTTAGGTTTTTTTTCCCCCCCATTTTTTCTATATCTGCAGTGTTCTGAACTGTTGTGACTAATTTTCTTCTGTCAATACCAGATACCGTATTTAAGCTGTCATTATCTTATTGTAAACCTAGAACTGAAAAGCCTAAAACCTTTGGACTTCTTGCTGAGCATTAGGTTGTCTTATTTAGCTTCAGTTTTGAAGAGGGGAAATAGGTTAAACCTGACATTAAATGCTAACCAGATTTGATACAACTGGGAGAGACTGCAAATATGCAACAAGAAATGGCCTCTGCTGTAAAAATTCGAGTAGTCTGAACAGAAAGTACACTCATATGGCAAAGGAAGAGAGAGACATTTTGACCTCTTCATGGCTGTACACTGGCAACAGTAAATGAAACCTATTAAGTTACAGAATATAGGAAGAAAAGCATCTGCCTGTCTTGAATAGGCAGATCTGCTAATGGTTTTTATAAATGCAAAATGGTCTTTCTTGCTCAGGAGGAGAAGGACCCCTTTGAGTGAGTTCAAATTTGGAACAGTCATGACTGATTTTTGTTAGTACCAACAAGACTGCAACTTTTTCCCAAATCAGAAGCAATGTGTTGTCTCAGGAGGTGGTGTTTTCTCAGCTTTGGATAAATCTAAATGTTAGAACACTCTCTGTGCCTGCACTCCATCAGTGCTGAAATGCTTTTCCTAGGACTGCAAGAGCAATTTTTATGCACAAAAGACAGCCATGATTCAGCTACTGAGAGTTTGCCCTGTGTAATTATACCCTGCATCTGCAGGTAGTGATTACATGTCCATGGGGCCTAAGCAGCTTTTCAGGTATTAACGTTCCTATTGATGACATTGTGTTTTGAATGATTTGTCTTCAGGTCAGAAGCAAAACAAGTGGTCAAACCCTGATGTCATAGTTCATTAAAATTACCTTGACTTGAAGGCTTTATAAATGTTAAGCAAACATATATGTGCTGATTTGTGAAATGTTCAGCAGAAAGGCAGGTCCTCACCAACATTATGATGCTGCTGCTCTACTGACATCAAGAGCTAATTCTCTAAATATTGAGATGCTGAGTTCTTAAATCACATTCAAACAGAAATATTTCTAGAGAATGGGAATAACTGATAGAAATATGAGTTCTTTCAATATATATATTGAGAGCAGCTGGATGGCAAGATGGTTCTGTTTTGACTTTTTTCCTAGTGTTAATTTATAGTAGTGTCTCTGATGTTCAGACACCATAACACCAATCAGGTCATGAAGAAACATAAACAGCAAGACCTGCAAAGATCTACTCGCCTGGTGGTTGAAGCTGTTTTGATCTCCATGTAAATTGGAAATTGATTTGTTGCTAATGTATAGAAATATGGTATTACTGAGGTCATTAGTATGTGCCTTCAGGGCCAGATAAAATGATTATTATTTGCACCCTAAGATACTCTATAATTATGAAGGCATGAATGTTAATGTTATGAAACAAGAAAAATAAAAGAATGAGAATTTCTTCTTTAGGGTCATGTGCATTCAGTTTCATTAGAAGTAAGTTAAAGATATTTCCTAATGCAGTATTTTTTTCAGTTTTCTTTTCAGTGTTTAAGTGTTACCGAAATACGGGTGTTTTGTCAGAGACATGTTTTTAAGTGCTGTGATAATTGGAGAGTATCTTCAAGTGCATCATCTGGAATATGGCTGGAACATTGTTGAAATCAGCTGTTACTATTTCAGTGTCAGTGAGATATCATGGCTCTGCATCTTCAGGGCTCCCCTTTGGCTCTTGCAGGCCTTTAGATAAGGGTGCACTCCCTGTGTGATGAGCAGTGATTGAAAAGATACTGGATCAGTTGGCCATAAGATGTCATCTCACAGTGATAATATCTTTCTTAATTTTAAGTTACTGGAGCTTTCTAACAGCAGATTCTTTTAACTTTTGCAGAATCAGGTAGCAAAACAGTAGCAGGGACCACCACAGCTGAAGAAGCCGCTAAAATCTTGACAGAAAAGCGACGTCTGGCACGGGAGCAAAGAGAGCGTGAAGACCAAGAAAGAATTCAGAGACAGGAAGAAGAAAGGTAACACTTGAGGGGAAGGAAGGGATGCTCTTTCAGTGGTGGGGTGTGGTTGGAAGGGGCACTCCAACTGTGTATGTTTTCTAAGTTTTAATTTAAGTTCCTGCAAATATTAATGCAATTCTTGAAGCTGAGAGGCACTGGCAACAATCTGGGACAGGTTTCTGTGTGTAACATCAGCTTATATCTCAGTATTATATCTCAGTATATCTCAATATATGTAATGCAGAGTCCCTGTGAAATCACTGCTTCTTTTTCCTTTCAGTCACCAGTGGGGCTTTTGTTTCAAAACTAGAATGTGCTTTTTGCACCACTTGTATTTGGTTTGTTTGTATTTGGTTTGAAAGAGTCAACCTCTCTGTATTAAACTTTCCTTTGATCAGCTTAGGCAGTGGTTTTTTTTGTTTGGTTGGGGGGTTTTTTTGTTGTTTTTTTTTTTTGTGTTTGTTTTTTTTGGAGACTGCTTTGTTGCTGTGCATGGTTTCCTTGCATTGGTAAGGCACGCAGCAGCCTTCCTGAGAGTGCCACAGGGCATTCCTAAGGAAAGCGGGTGATCCCGCTTTCCCACAGCCTTTCGGCAGCCCGAGCTATCTCAGTCGATTGTCAGCCCACAACAACGCGGTGGCGGTAAAGGAGGCGAGAAGGCTCTCTTGCATGGAGACTGCAGCAGGTCTTTATTCCATGCTAACTCCCCAAGGCCTAGGACCAGCACATGTGATAGCCCCCACAGGCAGGGGGCTGGCACATGGCATGGTGCCCAGAGAGAGAGAAGCTGGTGGCTGCTGAACCCCAAGGCAGAGAGACCCGGCTCATGTGATTCAGAGCCCCTTATCTGGGGCAGAGGGGGCGGAGAGAGAGCACATGGCAGGGCATAGGGGCGGTATAAGGGTGGTGTTAGGATAACAGGGGAACCTGAGGGAGTGGTTAGGACTAGAGATGGGGGAAGGGGAAGCCACATGGAAGGGGCAGGCAGGGATATGGAATAGGGGTACACTACATTTGATGGTACCTTAAATCTCGCTTTAGTGATATGAAATATCAGTCAGGAATGTTGCAGGCAAGTAATTCAAAGTGTTAAACCAGTGTGCATTTGGTTCACTGCATAGAAGTTTTTAAAAATAAATTGCTAAGTTAGTGCTGACTAACTTTATTCCAGATCAGGGGTCACCTCTCTGCTTATGAACATGGTGGAACATAGGATTTTGTCTTTTTCCCAGTTGTGGATATGAAGCTGTCAGAAACTTGCATATAATCCGCTCTAGGTGTTTTATCAGAACTATGTCATCAGATCTGCTCTGTATATCTGCAAGAGCTGGCAGTGTACACCTTTAGTGTATCTATGAATTCAGGCTATAGAAGAAACAGTCTTTTAGGAAATCCCACTAAATTTATGTTTAACAGTAATTAAAAGCTTCATTCATGTCATGGTTGCAGATGGTTTTTATTAAATGGTCGTTGCTTAATCCAGCTCTCAGTCAAACATTGCATTGTTGGAACAACCTGCCTTGACTTAATCAGCAAAGAGCATTTACTCACAGATAATTTCTTCCAAGTTATTCTGATTTTCCCTTTGACCAGTCTGGATGGTGGCATTTGTAAATCCACACCAGAAAGTGTCTTTATGCAGTTATTTTTTGACTGGAGTGCGTAGAACTTTCTTGCTTTCCCACTCTGTCTCTTGTGCATGCGCACTTTAAAGAAACAAATACCCAGTAATCTGTACCTTGGAAACTCTAGAATCAGAGAAGAAGAAGTGGCCAGGAGAGCAACTGAGGAAAAAGCACGACGGGAGGAGGAGCTCTGGAAGCAGGAGGAGGAAAAGAGACTGACTTACGAAGAACAGCAAAGACAAGCTGATGAGGAGAGGATCCGCCGGGAACAGGAAGAGCAGGAAAAACTTGCAGAGCTTCAGCAGCAGGTCTGTGGCTCCAGCTCTGTTCCTGGAAGAAGTTGCTGCTGTGGTTTTGAGAGGGTTGTCTTTGATTTTTCTTTTACAGAATGGTTTTGACAAATCTCTGTCAGGCATGATGCAAAGCTGAGTTCATCCTGTCTGAGATGGATTTGAGAATGTCTGCAGGTCCTTTCCTTGCCCTGGTCTCTGTGATTTATATTTTTTTTGTGATTTATATTTTATAGCATTTAATAAATTAAAGTGTGGGTATAAGCAGCTATTTTGGAATATTTTTTTTAGCCATCAGGGATGCTCTTTTGCATATGTAAAGTATTTGTACTGAGACCACTTTACCAGTGGACTGCTATGAGGTACAAGGAGATGGTCTGTCTGGAAAGTAATCTGCCTTACTCTTGATTCCTCTCAAAGAAAGATTGGCAGTGTTTCCAAGTCTGCTTTTCCTGTTGCTGAATAGTCTTCCTCAGCAAGTATCCTTGTACTTTACAAAGGCATCCTTTGAACTGAAGGGAGCTGTTCTGCCGAAAGCAGGCTTTCCTTAAATTAGATTAATTCTGAAAACTAAAGCAGTTTTACATTGAAATTGTTTGTGTTCAAAGAGCTGTATCTTATGAATGGCTTTGCCATGTGTCTGGATATTTCTTGTTTATAACAATTGTTTATAACAATTACTCAGAGTGTTAACTATGTTTCTATCTTCTTTCCACTCATACTGGAGAAGATTTTCCAGTATAGAAGGAACAGAAGATGTTCAGTACCAAGTGTCTTGGTAGCAATACCTGACTGCCAAGATTTTGAAGTTTACCTTGACACATTCAGAATTTAATTGCTGTCTTGTTACTTTGTAGATTGTCGTCGTTAGCCAAATGTTCATCCAGAAGCATAGTTTGAACAACATTCAGTAGCTCAGCAACATTCAGAATATTTGCATTGCCTCAATATAGTTGAGTTTCAGTTTCTGAATGTCATAGTAATATATATTTCATGTCAGTAGCTGGGTAATTGACATTTAGTTGTAATGTGTGGTCATATTAAATAGAGATTGTGTGATGTTCCTGTCCGTGTTGAACCAGAATCTGTAACTGCTTTGCTTTTGACTGCTGGGAATGAGTTATGCACTGGGTGCTCTCTAATTTTTGTTTTATTTTCAGAGAGAAGAAGCTGAAGCAAAAGCTCAAGAAGAGGCTGAAAGACAGCGACTAGAAAGAGAGAGGATTATGCAGCAAAATATGCAGGAAAGGCTTGAAAGGAAAAAGGTAGCCTGTTTTGAATTCTCAGCCTAAAATGAACAGGCAAATGGTCTCAGATGCAATTAAATACAAGTGTGTTTTTTTAAAGACTGCCAACTCTGGTTTGTAAACTTTAAAAACAGTGATTAAAGTAGTATGCTCATGAAATACAGAAATATATTATGATTGATGAACATTTAACCAGAATGCTGAAATATAAAGCTCTGTATGTCATTGCAAATGTTTTCCATGTTTTAACAGAGAATCGAAGAAATAATGAAAAGAACACGAAAATCAGATCAAAATGAATCCAAGGTACTTTTTTGTTTGGATCTGTATAATGACAGAATAGGACTTTTTGCCTTGTATCCTGTCTTCCTCTGTTATCCTTACACAAAATGGCTTTCACAGGAAGCGCAAAGTTCTGGTGCACCAGAAAAATTCCCAGTAGCTTCCCATTGCACACATTCTTCTGCTTTGCTTGCTCTGGTAAAGAGTCTTTATTATATTTTGTTCAAGGTGTATAGACACAATGTTATCTGGTGTTGTCACTTCCAGATTGGTTTTAAACAAACACTGGTTAGTAATGGATTTTTTTTTAACTGTGTGCATTCTGCCTGTTTTTCCCCAGAAAATTTAGATTCCTGGCATCATCTGTTTGCTTAAAGCAAGTCTTGGATTCTCTTTGGATTGCTAGTGCTACAGTAAACTGGATGTATTTTTGTTAATGCAGTGACCTAAGTTTTGTCGAAAATTGTGCATATTGAGGAATAGTTCTTCTTTGAACATTCGAATATTCAAGTCTTCAAGTGGCTGAAAATCAATAAAAATTTAGCACACACCTTGGAGAAATGAGGGGAAAAGAAACTCGGGAGTAATAGGTAGGAGGTGGAAGTGGGTCCCACAGGCTCTGACTCAGCAGAGCATGTGTTGCTGGGTGACCTGGTTGTCTGTGAGCCTTTGAATTCATGTGGCCTCACTTCTGGACACAGAATAGTCTTGTGTGGGAGCTGTGACTGAATTTGTGAAACTTCAGAGGACAGGGAGTTGTTCAAGTAACACTCTGGCAATTCAGTTGCAGAATGAAGGGAAGTCTGCCTTGGAGGTGATGGAGGGAGAGGATATTGAAGAGGAGGAAGAGCTGGGTCTTGAGAAGACTGATCAGCCAGGTAAGGAAGCTGGATGAGTCAGGCCTGGGTGGCGGTGTGTGTCTCAGTGATGTTTAAACTCTGTTGAAAAGGTCAGCCCTAACAGCACTGGGATGGTCTGAGACACCAGTCCCAGAGATGCCAGGGGGACTCCCTTCTGGAACAGAGAATCAGCCAAAATTATTTGAGAGTGAAATGCAGGCAGCATGCTTTCATTTTACAAGTGGATTTTTAAAGATGAAAAAACAAATTTCATATTGGTATAGGCAGCTTGTCTATAGACAAATTAATCTATTGAAGCCAAGTGCCTCAGGTTTTGGCTAGGAAAGATTATTTTGGCACTTGTATTTTATTCATATAGAATGGCAATTCTGCTACTCAGGTTCTTTTTTCCCTTGTATTTTATTTTTTCTACCCCCAACAATGTTCAGGAAAGCTAAATGGTGTTGACTTGCTGCAGAAAGTCAAGGGGGAGGCAGAGGATTGTTTAGAGACTGCACAAAGCATGATCTCTGCAGAATCTGAGGAACAAGATGAGTCAGAGTTGAAGGCCACTGAAGTGTTCATGAATGGAAGTGACTTGAAAAGTGATGAGGGGTCTCTGTCTGTTACTGAACTAAAGGATTCCAGGTGAGTCTGCTGTACTGCGGGAGCCCTTAGCTCTCACACAAGAAATCTCTCTCTATGTTTAAATGAAATGCAGTGCTGTCTGCAGCACCTGCTGGCTTTTTGGTGTCTGTGTGCCTTTCTCCAGGCACGTGGTGTGTGCTGTCAGCTCACAGCCTCAAACAGAGCAGTTAGCTCAGGATAATTGTTTAGATGGCACCATGTTAACAGTGCTGCCTTTGCTGTGAAGTGAGACACACAGCCAGCAACATGGCAGTGTTGATTATAAAAACTGACATTGGCTTGAAACCTTTTCCATTGAAATGCCTTGCAGTTCTCATTAACAAAACATTAAACAAGAGGGAGGAGGATAACACTGAAAAGGAAGAATAACCTACAGAAAGCTCTAGAATGCTTTCAGTTGTGCTGAAACACCAGATACAATGCAGAAGCCTCCCTTAGTGAGGAATTTTGGTTTTATAGTATTTCAAATTTTATTTTTTGAATGTAAAGCATTTTCATCTACTACTGGAAAATCTGTCCTCTGATGCTTGTTCCATTTGCTCATCTAAATGCTAATGATTTAGAAATGACATTGTGAACACTTTCTTGAAGTGATGATAAATTAATGTCATTCCTCCAGTGATGGAATGTAAAGACGTTTTCCTGATTGTCCTAAGAATGAATGAAAATTGATCAGTAATTTGGGTTTAGATTTTGAATCGGTTTTAAATATTGCTCATCTTTTGAGACTTAGTTTTGTGTTCAAAAAGTCTTAGCTGGAGAAAAAAAGGAAAAATGCATACCACAAAAATCAAGACTTAATGATCAAGGCTTAAAACTTGTTGCTTTCTTATATCAAATTTCTAGAGCCAGACCTTACCTGAGAGCTGTTAGTATAGGAAAAAGCGGGTATATATTGCTGAGTTGTTCTTCCCCATTGGCTCTTGGAGGGGAGATCTGTGTGGCAGCTGGAGCTTGTCTAGGAATGCCCTTTGGGTATTCAGTGCTTTGCAGAGTATGCAGACTGTTAATTGTCTGGCCTGGAATCAATGTAAGGGTTAAACATGGGGAAACTGCAATACAAGTACCCATTCTCTTTTTTTTCTAGCCATCCTGCAAAAGAAATGGTTATCGATGACTCGGGGAAGTTGGCTGTTCATGAAACTGCTCATACAATTGGACTTACTCAGAATCTTAATGGAAAATCTGGTTCATGGACTTTTGAGGAGTTCATTGACATTGGAGTACATTCCATGTCAACCAAACTGAGCTCAGACAGCATCTCTGCTGGTAACTGTAATCAAAACTTGAATGATGCTGCTACAATACCTTCTAGTCCCAAATTGGCTTTTGAGGAAGATGGTGCAGTGAATTCATTGACCAAACCAATAGATGCTTCATCAGGTAATCCAAGCTGACTTCCTTGTCTGTCTCTTTCCCTGGCTAGGCAATTCACTTCCTTGCGTTTTGCTCTCCTTGCCTTAACTACAGCTTCTTATTTTCAAGGCACTTTTTCCAATGTGTAGACTGGAGGGAAGGCTCTTTCTTTAGTGTTTTTAACTTGAATTCTGTCAAAAGGAGTCACCAACTGATGCCTTTTTAGGGACTTGCTGAGGCCCAACATTAAGGCTCTTTCAAAGACACAGCTGAGCCCTTGTGAAGTTCCAAACAGCATTGAAGCTCATCTGTTGTACTTTAAGGTTTTTTTAAGATACGTTAAATGGCACATTACTTTTGAAGATACTTACAGTTTAAAAGGTGTCTGGTGTAACTCTACACACCAGAGCTTTCCACTTCTAGGCATGTTATGTAACTTTTTGATGCTGATCTGTGTGGTCTTACAAGGTCTCTTCAGACTCTTAGCAGTGTATTAGCTGTCCTCTCTACTTACTGTAGAATAGTCTTTCACTTCACTGAGGCAGGTAACACCGACTTGAAATTCCACAGATGGTTGTGTTACATTTTGGGAGGAGTAATAAAGCTGTACACACACAAAATATTCTGAATTTTCTGAAGGAAGCAGGGCTGTATCTCAAGCCACATGTACTTGAGAAGCCAAGCCCTGGTGCAGTACAGCATAGTGTGTCAGAGAAGCTTCAGGGAGCCAGTTAATGTAAGACTGGACTTCTCTGGTGTTGGAGCCAAACCCCAAAGGGCCGTTTTCACAGGAGATCTCTTTCCGTGGGATAAATGACTGTGTGATCAGTTGAAGTGACTGCTAGTGGAAGAACAAGCCTTGCTATCCACATTTCCTTCCAGTGATGTGTAGCACTTTCTTTGATTAAAGTGTAGCACTTTTCTAGACTGAACTGTTTCCCGAGTCTCCTCTGTCACTCTGCGTCTTGTGAATTTTAGTCCCATGGGCACACCCTGATGGAGGCTTCCCTTGAAGCCATGACAAACTGGGCCATGGGAATAGACAGATTTATTGTGGTTCTGCTGATCACTGTTGTGATCAGAATCATTAACTTTTTAGTGAAGGAAGAGTGGCCTTTTAATTTTCGAATTGAAAATGTTTAGACATAATATGGTTTAAGAATTCTGTACATAACTTTGAAAATTCCTGTAAAATATTCCTGTAAAAAGAAAGAAAACCTACTGTGCTGGTTTTGGACTGTAAGTGACCAAGTGGTTCTGTGCTCACTCCTGGATGTAGGCTGACAGTGACGATGGATGCATGTGGCATACACACAGTTATGATGGTTAAATGTTTTCTTCTCTTTGCTCTTTGGACAGAACTGTGAACACTAGAGACCTGGAAATAATCTGATTGCACTTCAGTAATCCAGTGTTTTCTCAAGTACCGAAGGCCTTGTTTTGAAAAGCTGCTTGTTTACCTTTATCCATCTTCAAGTTTGCAAAAACACCAGGGGAGGGATGACAAACTTCTAATTTGCACCTTGAAACATTTCAGGGAAACTGTTGTGCTAATGTTCTTTTTCTATTCATTTAGCTAGTTGTTAGATAAGGTTTCCTAGGTCAGTTATTCTTTGTTTCCCCTTTACAGACTTCACAGTAACCTGATTGAGTCTTTTTTTTTTTCCATATCAGTATCATGTAGAACAACATGCCACTGGAGGCTCCCCACTTAGCTGCAGACTTTGCATATGTCTAAAATGACCTTGGTGAAGTAAAAGACTCACTGAGTGTACGTTAAAGTTGAACTCCCTTTTTATGTCTAGAAAAATGTTGTTGCTTGTTGGTTCATGTGCTATTTAAAAATGCAAAATTGAGTATCTTCAATTTTGAATGGAGAATAAAAATTCCTTATTATCTAATGTGAAAATACTGACAGTTTCAAAATGCTGTGTTGTACCATCACTATGATGTTGTAATCTATTGGCAAACATCAAAACATTTTACAGCATGTGCTCTAATATATTACAAAAATGTTGAGTCCCTAGATTTGTCTGTCAGTGCAGTTTAAGGTGTCATGCTTTTAAAAAATGTTTTCCTTTTGAATTGCTTATTTATCTACACTTATGGAAGTATTATTTTATTGTGTACATAACAGTATTGAAGTACATTGAAGTAACGTTTTGTTCATGTTAATTATTCTGAATGTTTCAGTTCCAGCTTTATAACAGTGGCTGCAAGCTGCATATATATTTCCCTTCTAAAGCCTGCATTAAATAATCTATTTAACCTGAACTTGCCTGCTTTTTTCAGCATGAAGAGATTAACGAAGCATCTTCTGAAAATTGCTACTAAAAGTAATAATGCAGCCTTGTTCTGATGTCTCCTGTAACAGATAGACTGGATAGGTGATTACTTTAAAGAGTAGCTGTCTCAAATCCTGCTACAACCCATTGGCTGATCCCTCAATTCCAGTGATGCATCCAAGCAGCAGCTGTGTTTGCAGTGGGTTTGTTGGAACTACACCTGTTCTTTCCTCGACACCTCAGTTGCAACAGGAGCCCTCAGCCTTCTTCCTCTTGCTGTTCAGAAATACTGTAGAACTGTTTTAGACTTTAGAGCAGTGCCTTAGGTAAAAGGAAAACTGTATTTTTGTATGATAGCTGTTTTGTTCTGGCAGAGACAATCATTCTAACAAAGATGCCGATATTTTTTTCTGTGCTGAGATTTGTTGGATGGTCTGATCCAGCCCTGTGTAAATATGTGCGCACTGTTAAATAAACTTTGCAGTTGAACAATGCTTTATTTCTGTAATGTTAAATGTGACCTTACTAGGCCTCTCCACCCCTTGCCATGCTGACCTGCCTTGGGATGCACTCTGGTGCTGCTGTAACTGCTCCAGCTGCAGATTCCCAAACTAGCAGCCTGTGGCAGTTGCATCTGTGTGGTTGGGAGGGGATTTGCACTAACACCTTCAGCTCTTGCTGCGTTTGTCCATGCTGATGGTGTGTTCTGAACTGAGGAACTCTAACCTGCTTTTCCCTGCCAGGCTTTACCTTTCCCCTGCAGCAGCAGCATCTCTGTGTTGTGAGGGTGAGTCCAGCAGTGGAGCAGTGACCAACAAGATGCTGCCTTTTCATTTTCTTGCAAGGGCTCTTTGTCAGTAGTTGAAAGGGGATGGCTGGAGCAGATCCAGTTGATAAAGTATTTCACTACTGTGGAAAAAAAAACCTCCTTAAACCAGCATTCAAGTTGCTGAAGGCTGATAGATCTGTGCATGAACAGTGGCTGGTACATATATTCTCCAAAGGGCTTTTTTCACACAGGCTGTTTCTGGCAGATGGTCCAGTGTCAGTTACATATTTTAAAAATTAATTAGTTTATGGAAATGGTTGCTTTAGTCCTCAGATATTTAAGGGTGCAATGACAGCACAGCTGATTCCTGCTTTGCCAGTATCAATGTAGTAGACTTGGTTTCAATAACTCAGCCCTAAGACACATTGATCATGTAAGATGGCAAAATGAAAAAAAAAAAAAAATCCAGACTATTGATTCCAAGCAGGCACTAGTCTCACTTTTATTCAGTCACTAAACATACACTGACATGATAGGAGAGCTAGCATTGTCTGAGCTATTTTTAAGGCACTTGTAAATGCATGTGCATGTTGTAGGTGGAAGATTTACTACTTGTTAATGGATTAATAATTGTACACAGACAGCCTTGTTTAAACAATGATATAAAAAAAGCTGATGAGGCAAACCGTGCGGAAATCAAGACTAAAACAAGTTTATGGAAACTTAACTAAGCTAAATATCACTGCCAAAACATTGTTATCTGTAAGATGAAGCCATTCCGTACATGTGCTGCAATGTGGTGTGGTAGAGTAAGCTAAGGTATTTATTACTTATTAATGGTGTGGTGTATGTTGTGTATCTACTTGTAAAAGCATAACAATGGATCCCTCTGATCCCAGGTACAATCTTTGCATCTCTGTGTCTGAGGTGCATGCCATGTCAAACCCACTTCAGTTAAGTGCCAAGCTTAATCATATACCAGATAAGTTTAAAACTAGATTTGTTTTAGTTTAAGCCACACACAGATGATGCAGTGTGTGGATCTCTAAATCTAACAGCATTTCAAGCCTTTATACTAGGAGTTACTTGGAAACAAGGTTAGATTTTTGCAAGGCTGCATGCTTCTGTACTGCAGGAGCTTCAAAAGTTAAACCCAGTATATTGAGGCTAATTTAGTTCTTAAACTAAAATGGAAAAAGTTAAAATTCTCAACATGCAAAAACCTGCTCCTTTACCAGAACTGTTTGGGATAGCAGGGCTTTAAAATCCATCTTACATCTGCTCATTACAGTCGCTTGGGACACTCAGCACAATAAATTTTTCCATTATGGCAAACAAAGCGCTTGTTGGCCAGACCACGGGCACACTTTGTGCATTTGAAACAGTAATCATGCCAGGATTCATCTTCGTAGTTAACCACGCTGGTTCCTCTTCCAAATCCTGCTAGGAGAGAACACAATTATAGGACGGCGATAGTAGCTTTGCCTTGGCTGGGTTATCCCACCAAACAGCACAGCCTGTTCCTGCTGTCCCAGTGCTTCCCTACGCTTGCGGGCCACAGAGGGTGCCTGAAATACCAAAGTGGCAACTGAGGCACTGAGGCATGGTTTTGTTGCGTCTTCAGATGTTTCTTGGAGAAACAAGTATCTTAGCATAAGGCTTGCATGGCTCTCTGCAATCAGCTTTTTCCCTTGGCTTCTTTCTCCAGCAAACGTTCAAAGAGAGATGTGGAGCAAGGACAGGTTGGGCTAAACACTTTTGGGCTCAGATCCATGCAGGACGGAATGTGAGCCTCATGGGACTGGCAGGACAAGTGCCCACATTTCAGGGCTGAGCTCTGTAATCCAGTGAGTTTTAAGTGTAAAATACATCAGAAGGGGTACAAATGTCCTTTTGGGACAATAAAACACCACTTGTTTTATACTTAAGGGTCCCAAACTAAGATATAGGTGGAAACAGCTCTGGTTAGCTGAGTTTTGAAGGAGGTAAATTTGAGACATGCAAAGGCTGAAGAGCTCAGTTACTAGCTCAGCCTCCATCCAGCACAAGCACGTGGCTGAGAGTCTGATCGCATGTTAAATGCTGGGATTGGGCTTGGGTTACCCATCCCTGGGCTCTCTGTCTTTGGGGGATCACTGTCCTGACCTTCAGCACCCACTGTCCTCAAGCTGCATTTAACCCAACATACCTGTAATAGGATTCTTGCAGCCAGCACACTTCTTGGCAACACACTCCTTGTAGCATTCAACACAGTAAAACTCATCCTCCACAGCTGTGAAGCGCTTCCCTCCCAGTTGCTTCTTGCAGTTGGAGCAAATGAAACACTCAGAATGCCAAGGCTGTTCCTGGTAAGTGAGGCCTCCAGAAGTGATGGGCTGGGAGAGAAAGAGCAGAGGTGTGGTTTAGAATCAGCAGGGCATAAAAGAGGTGACACAGGCTTGGGGTGTAGGGTAAGGAAAGCTTTGTCATGGAGAGGATCCTCCCAAAGTTTACAAGACAATTTAGTTGTGCAGTGCACCAGAGTCCTCTAACCTGAAATCCCACATACCTGGCACTTTCATAATACTTTCTTTTACCTGCAGTATCTGAAATTCCACACTAATCGGTTGCAGAAGTTGTAAAACAGCTCCTGTTTCACTTCTTGAATATTCAGTACCACTACAGAGCTTACACTATCCCCAAGGCAAGTGCAAGACTGGTATCACTTGGTTTCTGCTATGTTGCCATTAGCTAACCCAACAACCGCTGCCCAGATCCTGTAGTGCACAGGAACCATCAGCTCTCCCATCATTTCACCAGCTGCTGGCACCAGTATCTCAAGGAAGGAACATCAGCACTGGTCATCTTCAGCATGGTCTGCCTGCTGGTTCACCCTCCCAGCTCCCAAAAGGCACACGAGGGCTGGTTCTGGCAGCTGCCTCTGCAGAGGGGAACGACTTACATTCTTGCACTTAGCACAGGTCTTGGCAAACTTGTGCTCGTGGCAGGAGACACAGTAGAATTCATCACCCTTGGGGAAGAAGCTCCCAGATCCAATCACTTGCTTGCACTGGCTGCAGGTGAAGCAGTCCTTGTGCCAGACCATCTTCTTGTACTCAACATTTTGGTCTCCTACAACAGACAAAAAGAACTTGTCATGTGGGATTTCAGGCCTGTGGCAAACCCCTCACCCTGTGCAGTGCAACATCTATGGGCAAGACCTGTCCAAGATTCCACTGGAATGCAGACAAGGGATGAGCTGGTAATTTCTGTATCTGGTTTTAGCCAGGGCCTGCTAGATTTTCTTAAAATAGTTATTAGACCAGCTGCCTGAGCCTTTGAGGACTTTGATTTACAGAGCAAAGCTTTTGGTAGAAATGGCTTAAGACTGACATTAGGGTTAATTATCCACATGAGGGTTAACTGCAAAGCAGCCTTTCAGCACTTGAATAAAATGGACAGGTGAGAGCAACAGTCAAAATTTGCTATTCTGAGGTGCTCCAGCCTTCCACTGTGATGCCCAAACCCCTAACTGCAGCTTCCACAGCCTGATAAACCACCTTGGTTATGCCCTAGAGCAGAATGTGGCCCTTAGACCCCTGTCACTGGCACAGTACCTGCAATAATGGGCTTGAAGCAGCCCTTACACCTGGGTGCATCTGCAGCAGCAGTGCAATTGCTGCACCAAACCTTGTTGTTCTCCCGCAGCATGAAGGGCTCATTGACCAGGGACGTGTAGCACTTGAAGCAGCGGAAGCAGGTGTCATGCCAGTAGCGGTTCTTGAAATGCAGCTCCTGGAATGAACGGAAAGGGAGGGAGGGAGAAGCTTTTCTCTCCCCCTGAGCAGCCCTAAAGCCAAGCTCCTGTCTCATCAGCCTGGGCAGTAAAGGATATATTTGTTGTTCCTAAGTATGTCTGATTCAGTGGGTAGAGCTACAGCTCCTCTGCAATCAGTTAAGGGAAGGACTTTTAATCAAACTCATTGAACACAATCACATTCACTTTGGACTTTCAGGGGGGTAGAAGATGCATCAAACCAACAGCTTGGAGATTTGCAGTTCTGTAAGTGTGGGGTTCTCGGGTTCTTACATTCCCTCTAGTTCAGGTGTACATTATTATTGCTATAAACATTTATCTGGCTCTGAAGGTACATGCTAATGACTTCAGTAATATCATGTTTCTATACTTAAACAACAAACCAATTTCCAATTTTCATGGAGATCAACACAGTTTCAACCACCACGCTTGCAGATCTTTGCGGGTGCTGCAGTTTATGTTTCTTCATGTCCTGCCTCGTATTATGGTGTCTGAACATCAGAGATAATACTATAAATCAATATAAGGAAAAAAACCCAACAGAACCATCTTGCCATCCAGCTGCTCTCAATAGATATATATATTGAAGAACTCTTGGTTTCCATCATGAAGCAATAAGCATCTGACAAACTGACAAAAATCAGACCTCAGTGATTTGCCCAGAAGGTGAGTTTTGCAGGCCCTATGCAGGCTGGCTGCCTGCAGTTCTCTCTCCCGGGCAGTTCAGCATTTGATGCAGTCCATGTGGCTGAATCTAGACCCTGAAATGAGGCCTCTGCCAAAGCAGCCTACCATGATCATTCTCTGTGCACACCCCAGCACCGCTCTTTGCCCGAGGAGCACACTGCTGGCAGCCAGAGGACTCCCAAAGAACTTGCTCCTTCACAGTAGTTCGGTGCCAGACCAGAGGAGGGCAATCAGCATCTGCCTCTCCTCATCACCCACTGAGGTGCTCAGCACTGACCTTGGAGTCGGCCCCGATGGGTTTCTTGCACTCCATGCAGGTGTTGGCACAGATCTTCTCAAAGCACTTGACGCAGCAGTGCCGCCCCTCCTTCTGCACATACTTCTTGCCCTGCAGGGGGTCACGGCAGTAGTGGCAGTCAAAGCGCTCGGACATGGTGCCCACGGTGTAGCTGCCAGGCCCTCCTGCAAAAGCACAGTGGGTAAGGGGACAGCACTGAGGCCCTGAAAACTGCTCCAGCTTCTTCAGGCTATGCAGATCAGTAGGAGGAAAATGGCTCAGGAATGAGCATGTGGTGGTGATATCACACTCCTCGAGGGCTCCTTGGTAGAGAAAGCAGCTCCAGTCGAGGAGAGCAGAGCCCCAAACTAGTCTTTCCCCATCCACTCATTAAATGGAAGGATTCTAGATTGCTTTATTTACATACTGCAAATTGAGCAAGGGTAATGACATCTAATCACTCCCTGAGAGTCCCTTAGTTCATTACTGCAGGCCTCAGTGAGGTCCTGTGTGCAGAAATCATCAACAAACATGAGCAGAGTGGAATTGTTTCCATGTTTCCAGTCTGAACCCGCAGCCAGCTGCAGCCCTCCAAGGCCTTTTGTGCTGGATAGTTGTGCAGCTGCCAGCTGCCTCTTTTCACCAGGCTTTCACATATACAATCATAAGGGGGGAAAAAACCCAACAAAAACAAAAACAAGAAAAAATCTGCCTCCATGGAGAGATACTTCTTCAGTTCATGCCAGCAAGGCTCTGCCAAGGTCTGATGTTCCACCATGGCCAGGGGGCTGCCAGTGGGTGTGGGGGATCTTGACTGGAGGATTTTCTACTTCGGCTCACATTTTCTCCCTAAACACCCATCCCTTCCTGCACTCCCAGTCTCCTGCTAACGGCTCCCTCCATTCCATGCACCCTTCCTCAGCAGAAGCCACCAACACTCCTGCGAGGGGCCTGCAAGGGCTCCGTCAGGATTCAGAGCCTCCTGGAATGGTTCGGGTTTGAAGGAACCTTAAAGATCATCTTGTTCCAACTGCCCTGCTATGGACAGGGGTGCCAGCCACTAGATCAGGTTGCTGAAAGTCCCATCCAGCTTGGCCCAGAACACTTCCAGGGAAGGGGCATAAGAGTTACAGAAGAAGCCTGTGGAGTCCCACAGAGGCAGCTCCATCGCTGCCCCTGCTGCTCATGCCCCCACAGCCCCAGCACTGCAGAGCTCTGTTTCCCTGCACGGCCAACACCCCAGGACACAGCCTTGAACTTTCTGCATCATCACCAATCAGATGGGAGATGTGGCCGTAGTCTGGCAGCAGGGACTGCCAAGAGGAAATGTCCTCTCTTCCTGATAGAGCAGCAGCATCAGCACAGAGCAAGGAAGGGAGAGGACATTGTCAGGCCATACAAATTGCTGCTGCCTCCATCACATGGCCTAACCTTGAATCACTCCACCCAGCCCTGCGGGCTACCTTGGAGCCTGTTCCTCACAGAGCTCAGTGTACAACAGTGCTTATTCCAGCCATGCTGCTCCAAGCCCAGCACAATGTGCCTTTATAAACCAAACCAGTAGGGGTTTTAGGGCGCAGAGATGGTGTGTCACTCCTGGCTGTGCCCTCACAACAAAGCAGGTCAGTGGGACCCTGCTGGGCTCACCCATGGCTGCAGGATATTCTTGGTCTGCCCTGTTGTTATGGCCTGTTCACACAGATTTTTATGGACACTTGCCCATCCCAGTAATTCCAGATTTACCATCAGCTACAGGGCCCAACCTCACCAGACCACTGCAGCACACCAGGAACAGCCCAACACAGCTGGGTACAAAGCCAGAGGATCCTGTATGTGAACATTTTGCCATCATAGCAGAGCATCTGCCTCATCTGGTCCCAGGAAGAGTGGGACTCACACTGTTACCTTGCAGGTTTTAAAATCCAAGAGTCATCACACTGTCTCCTCTTTGTCACCCTCTCAGTAATATAGGGCCAGAACAAGTCGAAGAATTTATATTTCAGAAAGCAGGACAGAGAGTCCTAAAGAAATGTATCACATGGGGAGGCTGCAGTAGAGGTGGAGGCTGCAGTAGAGGTGTTCACACCCTATTCCTTCCCCTAAAACTGACAGAGGCAGGCTGGAGGCCGAGCTGGTAGGAATTGTACTCTATGGGGGGGACCAAGGTCTGAAAATACTCCCTTGGCAAGGCCAGGAGAGGTCATGTCCTGCTGACAACTACACCAAGGGCATGAGGTACCTGTTCAAGCAAATTAAACAGATAAACAGCTGGGAAACATGGAAACCATATGAGCCACCGCCAGCTCTGCAGAGCTCTAGCAAGCAGGTGGGTTTTATTTGGAAGAAGTGCAATTGCAGAGTCCAGGGCAAATGGTGTTGAAACCTTCCTGATCTCAGGTTTAGGGTTCCTTTCAAGCTGAACACTTAATCTTGAAAGTATGGCTCAGGGAACAACATAATCCCGTGTTCCCATGTAACGCATCACGCGCTAATGTGAGACACATTTATCACAGCAGCTCTGGAGCTCCACAGGCAAATTAATACTGGGCCTGGCGGCCCCCAGACCAGGCTGTGCATGCAGCTTCTGCCTGCCTCATGCCATCTCACACACCAGAAAGCCACTCTCATACACAGGCAGGGGCACGAATTTGCTTCCAGCTTTCCAGAAGCTTTCTGCCCTCAGTACTATCATTCCTGAATTCCTGATCTAGAGCCAGGAAAGGCACCTCTGTCCCCTTGCCTGCAGGGAAGGTGCAGTGGTTGCATTGCCCCCACAAATATGCTGGCTGCTCGTGGGCTCTGCTCACCTGTGCCATGTCAAGAGCCCACATCAGCCAGACCATCTCCCACAACCCTCCCACAGGAGCAGCCCACCCACAGGGTATGGTACACAAAAGCCCTGAAAGCCACCAGTGTGTGGCAGAGTGGAGCCCCAGGCCAGTAACAGCTGTGCTGGGACCACCAGATTATTTTTGCCAAATGGAGCAAACATCTGTGGGCACTTCAGAGCTCAGCTTCATTTAGTATCCTACAGCTGCTCCCCTCAGCAGTCCTGTTCCCTCTCACAGAAGGTAAACAGAGCAGATATTTCTTGTGTTCTGTATAAAAATAAATGTATTTTTAAAGCCTGCTTGGCAGCAGGTCATGGGTTTGGAGTTGTTTATCTCCTGTTCATCCTCCAGCTGCACCAGGTCCCCCCAGCCTAACTTTCTAGAGCTTCCAGGTATATTAACCCTGGCCTGTCTTTACTCTCTGAAAAGTAGGCAAGTTATGAAACTAAGGGCACACTGGATATATGGAAAAATCATTACTTCCTCGGGGTCTTTATTTACTGCCCTCTGCATCACTTCCCATATGAGTGGTGCAGCAGCTGATGAGCATGGGGTAGGGATTCTCACCAGGGATACAGCAGTGCTACAGCAACCCCAAACCAGGGTAAGCACTCACCAAACTACCACTAAAACCCAGAGCACTGAACCTCTGTGCTTCTTTTCACAGTGCTGTCCTTAAAATGAGAGTGGTACATGCAGATGTTTTAGCTTGGAAGTTACTTGAACACAAGTATCTGTGGCTGTACCTTTACACTAGACTGTGGCCTCTCTGAGGTGACAGCCTGGTCAAGTGTCTCTTGTTTAGCCCCAGGAGAATCACATACCCTGGGGACATGCACTGATCCAAACCCCATGTCAGCTTGACACTGAGGCCACAGAATGGGATTTAGAAAGCAGAGGAAAAGTATGGACAGGCTGGAACTATTCTCCCGCCCAGACATGTGCAGAGGATTGTTCTGGTGGAGAGAAGCAGGTGAAAACTGAGAGCACAGGCAGCTGGGGAGAGGGTTAAATGCAGAATGTGTCCATCCTTAAATAGCCTAGAGAATCCTCAATAAGAGGTGAAGAAAATTACAACTGTATGTCCAGAAACTAATCCCCCTCTAAGCAAGGTATCCCTGTCCCACCAGCCCTGGCAGGGTGTTCTCCAAATGTAGCTCCCTGATGGATTTGACTACAGCTGGAGGGTGCAAGGCCAGGCCAGTGGCCTTCTCAGGTATCAGGGTATTTGGCACAAAGACCCACTGGAACACAACCCTAACATTTACCTGACCACAGAGGTGCCAGTTCACCACTTGTCCCCTGAAAGCATCTTCTACTTTTCAGAAACAGCACCTCAGCCCTTGAACAACCACACCTTCCATCCTTCAGGGATCTCAAACACTTGGGCCCCAGGAGCCTCCACGCACCTCAAGTGGTACCAATACCAAGCAGTCACAGGGCTGACTGAGGGTCAGGGCTACATCTTCACCCTGCAGCATGGCCAGCTTTGGGTTGGAAAGGGTACAGACCTGAGAAGTGCACCCCACAAAAGCTACTGCATCCACACAACCCCTGCCTTCCCCTCGGTTCCTGCCATCACCCCGGGCTGGTCCATCCCAATTCAGCCATACACCCAAAGTAGCATCACAGTGGTTTGCACAACAAAGGGAACCAAAGCATTCAGCAAAGGGAGCTGAAGCACAGCTGATAAGCAAAGCACTTAGCACAGGATATGTGTTAATGTCTCTGGGGAATATGTTTAAATGTGATAAACCACCAAGGAAGAACTTGAAGTGTGGTCTCTAAACACAACCAGAGAAACTGTACTTACACTTTACTGATTATTCTGCCACTTAAGAAAGAAGATGAGGTTGGAGTTAACTCTCTGCCCTACACACAGTTGCATATGTAAGAAAAAGAGCAATTGCTTTTTAACTCTCCATTAGTTTTATTTTTCTCGGCAGACTGAGCACACAGCCCCACACTGCCAGGCACTGGCTACACCTGCCTGTTTCAGCTCAGTCCTGGCAGCCCCGGTCTGTCACCTGAGTTACTATTCTCAGCATTCCTCTATGCAATGTCGCATGGTTTGCTATAAATACCAGGGAAACCCTTAAAAGAAGGGTCCTGTTAATCCCAAATGCAAAGTGACAGTCAGGACTGCGCTGGCACAATGCCCTGGGCAACAAACATTTGCAAAGCCCAAGGAAAGAAAGAAAATAAATCTCTTGTAGGTCGTTTCTGCTGGGAGGGCTGAAAATACCAGAGCTGTGGTCTCCCATTGCCAGGCTAGGGCACGTGCGAGTCTCATACTCTAGAATTTAAAAATTAGTCTGTTGATAAAATGGAAGCTTCTTTATTTAGAGCAAGAACAGCTCCGAGTTCCTCAGGCAGTTGCCAAAAACATTCCCTACGGTCCTATTGCCACCATGTCTGAGCACACCCCAGTCATTACTAAGTCTTCACAGTTCCCCAGGGAAGTAGGGGCATGCTATTTTTTAAAAAACACTGGGCCAGCCCTGCAAATGCTTCCTCCAGGGATTGCTTTGGCACACAGTGCAGAGCTCATCGAAGGCTAACAGAGCACCACTGCCTCGAGTAAGGCTGAGCACTTCAGGCAGAGTTTAACCAACGAAGTCCAAGCCTTTCAAAACTAAACAAATCCTGTTCAGTAACTCTGTGGCTGCATTAAGTTTTGTCCTTTGAGACTCCCCTATTATGTTCCCAACTATGCCCTGGTCTGCCCTACCTCAACAGCTGGATGCCCTTCTCACACCAAGGTCCTCCCAGGTGCCAAAATGAGATTTCCTCCTTCTCTGGAGGATTCAGCCCCACCCTGAGCAGGCACTGTGGTACCCCCGCAGCTGCCCTGGGGTTCCCAGTGGTCTGCAGGATCAGACACCGTGCTGCGACTTTTTGGCAGCAGCACTCCAACAGCATCTGCTCAGAACACCCTGCAGCATTTTATATTACAGCATAGCATCAAGTCTGTGAGTCCTTGCCCCAGGGGACATCCCCTGAAGAAGATGAAGAAGAAAAAAAAGATTTAGCTGGGAGTATAATGGAAGGATGCTACAGCATCAGTCAGTCTTTTGGGCTGAAGTAAAACATACATCAAATTATACCACAGAAGTCAGATTTTCTTCACAACTGTGCCCTGCATAACATGTATGTGCATCCCACAAGCAAAACCTGAGCAGTTACGTGCTGTGCAAGCAGCCTCATGTGTGCTTTATCCCAGGGAGCTGAGTAGGAAGCTGAGCAGCAAACTGTGCCTTTTCTCCCCAGTTTTGGTGAGGCTCTATGTTCCCAAGTCTCACAAGCACCCCTGGCTCCTGGTATGGAGCAGCTCGGTTTGATGCCCACAGGAGCTGTGCCCCAAACTGACACCCTCTCCCCAGGCATATCCAGCCTCAGGGCTGTGTCTCACCAAGAGATGCAATGGCACTGCCACTGTACTGTGGTGTAGGGCTGTGAATACGCCCTGGACATGCACAAAAACAGCTTCTAAGAGTCAGATAGGCTTTCAAAAATCCCAAAGAGCTTCTGATTTTCTTTAGCTGCAGGGCTAGAGGAATTAGACAGGATGGGAAGACACCAGAGAGCTGCATGCCATGGAGACATGGAAAATATGATCTCAAGATTCCTGTCAGTGTTAATGGAAAAATTAACATTTTCCTATCACTGGTGAGGGTCAGCCCATCTGAACTAAAAGACAAACAAAGAAGAGGGAGTAACCACAGACTTCCCACCAGAGCAGAGCAAACCATCTGGGTTTACACACTGGTCTACTCTCTGCTCTGGGTTTCTCTGCTCACGGCAATAAATTTGCAGCAAGGAGGAGGAGTGTTCCCCATTTTCACCAATTCTTCCTCAAATAACAGCTGAGCCCCAGCCTTTCCACAGCAGCAGATACAAAAACATTTGCCATCCAATGCGTTTTACAAAATAAACGAGGCCACCACCACCACTCTCCTCCAGCACCAGTCTCCCACACTGGTTATCAGCCCATTTGCCATCAGGAGTTACAGCTGCAGATTGCTGAGGTTTAAGGCTGCATTAAGTTATTTCTCTGGCACAGGAGCCTGTTAGAAAAACCTGCCTCCCCATTTACCAGGCATACTCCCACAACACCTGGCAGCACACCCACTTTACCTGTGTGCCTGTGGAAAGCCATGGTCAGCAGCCCAAAGTCACCAGCTGCCCCTCAGGTAATGGAGTTCACAGTCTCTAGGCTGATAAGGAGCTGCCCCATTTGATAACATACATTTAAATGGAGGCTATTAATATGGACAGGACTCCTACCAGATGTCCACTCCCCTCCCCAGAGATCACAACCTTAATCCCCCTTGGAAATTCTTACCATTTTAGGTGATCTGAGGCAGAAGAATAGGATCCTGAGACCTCTAGGTCTCTGCAGGCAACAGTCAAATACCTGCCCAGCTACTCAGCACCCAAATTAGTCCCAAAGGCAGAATGAACTCATGAACTTGACCCCATGCTGGTACTATTTGGCCTTGGCTTTAGAGTGAGATTGTGTCTCGTGACAGTGCTGAGCTAAATTACAGACCCAACATTAATGCTGCTCTGTCATGGCTGAAGGGAAGAGGTGGGTCACAGCTCTGTGGGGGCCAGAGGGGCTGCAGTCCCAGGAGACAGCAAGGGGCTGTCTTCTGGTTGTAGGGTCCAGAAAAGATGTGGCTGTACCCCTGGGGACTCAGCTGACAGCCCACAAAAGTACCAGCACATACATTCACGGGCGGGTTGGATTTGCTCTCAACATGGAGGTCATGCTGAAGTTTCACTGCCAGTAAAACTGCCATTTCTAGTCCTTCCCCAGCTTTTTCCCTAAGGAAGCTCACAGCATTAACTGTTCAAAGGGAGCAAGTCCCTGAAGAGCAGCACTTAGAAAGATGAGTGTCATGATATGGGGCTTCTCTAGCATCTGGCATGGCTTTAGAGGGCACTGGCTCATGCCTCTGTCCTCTTTACTCAGGTGTCCACAAAGCTCTCGGGAAGATCCCAGCTCCATGGCTCCAGCCAACCTGTTTCCACCCAAGTCTGCAGGAGGGGAGGCAGCTTTGGCTTGGGGTTCACTCCTGTGGGGACCCCAGGCTGCAGGAGATCTGCAGCCCCGTACTCACTCTGGGTTATGCAACTGCTGCCGGTGACGCTCAGGGCCGGGGGCCAGGGACGCCCAGCTGCTAATCCTGCCTCCCCACTGACGCACTGCACGGCCGTGGGAAAGTCACTGGCCCTCCCTGACAGCCACTGCGAATAGCCAATGTTTATCATTCCTTCCAGGGAGCCCATTGTGGTGGTGCCTGGCCTCTGAAGAGCAACCCTGCTACAGCCAGGAACATCTCTGCTTCCTGCTTGCAGAGGTCCCAAGAGCTCCTCAGCCACACACACATGCACAGTCTCCAGCCTCAGCACTTGGAGGGCTTGGTGAGCCCCTGGGCCTTCACACCCATCTTAGCTCCCCAGGCAGCACATGCACCAGCTCAGCATCTCACCAGCATCCCAACATCTCCAAGTTTCCAACATGGCCTGGAAAAGGCCACTCTTGACAGCATGCCATTCCAAAAGAGCACAGCATGGATCCACTGGTGTAGCAGATTGAGGCTGGGAAACATGCTAAAATACTAATGCACTGAAACACTTTGGCAAGGAAAAACCCAATGTTATTCTGCCCCAGCTCATCTATAAACTCCAGCAAATTGTTTGCATAATTCAGATGGCAACAGGAACTCTAACAACTGGTATTTTCCTGTGCTAATCTTGCTGTGCGCAGTGTAATATTTACAGACATGAGTTCATTTTTGGCAATGCACGTAGAGTTTGCACCATTAACCATTTTCATTCCTTTCTAGTTCCCTACACAAAGCTCTGGCACCCTCCCACCTGGCAGTCATTTCCTACTTTCCCCAGAATGCCCCAGTATTTCCATTAGAAGCCTTTGCTCCCATCCTGAGCGGTGTCTCTGCATAGTGTTAGTGGCTGCCACATCCTGGCCAGAGGTGGCTGCAATCAGCAGCGGTTTGGCAGCTGCAGAGGGGTGTGGAGAGCAGGAATGGACACTTGGACGTCACAACATTTCATGTGCACAAACACACGTGTGTTCACAGCACCACAACAGGCTCAGGCTGGAGGAGAGAGGAGAGGGAGAAAGCTTGGCCAAGAAACAGGAGGAAGACCCAGACTGCAGATGCCTATGGAGCTCCCTGGCACAGCTCATTCTGCAAAGCCCCTGCTGATCCCCCAGAGCAGACTTTAATAAAAAGGCCATTTTTTTTTAATTTGTGGCCTCCTGCTCTAGCAGCAGAAATGGGGTGGGGAGCAACCTTACTGCTGCTCTTGGTTTCTTGCCTGGTTTTAGCCAGATGAATTTGGCCAGTTCCCATTTCCTTCCCAAGCCTCTCTTCACCCACAGAAGCCCGGGTGATTAAACACAGCAGTGCTGCAGGTGTAGCACAAGTGCCAAGGAGGGACGTCAACGACCTGTGAAACGTGTGAGGATGCAGACACCTCCAGGAAAGAGAGGGTGCCCCGGAATAGAGCTGTGCCAGCCCTGCCTGAGCCCTTATCTGTGCACCGGGCACCCACACACAGGCCCCAGAGGGAAGAGTGCTACAAATACACCAGTGAGTGAACAGCAGGGCATAGCAGGCTTGGGATGTCATATTTTTAACATTAAACCTGTCCTGTAGGTTTTCCAGGGAGCTGCCCCGGACACACTGATCCCACCCAACGGGTCTGACTGCAGAGCAGCATGGCTGGGGCATAGTGTCATCCGCTCGGATAAACAAATGATTCACGTTGTGATTTCCAGAGTATTTTCTTGCCCTAAGAATCCTGCCAGAAAAGGTCTGGGTCTCTCAGCTTGCTCACACATCCTGCTGTCACTCAACAGGCAGAAACTCCTAAAGAGAGCAGTTCTAACCCAGGCATTGATGAACTATTAGTCACCATCATCAAAGAAAGCAGCAGTAAATAACAGCAGCAGAGCACCTGTGCACCTTTTAAAGTAATGCTGTGCCTCCTGCTTCCGTACATGCTGTTGGCAATGCACAGTGCACCTGCACAGAAGAGCACACTGCCATTCACCAGGCTCCCCATAAAATGAGAGTCCCACACTTCTCCCTACCCTTCCTGTCCTGAGGGCAGATCATTTTTTTTTTTTTAATTTTATTTTAAATGTCTCCAGTTGCATGCATGTGTCCTCCCACAGCAGAGCACTCCTGCCCAACAGATCTCAGTTACAAACTTCCTTGGCTCTTCTTAGGCAGAAACAAAACAATTTTTTAAAAATGTTTCTTTGTTTGTTTTAATATAAAGACAAAATTTACAGGAAGACAACGAGTAGGAGAGTTGGGTTTGAGAGGAGAGAAGACACAGATACAGCTCTCTTAAAGGAAAAGCTCTTTTCAGTTGTGGCAGATCCATCAGAGAGACGTAAGAGGCAGCAGTCCCCAATGCCACAGAAATGCTGGACAGGTCTGGCACCAGGACTGACACTGGGGCTGATCCAGCTCTCCAAGCACTCAGTACCCACCATGCTTCCTGCTCCCAGCACTGGCAGAAGGCACTGCAGAGCAGTGTTTGCAGATCATCTGGAGAGAACTGGCAGGGGGTGATGGCCCCTAGTGCCCCAGCCAGAGACCCTGCATGATATGATCACACCTGAACCAGAATGGGGATTTTCCACCTAAGTCCTTTCAAAACTGGACAGTTTCTCTTTGAAGTATCCCAAAAATGCTCCAGAAGTCTCAAATCAAGCTCTGCGTACAAGGATGTGCCTCTGCACTCCTGAAGCATCCCACAGGCACTCGCAAGAACCCACATCCAGAGCAAAACCAGCAACTGCGGTGACATCACTGCAGCAACAGGGGAATGAACACACCAGGCACCAGGGGAGCCCCTGGTGTTCTCAGGGAACCAGCTCAGAGGGGACAGTAGAGAAGGAAAGCAGCAAGACACGGCAAAGGCACGATTCCTCCATGCTGAGCTCCAGCTCACAGCTGGGTCAGAGTGGTGAGCTGAGCCTTTCAGTGCCAAGAGAAGCTTTTGGAGCAGCTGTGGAGGGCTAGAGGAACTGGGAATAGATTTATATGGAAGCAGATGCAGGATGGGCAACCTTCAGGAACTCAGATACAGTGTGAGTAGAAACAAAAGGCAGCAAAGAAGGCAAGATAAGAAGAGAAAAAAAAGGGACAAGGCTGTAGTAATAGACAGGAAGGAATGGTCAAGAGAAAACAGAGCTGGAAATAAAGCCACCTGAAAAAAAAGCAAAACCAGGAAGAGATATAAACCAAGATTTTCCCCATCTGCCTCCATCCACAGGCTGGATTGTTTCCAGGACTATTCCCATGGCAGCTCCAAATTTATTTCCCTGTTGCCATCTGCTCTGTGGTTCCCCCCCACACACGCTCCCTCCTACTGGCACTTCTTCCCATCACCTGTTGCTGACATGGCAGACCTCTCGCTGCTGCTGAGAGCCAAGTGACACTGAGGCCTGGGGGGAGTGTCTGCACATAAATCAGGAGCTGCTTTGTAGTCCCAAAGCTTTGTTCAGGTCCCGTTCCCCATCCTGGCTATGGCGGTGTGGTGGGATGCAGGCAACAAACAGCCCCATGGCAGCAGCCCCAGGCTCCAGAGAGGACAGGGGAGAGGAGAGGCTGCAGCAGGTGCTAGGCAGAGCTGGCTTTGAATCAACTTCACAAGAAAATCTATTTCCTCCTATCCCTCCTTCTTGTTCATGCATTACAGATAAGATGCCAAGACTGTATCTCTCAGCAGCAAGGATGTTGAGTGCCTGCTGTAGTCCCAGCAGTTAGAGTTAGACCTTCAATGCAAGCTCAAAAAGGGACAGCCCCAAAAGACTGAAGATTTTTTAAAAATCTCTTGCAAAGACAAATGTCTTGGTCTTTAAATGCACTTGCTTAAACGTGAGCTGTGTTTCTCTTCTCACTTCTGTCTCCCAGGTCCTGCTGTGATTGTGCAGGCAGTGGACTGGGAGGCTCAGCAGGCTGCCCACAGCTCCCTTCATGAACTGCAAGATGAAAACCACAGATCTGAACATACTCATAAACATCAGACAACCCTAAGGGGAGACAAAGGCTTCCTCTGCTCCTCTAGGGAGAAAGATGCACATGTACTGCCAAGACTGGTCTGATTCAGATACTTCATAAGAGCACCAAGCCCACAACTGGGCTACAAATCTTCAATTTCTGCATTTACCTCTTCCTCCCCAGCAGCCCTATAACTGGGTAATGCACAGATCCACTTAGCAGTGCTGTGGTGCCTCTCAGTCACACCAGGTGATGCGGTCTTGGGAGGAGCCATGGGGCCAACCAGCTGCACCACAACTCAGTTATTCCCCAGTTTATTACCCCAAACCTTCACACTTAGGACAGTGGAGCTCCTTAGGGACATCTTGGCCAACTTTACGTCTTTCTTTGTTCAAGTTTAGTTGCACTCATGTGCAGACCAGTGGAGCCAGACATGAGGCAAATATTCGCCAGTCACAGCTTTCTCCTCATGGCTTAGCCCTGGATTCAGAGCTGAGAAAAGTAACTCAAATCCCTGTCAAATAAATACCAAAGTGATCCAGCCAGGCAGCATGGCAGTGTTTCCCAGCACAGATGAGGTGTGAGGAACAGGCACAGCAATATAATCCTGCCATACCCACACAATAAATGCTCATGTCAGGGCTTCACCAAGTAGTGAGTGAGCCATCACTGAAATAATATTTCACAGTGTCCATCAGGCTCTCTGCACTTCTAATAGCTCCCAATTCCTTCTTGTGGGCACAGCAGCTGGCTGGGCCATGCTCTGCCCCAGAGAGGTTAAACAGCTCACTGTGGAGCACGTGGAAGGAAGTTCAGCTACTAGTTTTGCTCTACTTCTTGAAAGCTTGGAAATCTACCCACTAGGAGTCAGAAATTCCTTGGAAATCTACCCACTAGGAGTCAGAAATTAGCAACTATCCAGACATCAGCTACAACGCACTCTCTCCAGCATCCTCTGACACCCTCCTGTGTTCATTCAACAGGACCTGGCAGCAAGGAAGACTCACAAGGTGGGTGCTGCAGGCTCTGCCCAAGCTCTTCCTCCAAAGGCTGGGAATGCTTTCCATGTGATGTTTTCTAGCAAAATACCATGTTGCCGGGAAGCTGCTGGGCAGATGGTTCTGCAGACTTCCATCCTCTGCCCACACAGGACAGTGGGCAAGCCAAATCCCCAAACCAGCAGTGCTTTGTGGCACCAAGGAGCATTGGTGTTCCCCTTCAGAGATCTTGATTTTCAGGGGAGGAGAAGAAAGGGCTGTTTGTGGACGGACTGTGTTTCTGGCAAAACATTCTCCAGAAATTCAGCATGTGAGAGACACTGAGGATAGAAAACTTCAGCTCAGATGGTCAGAGAAGGGCAAAGCAAAAGCCCTCAGGAAAGGGCTGCCTGGCTAAGGGTGAAGACAGGCCACCTCTTTGATGAGGACGTGCCCTTCCAAGCATTGGCATGTCGGTTGGGAAGACTCCCTGGCATCCAGTACATCATCAAAGCACTGCCTGAACTTGGCACAGGCCACAGGGCCATGCCCTCAGCACTGATTTAGAGCTGACAGAGCCAGCTCTGGCACATGGTTTTAGCAGGAGAAACAGCCCAATACCCTGGGCAGGACAGTCGCCTTGAGCAAGATTAATATTTGGCTGTCTGCACCCTCAGTTGTTAGCCAGCGCTGGTGGCTGAAAGGACCAAATCACCCTTGTTATGTGGCCATTTTAAAAATAACCTTTCCCAAAGCCCCACAGTGCATAACCTTGTGTCAGTCTCAGCTCCAAGAGCTGAAGGGGATCAGCTTGCAGGGCTGACGGGTATTTTTGGGCACTCTGACTAATTGTCAGAACATATGCTGAGCATTCTTTACAAGGGAAAACAAAGCAGCAAAGTCTCCTCCAGTGAGGCCTAAGGGGATGGATTAGTCACAGGAGTTATTTTCATAAAACTCTGTTTTAGGAAGGTTTGATTTAACTTCCAGTTTCAGATAAGTGCAGTTTAAAGATGGAAGAAGAGGTCAACTTTCTTGCACCCCAGCACTCACCACGAAGGCTGGGCCAGGTTGGGCCACATTGCACCAACAAGGGCAGGAGAAGTGGAAACTCTTCACCTTGGAGTGGCTTCAGATTCACAAGTGCTTCTTTGGCACCACATCGAGTATTTAGCCAGTTGTCTCCCTCTTCTTCCCTCCACTCTCAGGAGCAAGACCTCCCAGCTCAGAGGCTCCAGAGCCTTGATGTCCTGCAGCCCTATGTGAAGTGCTCCTGAAAGGCCACATCCTCTGAGAGGAACAGAGATCAGCCAGTTCTTGCAAGCTTATTTACCATTAAAAAGATTTTATTCTAAAAGCAGCCTGTTTTGAGTGGGTTCTCTTGTTGCAGTTCCTTGCTGCTTCTCCTCCAAAGGGCATCTTTCATCAACATGAGCACCTCAGCAGCACTTCACCCACACGCCAGTTTAAGCCAGCACTCATCCAGTTCACTTTCTCTACACTTACTAAGACAGAGAATAAAGAACCCATGTGCAACATCTCCATGACACCCTGGGACACACAAGCCAGAGCAGCCCACGTTTCCCCAGCACTTTGCTCTCCCTTTCAGCCCAGAAGCTCTTTGGGATGCTTTAAGTCCCGCTGCTGTCTCAGCCCATGCTGTTGGCCTATGAACTTTATCTTTCTCCTTTCTCTGGTGTATATCAAACCTTGCTCTTCTCATTCAGCAGACACACTGCACCAGAAGCACACACATCTCGAGATGACAAGAGCTCTCCGAAGTCTCCGCCAGTGCTCTCTGTACATTTCCCCCCCGAGCTGCAGAGCAATTTCCACTGAGGATAAGTGTTGTCAATTCAATTTCTAATAACAGCATTAAAATGTATGAGCCATTTCTCTGGAGTCAGGGATAATATTTTCAAAGTGCCTGTGTGATACAGGAATGTAAATCTCATTTTTCATAAAGTGATAAGGATCCTGAGTCTCTCTGGAAATATGTCAGATCAGAGCTGGGCAAGGACTACACAGGAAAGCATTCATTCCCTGTGGGGTCGGGTAGAAAACACAGCTTCAAATGTTAAAAAAAGGAACAAATATCTTTAAATCTTTCATCAGGGTTAGGTTTCAATTTCAGCCAAAACCAGAGTGTCCCAGCCCAGAATGGTTTTCAGAGCCCTGCCCCGGTTTGTGGTATCCCAGCTGAGTGTCATTATCAGCAGGATAGAGACTGTTTTGGAGAGGGAAGCAGGGGAATTCTTCTCCCCCAACATACACCCACTCTAGTTTTTTGGTAACCTAGCAAAATTTGAGTTCCTTTAGTGTCTTGGAAATGTTAAGATCAGTAGACTAATACTTGGTAAGAGACAGTTCAGGCCAAAGGAGGGTGAGGAGGTGAGGTTACTGAAACTGCTAATTTTCATCCCCCTCCTCCACAAGGCCAGGGCATTCGGAGCCAAGGGAAGATCTGTCCTCTCCCATGCTCCTCCAAGGGTCTCAGGGCATCTCTGCATGTTACAGCATTTCTATCAGTGCTGACTCTTGGAGCAATGGCAAATAGTGTGCATGGGTACATTCATTAAACACAAACTTTGGAATAAGAGAAGTGAGATACTTAGAAGAATGTTTGATTTTAAACATAGAAATAAAACAACTAGAGTTGGTAAAAGCACTTGAGTGTTTGATTAAGCCATCCCCTGCTCTGGGGCTGGATTCAGGCCCAAAAAGTTATTTTGTTTTCTTTTTCAAGTAGCAGAGAGACAATAAATTCAACGAGCAACACAGTCTGCAAAGAGAAACAGCCCTTCTCAATACAATAGCTGCAAGCTCTGCAACTACTGCCCACATCCAGCTATTAGAGGATGGGCTCCAAGTGACAGAAAAGCAGTGCTAATTGCACACAAATGCTAGAGAAAGCTGTCAAAAAGCTAAACCAGATGTGAAACAGTGGTTTGCTTTCTTTTAAAATCAGCTTGTGCAACTGCATTGCAGGAGAGCCTGCAAGCACTGTGTCCCTCTGGGAATGCCGCAGGACAATGGGAAAAGGGTGAGGTTTCCAAATCATTGAGGGCTTTTCCTGCAACTGCAAGGACTCTGCTGTCCCTTTGTTAAAGTTATAGCCCTTGAGACAAATTCTCAACTGTGCTAGAAGGAAGCCTGGTAGGAAGCCTTGCCTGCTTTTTGCCAGTGCTGAGCAAGGTTAGGCTTGGTCCTGGATCTACAAGCACAGCAGTGGGCTTAGTCACCCAGAGACAGCCAAGAGGCAAACACACCTTGGTACCAAGAAGGTGATACACTGGGGGAGGACACGGGGAAGACCTGCAGGGATGCCTGTCCTGCTCCCAAACATTAACATCCAGTGCTGCACCCCACAGAAAAGAGTTGACACAAAGGAACATCAGACACCACATGTAAACAATTCACATTAGACTAGCAGTGTCTCATCTCCAAAGAGCTGCTGAAAACAGAAGATAAAATGCTTCAAGGGACATTTGTAGGTTTTAAAGCTTTTCAGCCCCCTGCTCGGTTATGGGCAGTTTGGGGTCACGGTGGCTGGGGCATAGGGCTCTGCTACGCAGCAGGGTCACATGGACTCAACCCCAGCCGCTGGGACAGCCCAGGCGCACCAGAGCACTGCCCACCTTGCAGCTATAAAAGGTGAACTCGTGTCTGTCTCACCAAGATCTCACTCAGCTATATGTCCTCACATGAAAATCACCTTCTTTCAAATGTCAACTGCTCCAAGAACCAGGATTTCCTGAAGCCTTTCCCTGAATCTGATGGCTGAATGTACTGGTGGCACCGAGAGCTGTCCGTGATGCTGAAGGACTTGGTTATGTCACCAAAGCATTTCCCACATGGGTCCAGAAAGGAGATGGAAAAAATCCACCCCCAGTCTTGGAAGGGACTTGCAAGAACATACAATTTTACAGTTCTCTCCGTGATCATAAAATTCTAATAAAAGACTTCCAAAATACAAAATACTCCTGCTGAAACCAATCTCTTTTTATAGATGCAACCTTCATCCCTTGCTTCAAAAAGCTATGAAGTTAATCCAAAAAAAGGATTGTGTTTTTGCATCATGTGAGTAGGTTCACAGATCACTTTTCAGGGGCTCAACTTTTGTTTGCATTTGTGCTATTGATAATTGTTCCCTGTTTTCACTCACTGGTAACTATGTCTTAAAAGATTTGCTGAAATCAGTCAGTGGGCCTCTGGTAAGGGGCTCATGTGTTGCTTCATCGAGACAGCTGCCAGGTGATGTTCTCATGTATTTCTACATAATTTCATGAATTTGATAATTCAGCAATGGGGAGCAAAACCCAAGCAGAGACCACTGCCACACCTTTGTCAGCCTCCCCCCTGCAGTACCATGGTGCAGAGGGACAGGCAGTACTTCCTCCTGCAGAGAGACCTTTTCAGTTAAAAGCTGTACTTCAGAAAATGCAAGTTCATTGAATGAAGTGCATCTGGAAACATCTCTGTCTTAGCCGATAAAGGTGCAGGATGCTACAGGAGCCCTGCCTGGGCTGCCAAGAGACTGAGTGCATCACAGCCTCCTTATCCTGACTTTTTCAGGCACAGCTGGCACCCCACGAGAGCCCACTCCAACCCCAACCTCCATCAACCCAGAAAAGACATCTCTGCTTGCAGCAGCTGCTCCCACAGTGCCCACTGTGCCTGGGCAGGAGGTGATTCTAAAAGTCCAGTCCTGACTTACTTAAACTGGGGACACTTCAGGGTGCAATAATGCCAGAGCCCAAATTTTCAAGCTCCTGCTCCAGGTATGTTGCAGAGAAGGGTGAGGTTTTTCCAAGCTCTTGCTCCAGCCCCTGGAGCAGCAGCAGGGAGAGGATCTACCTCTCAGTACTCCTGTCTAACCAGGTGCTTAGAAACAACCCTTATTTACAAGTCAAGCATCTCAGTTTTCCCTACAATCCTTTCACAGGGAGAAGTTTCCAGGATAGGGGAGATGGCACAGAAGGCGACCTTTGCAGCATCTTAACCCACCCCAAGGGCTCTCCAGCCCACAGTCCCATGAGGAATGTCATTGCCATGCTTCCAGGAATTGTAAAAGCCCTGTCTCAGCATCCAGCTTCATGCACCATCCCCTGCAAGATCTCATTTACAAGGCAAAAGCTGTTTGGCAAAACAGCTCACACAGCATCCAAATGTCGGTGGAGCAGACAGCATTCCTGACGCTGGCTCCCTTTCCATCTGGCTGCTCCGGCTCAGTCACCGACGCTGCTCCAAGGATGAACTCATCGCTATTTCAGGTTGAATTTGCACTTGGCAATCTCCCTGGTAACCAAAACAAGATACTCCTTGGTTTATAAGTGATTTGTTGGTTGTTTGGTTCAGTGTCTAGTGCAGCACACAGAGACTTCCCCGCATTACAGCACCACTACAAGCTGGGGGAAGAGCTGGAGGTGCTCACAGCAGTGCTCCGGAGATGGGCGGTGTGAGCACTGCAGGGCGGAGGGGAAGCTGCCTTAGGGCTCACCCCAGCGACATGTAACTGAGGAAAGGAGGTGTAAGGCACGGCTTTCACTCACACACACCACAGGTGAACCTTTATGGCAGCCCCCTGTCACTCCAAACAAGTGTTACAGCCTCTCCAGCACATCAGGGCAACCACAGGGATGCTGTTTGCAGTCCTCTCCAGCCAAAAATCTGCAAATCTTTCCCCAAACAGGAATGGCATGTCCCCCACCCAGTGCAAGAAATTCATCCCACCACAGGAACAGAACCAGAGTCAAAGTTTCCACCTTCGGCTATAAATCATTATGGTGATAATGGCATAAGAGAGAAGGGAATATTATGGCAAGGGGTGGATGACATGTTCTGGCATCCACCAAAGCAAATCCAGACAGAATTTAACAGATTTACATCCCCACCTGGTGCCCTTGTGCTGCTGTGAGGTGAAGGTGGGCTGCTCTCCAATCCTGATACCATACTGTCATCCTGGCTATTTCCAGAGGCAGCACTGAAATATGTTATATATCAAGTGGCATTCACCTGGCAGGCTGTCCTGTGGGGAAGCATGACTGTCTTTCAATGGGCAGAGCAAGGGTAGACAGGAAACTGTATTTGCCTGTGTTGAGTGAAATACATAGCTCTGTGTATTTTTAAAGTGAGATGAGACCAGAGAGAGAGAGAGAGAAATCCTTTCACCCTGGGCTGTTTATTACTGCCTCTCCACAGTACTGTCAGAAGCAAGAGCACATCAGGACAATGCTTAGAGATCAGCAGGGAATTTCTAAGTGGAAGAAAAGGCACTCAATCTCTCCAGATTACTCTCTCCAATTGC
Organism: Gymnorhina tibicen; assembly: GCA_013399875.1. NCBI lineage: Eukaryota > Metazoa > Chordata > Aves > Passeriformes > Artamidae > Gymnorhina > Gymnorhina tibicen. The sequence continues at coordinate 316,016 of VXAZ01003283.1, forward strand.
CCAATCCAGATGAGGACACACACCTGTGTTCTGGAGGTGCTGTCTGTGTTTGCATTTCCTCAAACCGCTGACTGCCCTGTGGACTGCCTCCGGTACCAAAGAGCAGGACAGGGTGCCAGGCCTCTGGAATGCTCTCAGGATCATGACACTGCCTCCATAGGCTCTTCAACTGAACAGGCATCAGTCAGAAACTCATCAAACTCATCCACTGGATGAGGTAAGTCAAGCTAGAAAAGTCTCTGTAGCACACAGCAAGAGCATTGTGGGTGCACACAGCTGTCCCAAGGCAGCAGTTTCCTGGGATGCTGCAGCCCTGTGGATGACACACCTACTAGGAATTTTAAAGAGCTCTTTGCTATCCCAGTGCAATGAGAAGAGGGGAAAACCAAGAGACACAGAATGAAGTGGAAAAGGCTCAAGAGTCCAAAAACGAGACGATAAGAGAAGCTGGAAAGGGAAGCAGGCAGTGCCTCAGAAGTGACTAATTCCAAACCTTTGCTCCAGTGTTTATTACAGAAAAGAACAGATAAGAAAGGCTGATGGTAACAACTGCCAGGGGCAGTCAGTCCCAAGGTAAACAAACAGCAAATGCCTTGGGAGCAGCCTGCCAAGTCCACATGGTTCCCATATCTTGGGGCATTTCTTTAAGAGAAAGGATATTATTTTCTCCCACCCCAGCATCCTCCCAGGAGTGGGGGGCTATATTTAGGGTAGTGTCATAGTTAAGGGGATCTTTGGTCAGACACCACTGGAAGCACATGAAAACTGAATATTCCCAAATGAAGGCTCTGAGGAAGAGCTGGAAGCCAACTCCCTGCAGGAAAATCAACTAACAACCACTGTGGGCTGGACCAGCCATGGCTTTAGTGTGATGAACCATTTCTATTTTTCTTAGCACAAGAAAGGCACATCCAGCACTCTGGTTCATGTGAGAGAGTTTTGGAGGATTAAGGGGATTTTTTGCTCTGTCCAAGCAAAACAGCAAGAGCAATTCTTGTTCTGCCAGAAGCTCTGAACTCCTCTGCAGCTGAGAGCTGGTGTAACACAAGAATCCTCACACTCTGGGACAGCTGCTGCAGTCCTAAAGGGATCTTGAAGCAAAATAGGTGGACTATAGATCCATGTACCAACTGTGCCTCCCTGCAGGAGTCCCTTCACATATGGAGCACATGCAATTTCTTGTGAACATGGGTCTCTTAAGCACATCATTTCAGCAGACAGACACCACTGGAGCCAGCCAGTATTTGATTTGAAGCTCTCTCATATGTCAAAACATCATAAAGCATGAAGGTCTCTTATGTCTTGAAGAAAACTGGGAGGATTTTCCAGGAGAGAAAATTTTCTATTACATTTGGTCATTTTAGCTATTTTTTCCTGTTCTACCTCCCCATCCACATCACAGCAGAGACAGGAGAACAGATTAATTTCAGTGTAGCTCTGCAGTTGACCAAGTAAACTGGCTCTGAAACATTTTGATCCAAACTATTACATCTCAAGCTATACCTGTTAGGCAGCCTCTTGTGAGACAGATTTTAGTCTCCTCTTTTCCACTCTGCTTGTTTCCCCTTTCCAGGGGTGGAAAGGGATTAGAAAAAAGGAAGCCAAAAAAGCTGCCCTGCAGTGCTTCTTCCCAGCAGGAGTAGTTTTTCCATGTTCTTCATTAGACATCTGGGTGCCAAGTGGCATTCTGTATTTGATCCCAACAGATCACAAAAACAGCCATGTCCCACCACTTTCAGTCCTTCATGGTTCGTGACTGTTGGCTGCCAGCTCACACCACAGACAGTTCTGCCGAGCAGCAGGAGGAGGGATGCATCCCAAATGACACCAGTCACTGGGGTCACCTCAAGGAACAGAAAAAAGATGAGGCACATATCTGGAACAAGTGGGTCTTCTGAAAACATCAGTCCAAAGAGGGTTTGAATTTCTTATTTACAAAAATAATGCAACTCTGTAACAGCATCCAAACCAAAATTGTAACTCTGCCTGAAAGTTTCCAGTCAGGCATACAGCAAAATAGCTGCTCTTCCACCTTGGATTGCAGCTCCATTACTGCCGGGAGCCCTGCCCTAGCTCTCCACCTTCTTCCAGGGAACTCTAGTTCAGCCTATTTTGCAAAAGTGCTTCCAACCCTGTCTATCCCATTCCAGCATGTCTATAATGCAATCCTTGCCCTACTTTGATTTTCTCCAAAGCCTTAAATGTAATTTTAGCCCTGTCTTGCCATAGGACACAAACCCCATTTCCCATCTGTTCTGATGGAGATGAAAAAGCTGGAGAAGCACAAGAGCATGCATCCATCCATCCGTCCATCCCTTTGTCCCACAGAAAGTGCCATGCTCTCTTGCTCTGAGAGTAGGAATTTGCTCTGGCAGCGTTCTTGGCACTACACATGCCTGAATCACTCTGGAGGTATCAAGGCCCAGCTCCTGCCTCAGTGTGTGTTGCAGAGAGGGTGAGCATTGGCCCGTCAAAGGCTTTTCTGTGGCTTTCCAACAGCAGCTTGGAGCAGAGCAAAGCCTTTACAGGAAATACTCCGAGCAGCAAGATGAGCCATTTCTGGTGGGAGAGTTTTGCCTACAGACCTGGGGAGGTTTCGCAGAGAGAAAAGCTCATCACACACCAGCCTTGGCCTCTTGGCTCCAATTCATTCCTTCAGAAGCCACCTGGGGTGATATTCCCAGAGCTGGCTCTGGGCTGCTCATCTACAGAAAGTCCCAGTTAAAGCACACTGGGGAGAGGAACATTCTGGGCTATATCCTGTCTCTGAAGCCCCAGTCCTTTGGTCCTACACCCAGCCAAGTGGCTGAAAACAGGGTTTTTACTGGACCAAAGGATAAAAGAACTGAAGCCAGAATATATGGCACAGGCCTTCCAAAACCTCACTGCAAAAGTGGAAGCATGCATTCATCTAAATAGCATTTAATTCTTTAGAGTCCCAGTGTCTCAAGAGCCATCTGCTTACAACTCCTCCCCAAACAGAGTATCTAAATGAAATATGAGGTCTCTTTCTCCCTCCCACACTCCCTCTGCCAAAATCAGACACAAAATGACTGATCTCAGATGTTTCTTCTTTGTTACTTTTCCTGTCTGCATTTCTATAACAGAGAAATGAAATAAAAAGAGATCTCATTGAATCAAGCTGTAGTATTTTGACTTACAATACATTTTGTTTTTTATGAAATCGCAGGTCAGTTCTGGGAAGGTTTATTGCATAGACATGATTTCCATTATCTTTTCAAGCAAAAGTGAGTCCACCCTGCTCAAGGTATAGCATTGAATCTGAAATCTCAGCTTTGCTACCTTTGCTCTCCTACCAGCAGGACACAAGGTGACAGTGGCTGGGGATCATGAGGGTGACAGGCAGGCACTGACTGCTTGGCTCAGCCCTCCACACATCTGCATCTCTGTGTGACCCTTATGGCAGCCTGGCACCAGAGCCTGCCCATGGCTCTACAGGGAGCTGTTCTGATTTAGGAGCAATCAAAAGCATGAGCAAACTTGGCACATTGCTGGTGGTGAGGCTTATCTTGCTGCATTTAATGCCACTGGGACTTCAGAGCTAAGCAGAACCACAAAAAGAGAAATGCTAAACACAGGCTTGTGTGATCCTTGTCTCATCAGCAAAGATCGGAGGAATTTTCCACCTAAATCCCCCAATGCATCCACTGGATGGTGAATAAACTTAAAATAACATAATTCACACAGGCTACTGCTGAGGGGACAGTATTATTCCTGGCTCACATCTGCCTCTCTGCTCCACTTTGTGAGACCTCACCTGTAGGCTGCATCCAGCCCTGGGGTCCCAGCACAGGAAGGACACGGTGGAGCTGTTGGAGCAAGTCCAGAGGAGACAATGATGGTGTGCTCTGAGGGATGGAGCATCTCTCCTATGGAGACAGGCTGAGAGAGCTGGGATTGTTCAGCCTGAGGAAAAGAAGGCTCTGGGAAGACCTTACTGCAGTATTGTATTTCAGTACTTCAGGGGGGCTCACAAGAAAGATAGGAACAAACTTTTTATCAGGGCCTGCTGCAACAGGACAAGGGGCAAAGGTTTTAAACTGAAACAGGTTAGATTTAGACTATGTACAAGGAAGGAGATTTTTACACTAGCAAAACCAGTAAAACACTGGCACAGATCGCCCAGAGAGGTGGAAATGCCCCACCCCCGGAAGTGTTCAAGGCCAGGTTGGACAGGGCTCTGAGCAACCTGGTCTAGTTGAAGATGTCCCTGTGGACTAAATGACCTTTCAAGGTCCCTTCCAACCAAACTATTCTGCAATACAAAAGGAAGTAAGTTGCTTCTTGGGGGCAAGGAGGTCAGTTTCTTAAACTTTTTGTTACATCCTAGTGCAAGGGGTGTGGACTGCAAGTCATATTCATGTGATAAGGATTTAGATTACAGATGAAGTGCATCCTACAGCATCACTCCCCTATCCATGGACATGAACAGGGACCTGACTGGGCTCCCACCAGCTGCTTCATACCATATGTCTGGATTTTCCATTCATGGTACAGTTCGATGGAAAGGCTGCTTCCGAAATAAAGGCCAGCCAAGATAGGCTGGAGAGTGTTTATTTTCAAGTGTTTGAGTACCCTAAATGTTGCCTCCTTTTGAACAGCTGCCATTGTTTACATCCAAGCAGAGAATTATACCAGCATACAGGGAGACAAGCCATCTCGCACAGCAGGGAATAACTTCTGTTAGAAACAGTTCAAGAGCCCAATCCTAAAAACCTTCCCCAGCCAAAATTCCCAAAGAGCAGTGCATGTCAGAAGCCAGCTGTAAAATCCCAGCCCTGAATTCGTTCCTCAGAGCCACAGTCCAAAATCTGAGCAGCTGGCTTTCTGCTGCACGGAGATCTGGAGGGGTTTGGGGTTTTTTGCACTTGTGGTGCCAGCTCTGAAACACCTACCCACATTTTTCTCTCAGGTATTAGTCAAGAAGGATTTTTTATATACTGAGCCCCTTAAGGAAAAATTAGGAACTGGTTTGTATTCAAGAATGCTGTATTTGGGAAAAAAAAAAGAAGAGGGTGTTGTCACTGAAGTATGTGGGTGCTTTTATCATTACAAAAGAAAGTTCAAGTTTCAAAGCCATATTTGGTTGCTTGATCAGCTATTTGCTTTGTACATCATGGCTTAAGAATTTAATCAGTTTCCTTTCGGAAGTTTTTTTGACTGTTTAAAAAAACCCCACTCTTCCTCTCAAAACAGGGTAAAAGACTAATTAGTAGGTGGATTGTTTTATTAATTTTCCCCATTCCATGTGCTAGATTTCAGTGGTTTAAAAAATAGTCACATCCCTTTCTCAGCCACAGACTGGCTCCTGCTTACACAACACAAACTGGACCAGAGTCACATGCATTAACTTGTCTTTTGACCAATTGCTAAAAAAAAAGATTAACGACAGAAACACCAGTCTTGCAAACGTGTGGGTAAATACAACTTCACTCATGAAAGTGACTTCCCAAATCTATATTGATACAAGGGTGCAGCATTTGTGCAAAGCTAAAGGTGTTTGCATTCACATGGGTACAGCTGCAGGAACTCTACCACTGCCTGACATTCCATAATACAGAGAGAAAGAGGAAAGTGTGATAATTATTAGGTAAAAGCTTGCATTTCCACATTCCCCAATTCTGTTACTGCCAGCCTGCTCCCAGGATTGTTCCTCACATCACCTGAGACCCCACAAAACAGCCTTTGCTTTAGCTATTTCTTCCCCAGCTCTCATTATAAAAGCCTCAAAGAGGCACATCTGATCACCTGCCCAGGAAAACACAGAGCTGACAGCTCTTACACAACTCAGTACCACAGCAAATGCTCCCTAAGCACCAGCTCAGCTTGGAAGCAAAGAGAAAAGCTGTATTTATACCCCAGTGTCTGCCTGTACTTTAAAAGGAACCATCTTCAAGGAGGGAATATGTATATCGGAAAAAGAGAATGCAAGAGAAATCAGAAGCAAGAATGTAGATAAATCCCATTTCCAAAACAATCCATAAAACAGGCAGTTTCTGAGGTTAACTCAGTGAACCACGGAGAAACTGCTTGCTAGAGAGTGTTTCAGAAGTACATTACACACCCACAGGCTTCCCACTCCCCATCCCTACTCTCACAAACCCTTCTCCGGCAGAGCAGTCACAAGGCAGAGAAAAGACCAGCACCAGCCCTGAAATCCAAAGATCTGCGAAGCGTGGGATGCTGAAACTCTCCCTGCCCTGCTCAGCGAGACGATGCTCGAGAGGGAGAGAGGGAGGCATGTGCTTACTGGCTGCCGGAGAGCCCGGGAGTGCTGCGAGGCGGCTGCTGCCGAGAGGAGGGAAGGGATGGACCGAGCGCTGCGAGCAGCTGCGGGACGGACACGGGAGCACTCCGGTCCAGGGCTGGGCTGGGGTGTCCAGCAGGAGACACGCGGCTTCCACACTTATAGCAGGGAGGTGCATGGCAAAAAAAAAAAAGTTTGTCCAGCCCATAGCACCGATCCTGCCCGGGGAGCAGCTGGAGGTGGGGAGCAGCCTGCTCCTCCCAGTGTCACTGCACCATCCATGGGGGGAAAACCCCAACCAGCGACAGCACTTTGCCAGCAGAGCTGTTCCCTGCCTCCCCACAACAGCACTGTCATGGGAACCATGGGATGCAGCAGGCTGGGAAAAGCCCTGCTACCCGCAAAGCGCCAGCAGCTGCACTCCCAGACAAGGAAAATGAAGCACAAAATCTTTGCAGGAGGATGCGTCGCCAGGTTCCTGTCCTGTACAAATAACCCTCTCTCAATGTTAAAGGCTTTCCTGGAAGCTCAGTTATACATCACCTTCAGGTTCATAGACAGAGTTTGTAGGACACAAAATGAACAGCAGGGATGTATTTCAAGTGAGAAGTCTGCAGGGAGGGAGGGGACCCAACTGAAGAGAGCACAGAAAAAAATTATGCCAAAAGAGGAGCCTTTTCTTCAAAGCAGACATGAAAAAAAGTACCATCAGGTAGCAATTCATTCTTATTTTAAATAAATCTTCCTGCCTGTGCTGCACCACACCAGAAAAATCTCACAACATTCAGATTTGTTTTCTTTTCTCCCTCCCTTATTCTTTTTATATTCTTCCAAGTTTATCCCACTTTCTTCCATTCCTCTGCTATTGGACACATGGTCCTGCAAGTAACTAAGTTTGCTTTTTAAAAAGAGGTGCTTGTGTTGGAGCTCTTGCTCTACAAACAGGCTTTTGTGGCACCTTGGAGAGCCACCACAGAGCTCCTGACTAATGGCAGGAGAGGCTGGTAGGTGTGCTGGACACAGCACCAGTATCCCTGGAAAGCAGATCACAATACTTGGGCCAAGGAATTTTTCTTTGTTAGTAAAACAAAAAACATTGCATAAGAGCAAACACTCTCTCTTTACAAAAACGTTCATATTTTTCCGTGTCTCTGTTCATTCAACAGGTAAGTCCCACAAATTCCTCCAACACTGCATCATCCGTATTAACAACATCCTTAGCAGGGACAAGAACACTGGGCTGCCCTGAGGTTCAAGGCTCAGACGGCCACAACTTGCCAAGAACAACTTCAGGCATGCATAAAACACAGATGTGAAACACCAACATCATTTATCATCATGGACTGAAGTTTACATTTGATTTTCAGAGGAATCCAAATACCCCTTTCCAGCTCATTTTTCCAACAGCTCTCCCAGCAAGCATAAAACTTGAGCACCATTAGCGAGAGCTTTTTGCTAAAGGCTGTAACCAACCATCAGACCTACAACAGCACTAGCAAAACTCCCCTGCTCCTAAGGTGTGATGTGTGTTACATGTTTGCAGCTGCAGAGCTCCAGGATTCATGAGAAACTGCAGAGATGAGACCCTTCAAGGATGGGACATTCAGACAGAACATTCCCAGTTTGATAATTCATGCCTAGAGTGTGAGGGTTGTAGAGTGTGAGCATACAAAGACAAACCAGGTGTTGCACAGCTGTAGGAGAACGTCACCAGGGAAAAGTTACCCTGCAGGCAGCTCCTGTAGAGTTTCTTCTTTCAAAGGAAGGAGGCCTCCTGCCTCTGGTCATAAACAGAAAAAGGAGAGAGGAATAGGAAGGGCACTGCTCCAGGAGCATCTGTACCAATGGAGTCCCTTCATCAGAGACCAGTCACTGCTCCTGTCCTGGAGGAGTACTTGGGGACTAATCCTGCACCTCTGCAGTTGCATCTTGGAAGAACCCAACCAGATTATGCATCCTGGAGAAGCACAAGTGCTCTGATAAATGCCTAACAACCTGCAGCATAACAAGCATCCCATATCTGCAGGGAATGTATCAGGCTGCTATCAGGATCCTCTGCCTCTTATTTAAAGTATTAGATGCCTTCCACATATAACACAGACTAGAGATTTCATGGCCAAATCCTAAACATCAGCTATCATCAAAAGCAGCTCCTAGGCAGCAAGTCTGTCAGCTTAACAGAGTAGCTGCTAAATAATAAATTCATCTATTTAATGTGGCTCTCACTGATTACAGCAGAGCAGGTTGTTATTTGAGTAATTCATTGCTCTCATTGGATTGCAGCTCAAGGCCTCATCCTGCAGTTACTGCATCCTTTAGGTCCCTGCTGGATTCACCACCCAGTCCCATGTGCACAATGCCACATCCAGAAAAAAAAGCAGAATAAACGTCTGCAAAGGCACGTGGCACAGAGCAAGTGCTTTACCCCATCTTCAGTATTGCTACTCCTGCCAGAAAGTGAGTGTGTGCAGGATCAGACCTTGAAATGACCAGTATACCTGACATTGAAGAATTTAGGCACTCCAGAGCTTGCACCAATCACTGCAGCAGCTTTATTCTGTTTGGAAAAGAGCACTGGATTATTTAGAGAGCAAGGACAGCATGCAACCAGAGTCAAGGAACAGGCACTGGGGCACTGCCATGTTACGTATCTATAGAGTACTATAAAAATCTCTGCCAAAGCATTGGATTAAACAAGAATAAAGTGCAAGAATGACACAACTTATTGCAAAGGACTGAGTCAACTCTGAACCAATCACCTGCTACCACCAGTGCTTGCTAAGGAAGATAATCAGTTACCCTGCAAATTGATTTTTGGCAAACACTGTAAATAAATCTAAAAAAGAAGGACTCCAATGATCCAATATATCCTTGACTAGTTATCCAAACAAAATGAACTATAAACAGAAGCACTGAAAACTGAGTTGGTTGAATTACTCACTCAAATCTATCTGCTAAGAAACTTTATTTGGAGATGGTAAAGCTTGCAGAGGGTGTGCGGAGGCTGCTCTACAGCCAAGTCCTCTCCAAGAAACCTTGAGGGCACGACAACCCCAAAGCCAAGGACTCACCCCAGAGCAGGAATCATCTGTACCAGTGGAGAAAAAAGATGTGCTTTGATTCATCCTTTGGGTCTCCATGCAGATTCTATTAAATCCCTCTATAGCCACAGAGGGGGAAAGTCTTCCACACCATGGGGCCTGGTTTTGCCAGTGGAAGGAAGCCATTGCATCTTGGGGTGAATCCAAGCAGAATGCCATTCACGTACCCCATGGGTGGGTTTGACTGTCCTGGTTCCCACATGCCATGCTGGGGCTGGGTGTGACACATCCTATCCATGGTGTCCCCTAGTTAGGGCTGACAGTGACAATCACCCTGTGTGAGATGGGGCTGCCCCCCTCACCTGCCCTCTGTGGGACACCACAGCCACACAGAGCCACAGCAGCTCTTCACACCAACAGAGATAACCACCACACACAAACCCTTCAGAGCCCTCCTCTCCCAGTGAACACCTCAGCCCTTCCCTCAACTGCAGGTGAAAATAAATACCAATCCCCCTCATTAAAGTAATTATCACTCATTATCCCCTCTCGCCCTTTTGTCCAAAACAGCTGGGAAGGGTTCTTTCCCTCTTCCAAGTTGCAGTCTGAGGGATGTGGCTATTTTGGGCTTAAGGTACCATCACAAACCCTCTTGACTCTCCATCCACACTGACTCCCCAGGGTCACTGCCCTGTTAATTCCCTAATTGACAGGCTCCATCCTCCTTTCACCACACAGCAACCTGCTTTCACCAGCCTCTGACAGCAGAAAGCTTTCCCAGCAGAGGCAGCCACACAGGCTGTGACACAGGCTGGTCCTGTGACATCTATGTCCCTAACTGTGTAGAAGTCCATTGTGCCCTGTTTTGGATGAGTTCTTTTCCCACTGGAATATAAAGCATCTGTAGCCCACACAGGGCCTCCCAGCTGAAAGGAGAACTATCATGTTGGAAAGCTGATCCCTTGAGGCCCCAGTGATGGCTCTCTCCTTGATGTGTCCTCTGACTTTTCCAAAGTCTGTCTTCAGCCCCAGAGACACAGCGGAAGACACCTGTGTCTTCCTTCTTTCATAATCCTTCTTTCACAGTACAACGCAACAGTAAAGGATTTAGTCAGTGTAAACAGAAGTGAGTCATTTCAAGAGATGAGACAGAGAGAGGCAGAGAGAGAGAGAGAGAGAGAGAGGGAAAAGTGGATAAGAAATAAGGAAAGAGATCCATCGGTGTCCACACCCTCAACCATCCCACCATTCTGTTGCCCTGGGGGATAACTGATGGCCAGATGGATCCCCAGCCCTGCAGGCAGCTGGACCTCACCTGACACCAGCTAATTACCTCACAGCCATTAGCACACGGTCTCCAGGCGGGCAAAGTAATGGAAAAGCTGAAACACTTCAGAGTCATTCCTCTCTGGGAGTAAGTAAGGGAGGGGTTATGGAAGGTTTGGAATGCTTGGTTAAAACATTGACACACCAGCGATGCAAAGCCTTTTCCATGGAGTTTAAATACATAACACACTGCTTTCCAAGTTGATGTAAAGGAGAGCATCGCAACCTGTCAGCCACATACCGTGGGCTGTGATCCTCAGTGGGAGCACCAGGCTGCCAACACCCAGACATCTCTCAGCTCCCTGTGCTTCTTCTGCAATTCTTCCTATCAGCACAGTTTGGAAATCATACACATGCAAGAAAGTGAGGGTGAAATTGCTGAGGGGCATCAGTGGATTCCTCTTCATCACAGGTTGAGCAAACCAGAAAAGGACCAAGTAGTCCTGGCCTCAAGTTGCACCACAGGAGGTTTAGACTGGATATTAGGAAATATTCCTCCACTCAAAGGGTGGTCAAACATTGGAACAGGCTGCCCAGGAAAGTGGTGGAACCACTGTCAGTGGGCAAGTTCAAAATACATGGTGGTGCTTAGAGACATGGTTTAGAGCTGGGATTGGCAGTGCTGGGTTTATGGTGGGACTTGATCTGAGAAGCTTTTTCCAGCCTTTATGATTCTATGATTCTTTCAATTTAGTGGGCAAAACAACAAGCCACCAAAAAAAGGATTATGATTGTATTAGGTGACATGCACAAGACTACTCAGCTTTCCCCAGTTTAGAGTCAAAGTATTTCTGTAGCATAGCCCTAAGATACCATCAGCAAACCTGGATCAATGGATCAAAGGTGATTTCCAAAAGCTGCACAATCACCCGCTGAGAGCCTGCTAGTGAATAAGCCCATGAGTAATTACAGTGGCTGTGTTATTTGTGACATCACTGCTACTCAGATTTTCCTGAGTGACACCAGAATCTGCACATGGAGAAGGGATCTAGCTACAGATTATTCCCACCTTTAAAAAGCAGCTGCAGGGATGGCTCAGCTATCAGATTAAGAGAAGCAGCTGTATCAGCCCTCTTGGCGTCCTTTGGTAGAGTCCAGTACAAGTTGCTCCTTCGGTGCATGGAAAATTACAAAGGTGACTCCCATTTATAAAAGATGATGCACCAGAGCCCTGCAGGAATGGACCCATCTGTTGACTGTGGCAAGGCTACATTTGGAAAAGGCAAGAGAAACTAAGGTTTCCAACAGTCTTTCCAGAAACAATTTAAGTTTTCAAGGAATGTTGGCAGCAGTCACAGCTATTTATCTGCAGCCTGCAAGGGGCTATTCAAACACACCAGGTTTTCTGCCAAGGGTAGGGCTTGAGGTTTTCTGCTCTACAGTCATTTGAACTTCAGCATTTCCATCCGCATTCATGTGCTGGGTCCTGGTGTTTTTCCTGCTGGATCACAAGCAGGGATTTGGGAGTAGCAGGCAGCTTGTGGCCACGGGCATTGCCCCACCTGAGCCCAGATCTCTGGGACAGGGTAGCCCTGTGAGTGCAGACCTCTTCCCTTGCATCCCCACACACCAACCTCGTGTTCTGTGCAAACCCTGTCTAACCCTGAGCAGAGGCCACAAACTGAAGTGTGGGGAACAGCCTGGGCAAGAAAATAGCTTTTCTCCTTCACAACTACTGCTATCACTAGAACTTTTCAGCCACCCTCTGCTGAAGTCAAGTAAATTTCCACTGACTTCAACAACTGCTGAGGCACAGTTTGCTTAAGTGTTTCCAGACTTTGGCCCTTCCAGCAAACACCTTGGCCAGACATTAAACAATAACAGGAATCCATCAAATATTTGAGTATTTGCATAAGCCAAACAGATAAAATTTGAGAAGAGGTTTGGTTCTTGGTCCTTATCAGTTATCAATTCCTGGGTGGATACCTATTGAGAGAGATTTAACAAAGGTTTCTAATAACAATGAGGTAAAGAAATAACAGTATAATTGTTGCTGTTGAGGCGGGCACAACACAGTAGTACCCCAGGAATCAGTTTCAGCAAAAGGATCTTTAT
>VXAZ01003286.1:0-26136 GCA_013399875.1 Gymnorhina tibicen
CCACTCTTGTGAGACCCCACCTGAGTACTGCGTACAGTTCTGTGGCCCCCAACACAATAAAGACTTGGACCTGTTGGAGCGAGCCCAGAGGAGGCCATGAAGGTGCTCTGAGGGCTGGAGCACCTTTGCTATGAAGACAGGCTGAGAGCTGGGGCTGTTCAGTCTGGAGAAGGCTCNACAGGCTGAGAGCTGGGGCTGTTCAGTCTGGAGAAGGCTCCGGAGAGACCTTATAGCACCTTCCAGTACCTGAAGGCGTGCCAAGAGAGCTGGAGAGGAACTTTTTGCAAGATCATGTAGTGATAGGACAAGGGGGAATGGTCTTAAGATGAAGGAGGGTAGGTTTAGATTAGATATTAGGAAGAAATTCTTTACTGTCAGGGTGGTGAGGCACTGGAACTGGTTGCCTAGAGAGGTTGTGGACTCATCCCTGGAGGTATTCATGGCTAGGCTAGATGGGGCTCTGAGTAACCTGGTCTAGGGGAAGATGTCCCTGCCCATGGCAGGAGAGTTGAAACTAGATGATCAGTTTTTTCAAATATATTAATGGCAAAAGAGTGCAGAAATAACATCTCCCCATTACAGGATGAGGATGGTCACCTCACAAACAGGAACATGGACAAGGCAGAGGTGTTTAATGCTTAAAACAGTGATGATGGACCAAGGCAGTCTCTGCCCTGAGCTGAAGGACCATGACTGCTAGAATGATCAACTCCCAGTCGACCCTGAACTTGTGCAGGATCTGCTGCTCCACCTGGATCCCTACAAATCTATGGGGCCTGATGGGATTCATCTGAGAATCCTCAAAGAGCTGGCTGATATCATTGCAAAGCCTCTCTCGGTGATTTTTGAGTGCTCTTGGGAATCTGTAGAGGTCCCAGCTGACTGGAAGCTGGATAACGTTGTCCCAATTTTCAAGAATGGCGAGAAGGAGGACCCCAGAAACAACAGGCCTGTCAGTATCACTTCAGTACTCGGTAAAATAATGGAAAAGATTATTCTGGGAGGTACTGAAAAACACCTGGAGGACAATACAGTCATCGATCATAGCCAGCATGGCTGCATGAGGGGAAAGTCCTGCTTGTCGAACCTGATTTCCTTCTATGACACCTAGTTGATCTAGGAAAGCCAATAGATGTAATATTTTTGGACTTCAGCAAAGCTTTTGATACTGTCTCTCACAGGATCCTTCTGCACAAAATGTCCAGCACACAGCTGGATAAACATGTTACATGATGGGTGAGCAACTGGCTCATGGGTCAGGCACAAAGGGTTATAGTAAATGAGGTAACATCAGGCTGGTGACCGGTCACTAGTGGGGTTCTGCAGGGCTCTGTCCTCAGCCCAGTGATCTTCAACATCTTCATTAATGACTTTGATGCAAGACTCGAAGGAATACTAAGTAAATTTGGCAACAACACTAAATTGGGAGGAGCTGTCAACTCCCTTGAAGGCAGAGAGGCCCTGCAGAGAGACCTTGACAAATGAGAGAGATGGGCAATCACCAACTGTATGAAGTTTAACAAAGACGTGCCAGATTCTGCACATGGAACAGGGCAACCCTGATTGCGTGTATAGACTTGGGAATGAGAAGCTGGAGAGCAGCACCACAGAAAGGGACCTGGGGGTCCTGGTTGATGGCAAGTTGAATATGAGTTAGCAGTATCCTGGCAGCCAGGAAGGCCAACCGTGTCCTGAGGTGCATCAGGCACAGCATTGCCAGCCAGTCAAGGGAGATGATTAGTCCCACTCTTCTCTGCACTGGTGCAGCCTCACCTTGAGTCCTGTGTGCAGTTTTGGGTGTCACAATATAAGAAAGACATTAAGCTATAAGACAGCGTCCAAAGGAGGGCCATGAAGATGGTGAAGGGCCTAGAGGGGAAGCCATATGAGGAGCGGCTGAGGTCACTTGGTCTGTTCAGCCTGGAGAAGACTGAGGGGAGACATTATGGTCTTCAACATCCTCATGAGGGGAAGTGGAGGGACAGTGCCAGGACAGGACCTGAGGGAATTGCCTCAAGTTGTGTTAGGGGAGGTTTAGGTTGGATATTAGGAAAAGGTTCTTCACCCAGAGGATGGTTGGGCACTGGAACAGGCTCCCCAGGGAAGTGGTCACAGCACCAAGCCTGACAGAGTTCGAGAAGTGTTTGGACAATGCTCTCAGGCACATGGTGTGATTCTTGGAGTGGTCCTGTGCAAGGCCAGGAGTTGGACTCGATTATTCTGATGGGTCCCTTCCAACTCAGCAAATTCTATGATTCTATGATCTTTAATGTTCCTTCCAACCCTAACAATTCTATGATTCTAAAATCAATTTCAAATGAGGGTAATGTGGCACAATGACAATGTATTATCACTTTCAACTTGGAAGTCAGATGAAATAAGAAAAATGTTTAGCTGGTTAAGCATACAGTAGTATGGGTGGTTATTTTTCAGGCTTTGAAAATATAGCAGAACTATGCTTAGGCAAGGCCTAAGTAGTATATCAAGCAGTGTGACAGAGGGAATGAGGTACTTTTAAGCTGTCCCAATTTACACGCAGCACCTATCTGACTATAGTAGAAACCCTTATTTTTTTCTCACTGAACACATTTTTGTAAAGCAGGGATATATGAACTCCTAGTCAGATGCAGGCCAATAGAAAGTGATAAGTCACTGATGTCACTTATATCGGGAAAAAACCCTGTGAATCCGCATTCTAATGTATATATATTTTCCCCCAAAATATTAAAAGTACAACCAGTGCATTTTTTAATTGTAATTTATTACATTCAAAACAATTTACTATTTAACTAACTTTGTAGGATCTGCTCCTTTAAAGTAGGCGTTAACTGATTCAGTAAGGGCTACTGCAACAGGCACGATGTCCTGGTTTCCAAGTCTGACGGGGCTGGGACCACGTGAAACACCTAGAATACATACAGTGTATAGGTTTAATTTTCAAAACGCTTAGCAATAGATTTCAGAATGGTTGACTACACCTGTCATTTTTACAAGAGGTTACTACCCTCATGGTCACAGCAGAGTCTGAAATATTACTTGAAAAACATGTAGAAAAATAGAAACATAATACAGTACAATCACACCATCAATACACTGCTTAGCAGCATAGGAAAAAAGGACTATCGATATGACATTTTGTAAATGGACAGACAAGGACATACAGATGAGACAGAGGAACACTGCATTAAAATGGCTACTGATGAAACTGAAGTCAACAGATCCAAAGAAAATTAGATGTTAACTACAGTACTTTAAAAAAGGTCCCTATTGTATGCTTATAGTATGGAAAAATGTATGATAAAATAGTCACAGAAATGCAAAGAATTCAGTCGGGGTATAGATGAACATAAATGCACATACATTAATATTACCCGACATAAGTGAACTGTTGAACATTATTTAACTATTTCAGACAAAAAAGACTGCAATTCCCAAATAGAAATTGTTGGAGAAATATTTTGCAAATTTTCTAATGTTTACATAGTAAAGATTCTGGGAGTACCTTGGAGGTACCTGGAAATATGTATCAGTTTACAAGAAAAATAAATACCAGGCCAGTGTCAGCCTTCATGCGTCTGTGCCTACACAACAAAGTTACAAAGCATAACTATAAAAAGCAACTCAGACCTCAGCTAAGGCTTTTTGAAATGAATGAAATGCCAAATGCAAATTGACAAAACCATTTGTCGTGGGATTTTACTTTTCAGTAGTGTTTTATATGTATACTGACTATGAGACAGTACTTGAAGTTCTATCTTTTTATTAGTGCAATAGCATAGTAGAAAGCATCTTACTAAGTTTTTTGTACCACTGGTGAAACAGCCTGTATCAGATGCTTGCTGCAAGTTCTCAGGACAGGATGTCAAAGAGCTGTGCCAAGGTGGACTCATGGTATCTTAGGCTGCAGTCAAGCTCACAGGTCCAGTTCTGGGGCCTTCAGCAGCACCAGAAAATCTGGTTTTGATGCCCTGCCACCTGCCTTAGCCCCAACCACTGTTAACAGCCCTTCAGCTGTGCTGACACAACAGCTAATGACACAAACATGCAAACAGTTGCATTGACACACTCAAAGAGGTTGCCGAAGTGCAGAATAAGACAGCATCATTGGCCATAAAAAGAGCAAATAAAATTCTGATCAAGTTGTTTTAGTTCAGTTTAGGAACAATGATTCAGGTAATTTTAATATTGGCTAAACTGCTGCCCTAAAAATGAAATGTATTTTAAAATATTATCTTTATTATCTGTATCTTCAAAGCCTTGTGTTATTTAGAAATACAGAAATGGTTTTATCTCCTTGTCTTATGAGAATAAAGATTGTCAAAGTAAAAATATATTTCTTTTTCTTCCAAGAATGTAGTAATGACAAACTGAAGAATCAAGAGAGACCAATTTTCAGCTTGTTGGTGGGAGAGGGGGGAATAGATGGAAGATTATGTTGTATAAAAGTGACTATATCAAGTTTTGGTGACTTCGGCAACATATAACTTACGTACTTGAGCTTTCAAGCTACTTGTATTTGCCAGACACCAGAAATAGCTGGAGAGATTTGTTTCAAAAGAAATACAGTATTATTAACTGTAGTGCATTAGGATGATTAGTTAACATGTAAATCTGCTTCTAGTACAATACCTGGTGGTGTCTCACAAAGCTTTTCAATTGTAGGAAGTGTTCCAATCAAAAGATCATCCTCTATTACATGTAAATGAAACAAAAAATGGCAAAAAAACTAAGTATTTCAAGAAAAAAATAGATGTTATAGGTGTTAAACAACTTAATAAATTAAAAAAACCCATTGCAAATGAAAACAAGGCTAAAGCATAAAAGAAATTCAATTATGCATGCCTACAAGTTCATTTGGAACAAGATAATTATAGTTAACTCAATTTTTCAGAACAAATGGGGTAAGAGAAACACTGGATTGTGTAAAAGCCAAAAGAATACAGACAGTAGTGCAGAGTATATCCTCATGCCATCTGCACTGCCCTTTCCAGGTCTCCAGGACTATTTAATTCATACAATCAGTGCAGGTGAAACTGGCTTTGTTTATTTTTGCTAGGCCAGGTTAATAACCATATCAAACCCTGGTGTCAGTGCACACCTCCTTACCTCCTCCCTCACCTCACAATTTCTCTCTGTCTCCAATAACACACACACAGCTGGGGCTATTGATGCTGCTGCCACCAATTTCTAGTTCCTTGGCACCAGTGCTGAGGCCTGAGGAAGTGAGCCTGGATGGACTCTGGCAACCAAAATATCAGTTATCTTTCTATGATGCTTCTCAACATTTGAGAAACTGGTGGACACTGAACTGTGCCAGCACTGCAACAGCTTAGGCTAGGTAGACCTTACTATCTTTGGTCCTGCACAGGGTGGAAACAGCTGCATTGCTTTCAATGCAGAACTCCTAATAGAAGCTGTGCAGATACTCTTCTGAGGTGCTGAGCCTGGGTGAGGAATCCTTGGCATCAGTAACATTCAGAGATACCTGAGCATTAATTCAAGAGTCTAATTTTACTTGGGACTTAAGTGGTAATAGTGTTCAGGAATGAAATACTTTAAATCTACTACAGAAACAAGTTTAAATGTCCCCCCACAAATAATCCCCCTCTCCTGTCCCACAAGTCTCCTTGTATTTCTTCTGAAATTAGTGGCAGCGCAGGAAGACCAATTTGCTTTTCATCTTCATCTTTATTGTTTGGTTGGTTATTTTGCTTTCAGTAAACATCTCTGTTTAGCTTATAATACTTCACTAACTTGAAGAAAAAGATGCATTAGTTTCATTTCTTTGGAAACTGCAATTACAGGATAACAAACAAAGTAAAAATAACATAAAAATAACTCAATTTTTGAACATTTATATTAATTCCAATTTATCAAAATCCCAAAATACTTCTGTACATGTACAGTAGCATCTTCTGAACAAATACATAACATTGTGCTTGATGAATAGACAGCACACCAAATACAAATTCATGGAATATTTAAATTTTGAAAAATATTTCACTAGAGAACATGCCATAATTGGATCTATGGTCTAATCTAGCCAAATCCACTGTCTTGTCTCTCAGGTCATTTAGAAGCAGGTATTGCAAAGAATGCTTGAAGTACCTAGACTGAATTCACATATGGAACAGCTAACTCCAAGGAATGGTTTTCCTAACAGGTAGAACTCAGTGGCAGAATGTTACCATTTCTAAAATGAATTAAAATGGTCAGCTTACCAACTGTAGGTGTGTTTGCTGCACTGAGGGAAGCAGAAGAGGATATTGAGGAAATGCTCTCTGCATGTGCCAAGGGAGCTGCAGGTGGTGGACTTGAATTAGAGGTCAATGGAGGGCTGAATGGCCTAGGCTTAACACAAGAGATCACAAGAGTATTAGAGACAGAAAGTGATTTTTAAAAGGTGAAAAAAGACTGTAAATAGTTCTTCATTTCATTCCCCAATCAATTTTATAGTGTTTCTCAACATCTTTCTTTTAATGCTTTATCTATCCCAGTTTTAGTGTAAAAGAGAGAACCTACATTTTCTATGGGAATGAATCCCATTATTTCAGAACTTATCATTATTAATTTTTTTGCCTGGCTAGGTAAGTCTAATGCATTTGATTATGTAACAGCCTGACAATAATTGTGCTGTTACACAGTAGCAGAACCGAACCCTATAGCCCTGTGGACACGTACAGCAAATGTGGATTTTCAGAGCTAAAGGAGAGCTACTAACAAAATGGAAGTGAGCCCAGCAGAGGGCAACTAAAATAGCTGAGGACTGGAGGACATGAGAGAGAGGCTGAAGGACCTAAGTTTGTTCAGCCTGGAGAAGAGAAGCCTAGGAAGGGATCTACTGGCAGTCTTTCACTAGCTACAAAGATGGAGCCAGGCTCTATTCAGAGGTACAAGAGCTATAAGAAAGGAAATTTTAGCTGAACATAGGGAAAAAAATTCCTTCTTGTAACCTTGTGGTTAAGCCCTGGGACAAGTTGCCCAAAGAGGTTGTGAGATCTCCCTCCCTGAAGATTTTCGAAACTCAGCATGTCCCTGAGCAACCTGATGCAATTTTGAAGTTGGCCCTTCTTGGAGCAGGAGATTGGTCCAGAGATCTTCAAAAGTCCCTTCCACCCTAAATATGTGGATAGTTTTATGACCCATTTAACTGTTAAGGTATTAAAATAACTAATGAACAATTTGCGATTAGCCTATCTAAAAGGTACTGGAACTCCCGAAGCATCTGCTTTGGTTGGGTAATGTTTTTTTTTTTGGTTCTATCACACTTGTCACTGAGTATATGACTTTTATACAGACTGTGAGAATTGTAAAAGGACATGGCATATAATGAAGATAACTTGCAATCTTCCACTTATATCCAGATAATAGCCAATTTCTAACACATGTAACTTTTTGCAGAATCATACTTTATAGCAGAACAATACCAGTTAATTTTTTCTCTTTAATTCTGATGATATGTATTGGGTCTGACTGAGGTAAAGCTCTCAGCCCTCCCAGTGCTGTGCTTTGCATTAGTAGCTGGAAGGGTGCTGATAACAGACCAGTGTTTTGGCTACTGCTAAGCAGCGCTGCCCCTCTGACATTCCTTCCCCCATCAAAGGGGATGGGAGTGGGCAAGATCCTGGGAGGGGACACAACCAGGCCAGCTGACCCAAATCAACCAAAGGGATATTCCATACCATATGATGTCAGCTCAGATATAAAAGCTAAGGGAGAGAGGAGGAAGGGGGGGGGCATTCATGAGCTTCCAATGTTTGCCTTCCGGAGCAACCGTTACACGTGCTGAAGCCCTGCTTCCCAGGAAGTGCCCGAACATCGCTGCTAATAGGAAGTAGAGATTGACCTTTTTTTTCCCTTTAGCTTTTGCACGTGCAAATCTCTGCTTATTCTTTTCTTTTACTGTAATAAAACTGCTTTATCTCACCCTGCTGGCTGTTCTCCATCTTACTCTCTCCCCTGTCCCAAAGGGAAAGGGAATGATAAAGTGACTTAGTGGGCACCCGGCACCCAGCCAGGGTCAACCCACTACATGTTATGAAGAACAGATTTCTTGGTCTAAGAGCAATTGCTACAATTTTATATTGGAATTAGAAAATAATCTCAAAATGAACCCTACTCTGACCTTATACCATTACAGAAAAGCAAGAGTTAAACAATATTTCAGTTTTGTTAAAGCATAAGACCAGATTTTTTTCCATAATGAGAATATGGTGAAAATATCTTGCTACTTTGAAAGACAATAAGAGGATCTTACCACAGTAAAATTTTACCAAGTCAGTAAGTCAAATGAAACCCAAAGAATCATAATATTCATAGAAGAGATTAAGCATGGCTTAGCCAGATATGCTGTTTGGGTATTTGCATTCTTTGCCACATTCCTTATCAGCAGGTGGACCTGCACTGCAAGGAGTGAGCAGAGATGAAGGTAGCGTGCAATCTCTCACTATCCAGATGGGCAGCTGCTGCAATCTGCCACCTCCCTTCTCCACCAACCAGCACCAAGGGCAGGGTGAAGTCGCAGCAGGGCTACTTGTGTCAGCACATGACTGATAAAGATCTACTCAGTCCCACTCATTCCCCAAAGCTTTGATGATATCCCTAAATCCATTGAGTTTTGTTTATAATTTCACTAATATTTCATATTTTGAAAATTTTAATCCTACAGATATGCTATCCTTTAATTTTCAAGCTATTGATTTGTTCAATTAAAAATAGTCAGCTGATGCAAAATTTATGCTTTGGACCTTTCAAGTTCAGTTAAAAATTATTTTGTTATAGTAACGTTAATCATTAACTTCATGCCTATCCAGCAGTAGTGAAAATCTGAGTATGTGATTCCCTGAACATTGTCTAGAAGGTAACTCCACTGTAACAGTGTTGTGGTTTAACCCCAGCTGGCAACTGAGTACCACGCAGCTGCTCCCTCGCTTCCCCGCTCCCAATGGGGAGGAGAATCGGAAAGGAAAGATAAGCCTCATGGGTTAAGAATGTATTGGATTTGTGTGACAAGGTTTTGATAGTGGGGGGGCTACAGGGGTGGCTTCTGTGAGAAGCCGCTAGAAGCTCACCCATGTCTGGCACAGCCAGTGACAGTCAGCTCCAAGAGGGACCCACTGCTGGCCAAGGCCGAGCCAATCAGAGATGGTAGTAACGGCTCTGGAGTAACATATTTAAGAAGGGAAAAAGTTATTGAGCTGAAGAAAATTGCAGCCAGAGAATAGAGGGGTGAGAATGTGTGAGATGAACAACTCTGCACCAAGGTTGGTGCAGAAGGAGGGGGAGGAGGTGCTCCAGATGCCAGAGCAGAGATTACCCTGCAGTCCATGGTGAAGACCATGGTGAGGCAGCTGTGCCCCTGCAGCCCGTGGAGGTCAATGGCGGTGCAGAGATCCACCTGGAGCCCATGGAGGAGACCCACGCCGGAGCAGGTGGATGCCAGAAGGAAGCTGTTACCCCATGGGAAGCCCGTGCTCGAACAGGCTCCTGGCAGTAACCTGTGCACCCATGGAGAGAGGAACCCACACTGGAGCAGGTTTGCTGGCTGGACTTGTGACCCTGTGGGGGACCCAACACTGGAGCAGGCTGTGCCTGAAGGACTGCACCCTGTGGAAAGGACCCACACTGGAGGAGGGGAAGGAGTTCTCTCTCTGAGGAGGAAGGAGAGGCAGAAACAACATGTGATGAACTGACTGTAACCCTCATTGCCCATCCCCCTGTGCNGCTCCAGATGCCAGAGCAGAGATTACCCTGCAGTCCATGGTGAAGACCATGGTGAGGCAGCTGTGCCCCTGCAGCCCGTGGAGGTCAATGGCGGTGCAGAGATCCACCTGGAGCCCATGGAGGAGACCCACGCCGGAGCAGGTGGATGCCAGAAGGAAGCTGTTACCCCATGGGAAGCCCGTGCTCGAACAGGCTCCTGGCAGTAACCTGTGCACCCATGGAGAGAGGAACCCACACTGGAGCAGGTTTGCTGGCTGGACTTGTGACCCTGTGGGGGACCCAACACTGGAGCAGGCTGTGCCTGAAGGACTGCACCCTGTGGAAAGGACCCACACTGGAGGAGGGGAAGGAGTTCTCTCTCTGAGGAGGAAGGAGAGGCAGAAACAACATGTGATGAACTGACTGTAACCCTCATTGCCCATCCCCCTGTGCTGCTGGGGGGGAGAAAGTAGAGATTTGGGGATAAAGTTAAGCCTGGGAAGGAGGGAGGGGTGGGGGGAAAGGTGTTTTTAAGATTTGTTTTACTTCTCATTATCCTGCTCTGGTTTTGATTGGTAATATATTCAACTACTTTCCTGAAGTCATCTGTTTTGCCCATGATGGTAATCAGTGAGTGATCTCTCCCCATCCTTATCTCAACTCATGAACCTTTCGATATATTTTTCTCCCTGTCCAGCTGAGGAGAGGAGTGATAAAGCGGCTTTGGTGGGAACCTGGCATCCAACCAGGGTCAACCCAATGCAAAAAACAATTTAATAATTGAAAGAAAAAAAAAAGACAAAACCAATATAGTAATAGTAATAGTAATGGTAATAGTAATAGTAATAGTAATAGTAAGACAAGGGAGGAGAGAGAGAGTAACAGAAGCCAAGAGAAACAAGTGATGCACAATACAGTTGCTCACCACCCAGTGACCGATGCCCAGGACATCCCGAAGCAGTGATTGGCCCCTCCCAGCCAACTCCCCCCAGTTTGTATACTGAGCATGATGTTCTATGGTGTGGAATATCCCTTTGGCCAGTTTGGGTCAGCTGTCCTAGCTGTGCTCACTCCCAACTTCTTGTGCAGCTCTTCACTGGCAGAGCCTGAGACACTGAAAAGCCCTTGACTCAGGGTAAGGACTGCTCAGCAGCAACCACAAGATCAGTGTGTTATCAGCATTATTCTCATACTGAATCCAAAACACAGCACTGTACCAGCTACTGAGAAGAAAAGAACTCTTATCCCAGCCAAAACCAGGGCACAGTGTAAATGATATATCTGAAATTGAGTACAATGGAGAATTAAAAAACCCAAAAATCAATACATACTATTTCATTAATTCCACTAAGTTTCCCTGTAGACAATTTTGGTGTTGAAGCAGGCCTTGGAGGGGGTACAATGGTGCCTACAGAAAGAGGATTTGTGGGTTTTGCTGAAAGAAAGCAAATTTAAGAAAATTAGTATTAGAAAGGTCACACTGAACATAAATATGTACTCACTTGAACAGAATAACTGGAAATTATGCTTCTATTAAAAGTTCCTATTTTACAAGCCTCATTTTGTAAAATTTACCACTAATCATAAATGTTTTTACTGTGTGCTACCTGGAAAAGTGACTATAAAAATGGCATCATGGGCTTTCTCATTCCTCTTGAATGATTTTATACCAACTATTCACAGAGGCTTATATGTAAAAAGAGTTCCCTTTACCTGAGTTCCCTTTTGTATATAGTCTATATGGATTCAGAATATAGGACAGTTTTTCATGTCTAACAACAAATGGATAATTCAGTGGAAATTCATATTTGGTCCTGGCTGACAATGGCATAACTCTGCATCAAATTATACCCCCTGATATCCCACTGACTTCAATAAGTATACATCAGTATAACAGATAAATTACTCTGTTGATTGCAAGAACACAGTAATTGCATATTATCTCTTAACCAAGCTATGAGAAGTAAAAAGCAGTTAAAAAAATACTGCCCTTGTGTAACCTAGCAGACACAACTTACAGATGGTGGCAACAGTACAAAAATGCCACTTTTACATAGTGACTTTTCTGAATAGAACCGTACTTCAAAACAAATGTTAGAGGCCAGCTAATGAGTATGCCAGATCTAAAATTAATTTCAGAATAGACTGAAACCCTAATATATGACTATGCCATTGCAGCACATCCTATAATCTCCTTTAAATTATTCTGGATGGTTCTTCTTTAATCAAATCAGTTAATATTATTTAAAAATGTAACTTTTAAGTATGGAATTTTCTCAGGCATTCAGCATAACTGCTGTCATTCAAGCACTGGAGTTTCATCACTGACTTGGGAAGAAACAAATTAGGCTAATACTGACCACATCTACTTTAAGAGTTGCAAACTCAAGTGTCCCCAAGTAAATTCACTTCTGAAACATCAGTCATTCCTTTGAAATTTGTCTTATGCCCAGGAAGACAGTGCATACTAAACATTAAGTAGTCTGCTGCAGTACCACAGGTATTTAGTGAGTTATGGCCCACTTGCCCAAAGGCACTTTTCCTTTGCCCTGTAAGTATGTAGCATTACCATGATATCATCCACGCTTCAAAACACTGTGTTAAAAAGAAAAAGTTTCAAATGGAAATTAACTTTATTTAATCTGAAAACATCTATACATTCCTATTTCTACAAAAGCAAATCTCCCAACATTTAAGAAAAAGCAATGCTTTTAATTAAATAGTTTGAATTTTTCTTATTTCAAGCTGAATATTTATTTCATTGTCCTAACTTTAAATGAAGTTGGTGCTAACAAGCAGTTTAATATATTTTTAGAAAGAATCATGGAATCATTTAGGTTGCAAAAGACCTCCAAGATCATCAAGTCCAGCCATTAACCTAGAATTGCCAAGTCCACCACTAAACCATGTCCCCAAGTGCCATATCTACATGGCTTTTAAATCCCTCCAGGGATGACGACTCCAGCACTGGCCTGAGCAGCCTGTTCCAAAGCTTGAGAACCTTTTCAGTGAAGAAAATGTTCCTAATATCCAACCTAAACCTCCCCTGGTGCAACTTGAGGCCATTTCTTCTCATCCTGGGAGAAGAGACCAACCTCCACCAGATCCCTCTATGGAGCCTTCCTACCCTCCAGCAGCTCAACACTCCCATCCAACTTGGTGTCATCTGAAAACTTGCTGAGGGTGCACTTGGTCCCCTTGTCCAAATCATCAATAAAGATATTAAACAGAACCAGCCCCAATACTGAGCCCTGGGGAACCCCACTAGTGACCAGACACCAACTGGATGTAGCACCATTCACCACCAGCAAAGAGTGCACCTGTCCAAGCCATGGGCTGCAGCTTCTGCAGGAGAATGCCATGGGACATAATATCAAAGGCTTTACTAAAGTCTAGGTAGACAACATCCCCAGCCTTTCCATCATCCACCAGGTGGGTCACTTGGTCATAGAAGGAGATCAGGTTGGTCAAGCAGGTCCTGCCTTTCCTAAACCCATGCTGGCTGGGCCTGATCCCCATGTTGTCCTGCATCTGTCACACGATGGACTCAAGATGATCTGCTCCAAAACCTTCCCCAGCACCGAGGTCAGAATGACAGGCCTGTACTTTCCTGGATCCTCCTTCCAGCCCTCTTTGTAGATGGGCATCACATTTACTAAATTCCAGTCAACTGGGACCTCCCTGGTTGACCAGGACTGCTGATAAATGATTGAAAGTCACTCAGTGAGCACTTCAACCAGCTCCCTCAGTACTCTTGGGTGGATCTCATCCTGCCCCATAGACTTGTGTGTGTCTAACTGGTGTAGCAGGTCACTGACCATTTCCCTGTAGATTATGGGAGCTTCATTCTGCTCCCCATCCCTGTCTTCCAGCTCAGGGGGTGGGTACCCTGAGAACAATTGGTCTTACTATTTTATATAACATATGTATAAAATATTTATCCTTAAATATGTTACAAATGTGGATCGAGTAGCCAATAATCTTATCTGAATACCTAAGTGAGGAAGAGATAATCTAAAGAATTCTGTAAGCTACATTTGTTATAAAACATAACTTTTAAGGAATATGAAGTGGAGGAATAAGTTGCACTTAAAACCCTAATGGTTACATAGCAATGTTGATTGCTACTGAGGACATTACTAAAGCCAAGAAGAATTAGCACTAGTTGAATATAATTCTCCTATTGATATACGTTTTCTTTCTCACTCTTCTTCAATCAGATGAAAACAGAAAGCCATGACTGTGAACAGAGAATCTATAATAATTTTTGGAAAAGGAATACCCAGCTAAAAGAAACAGTGACCACTTCCTTTCTCATGCACATGGGAGGACAAGAGTCTCTACATTAAGACAGTAGGGATTGGAAAATAGACATGCAGTAGGCAGACTGAAGAGAACTATGAAACAGTGTCTGCTACTGTTAGCAAATAGTAGATTCCACCTTAAATCCCCTGAGATAATCAACATAATTTAATTGAATAATTTTAGTAAGCAGGTTCAAACAGCACTATCTGTTTTGTTTCGGTATGTCCTTCTTAACTAGTTTCTCAACATCTGCTGTCAGTCTCTTCAACACATGTAGCCGCTTACATGCTATTCTGCCTCCCTCTCCCTTACTGCCTTTTGAATGTAAAAATCAATATTGTCTGTTTCTGTAAACTCCCCCCCCTCCTTCAAGACCAAGTTTCAGGAAAGCCTGCCAGTATCCTGCCCACAAATATACTCCAAAAACCTGCACCCAAAATTCACACCATTTCACTCCCTTCCCCTCCACCTCCCATACTCCTCAGCCCACCCTCTTTCTCCTAATACACCTACTCTCAGGTGGTGCCAGGAACTCCCCCTTAATTCCAGACTCAGTCCTGCCATTTTTCTCCCATGCACACCTCCTAACAGATTCATGGTTTCCTACAGGAAACAAGTTCATCACAGCAAAGCTCCACAGTGGCTTTGTGCTGCATAGGTCAACAGGCTTTCCTGGAAAGAAGAAACCCATCCTTATCCACAGTGCCAATTCAGCATCTCAGGTGCTGTGACAACCTCCACTTAATTTATCAACTTTGTAAAAATAGGATTCTGTTCTTCCTCTAGCATAGATGATGATCATTTTTTGTAATGAGAGAATGAAAGAAAAAAAAGATAAAAGCAAGACAGAATTTTCCTAAGGTTTCTAGTGTTCCCTCTTCCCCCTTGCTCCCTAGCTTGAACATCTGGCATGCTGCACTCCAAGTTGTGTATACTCATAACATAGGATACTGCTTTACAAAATTCTTTCATTTCAATAGTCAAAGCACATCTTGCAATGACTAAAAAAGCAACAACAGAACATCTCAAAGAATATGCAGAAAACATTTTCTACTATCAAATATTTTACCTGAGGAGGATGAGGATACCAAGGAGGCTGAAGAGGAAGATTCAAGAGAACTGCTAAAGAGTGGATCCCATGCCAAAAGGTCACTGTTTCCCTTTCTATAGTGTTACAATTAGAATATTAATGAAAGATGTATATACTCATAAAAATACAATTACAACTTTGGTAATTAATATTCTGTATTAGTTAGTCTGCATTTAAAAATTAAAAGTACTTACAAATTGTAGGTCAAGGAACTGATTTACACATAAGGAAACTATTCAAACTGATAATTGGTGGGAGTTTGTGTGTGGATATATTTCATAATGTCAGTAAATTATTTTCATTTTAAAAAAGGCATACATCTACAAATCAATTTGTTTCAGTATATACATATATGAGCAATGTATATAGACCTACCCAAATTTGGGACATGTAATCTTAAACGCTTTACAATGGAACAGTATAAGTATGATGGAAATTAAATCTGTCTTATTTAAAACCTGAAATTTTAATCAAAGCCAATATTTTGCAGTCACATAATTATAAATATCAACTGAGACAGATCAGAATGAAGCAAACACATTAGAAGGGGAAAATGAGTGGATAGAAATCTCCATTGTTACATAATTACTCATTAACTCTTACAAGGCAATAAGCGCCTGGCTTAAAATAGCAGTTAACTGATATTTCCAATGAGTCTCAGAGTCTTAGGTCAAAATAAGACCAAATTCCCCCAAAATTAAAATTGATATAATTTTAAAAGTTGAACTTACTCATTAGCTGGAGTAGAAAGCTTTGATTTTGTTAGCTCTTCACCTAAGGAAAAGACACGGCATTATCACCACTCTAAAATAAAAATCTCTCAGCTTCATTATTTATATTATCTCTGATAATATAAATTCAGATGCTCCTGAAATACCTTCTAAAAGGAGAGGACTAAACAGAGCAATGCATTTCAGGAAGAAGTGCTTGTCACTTGAAATTTCTTCCTTAAATTATACTGTTTACATCAATATTATTCTTCAGGAAACCTGGCTTGGTTTCCCACTGAGAAAAACACTAGAGACTAATGCTCTGTCCTCTATCTCCATGGCCATATTTTGTAGATGATACTAAACATGTACAGATGGAAGGGTTTTAACAACTTACACGAGTAATTTCTATGGATATTCCCCCATACACACTTTGGCTCTTGGACTTGTTTGTCATCACTGTCACAGACAGACTCATCTGTTTCCCAGAACAAGGAACAGCTGAGTATACAAAAAAAAGAAGAGGTCTTTGGCTGGCTTCTACTAGTTGCTTTGAAATTTTGACCAAATAACTTATTTTGTCCATTGAATTTATTGTGAGTAGTTCAAAAGCAAATACCATGAAGGTACCTAGAACTGACAAGAGATTTTTTTTAAACTTAAAATACAAATAGTTAATTAGTTTACTTTTTCAATATTAAAAAATATTTTCATGCCGTGTTAAAAAAACTAATGTAAATAGACTAAAAGTTAAATATTCACACTTACTAGATGCATTTCGATTAGTTTGTGCCTGAAACAGAAAAGAATAAATTCTTTTACTAACTGTCAAATAAAACACTTAATAGTCCCAGGGTTCTTATTTCCACTCAATTTTCCATGTGTTATTTTGCTTTGAATGCCAGGCACACCATTTTGGAGCTTGCAGAAGACCAGAACATGAGCCAGGACAGAGCAACTAGTGCATACCCACCACACACAGAAAAGGCAGGAATGAAGACCAAAGAGCTGACAAAGGCAACAGTATGACTAAACCCTTTGACAGGCTGGGCCAGTAAAATTAAACAGCTTTTATATCACATAGTATGCCTGAAAGGTAAGCATAGAAACATTCCTAAGGTTTTCCCAATAACTTTCTCACATATTACACTTACTTGGTTTTAATCTAAAAATGTGAATAAAAAGCCATTCTGTACTTACAGAACTGTGTTTCTGCTTTCAAAATGTGGGGGGAAAGAGACAAAAATAATTATTAATATTTTAATATGAATAATATTTTATTTAAAATCAGAGCCATCTATATTGTGATGTGAATACTGTACTAGCATACTTTATTTATTTGCAATATCATCCCACAGTATAAAGGATCATTCTGTGGTTTGACAGAATACATACAATAAAGCTGCATTGTAAAAGTTATATATATCCACATTATATGATCTGGTTTTAAGGTTTGTATATTATTGGATATGAATTAGTAAACTATGTTAAAAGCCATGCTCAGCTAACTCCATATGTATTCAAATGTCTTGTGGTGGCAACGGCAGAAGGACAAGGACTAAGCACTCTCAAGACTCAAAGTAAAGTTAAAATCTGAGAAGGGAGAATTACTTAGCATCAAATTGCAATAAAGCGTATGAAAGATGATCTAGTGCACAAGAAAAAAAATCATTGAACTCGAATCTAGAATAAATTCTGAACAGTAAAATATATGTAACACTAAAGATTCCTTACCACTTTTCTTCTCATTAAAAATACAAGGAACAAAATTACTTACAGATATTGCTGGAGAAAGAGCAATGTTTCCTATAGATACTTTTAATTCATCCAAGGAAGGCATGGCATATTGAGAGCTATTATTTGATTGGACAGGTTTTATTTCTACATGGAACCTCCTGGGTTCATCATCTTCAGAGTCAGAATCACTGGATGAATAGAAATGGTTCTTTTTGGCATGTTTTTCTCAGTTAAGGTAGAAATACTTCAAATTCATCTCTCTACTGTGTTTCACAAGTACTCTACAAAATGGTCATATTAAGTAAACACCACAGATAAACAATGCTGCCTAAGCTCTTTGTGCACTTACACAGACACTTCAATTATATCCACTGTTCAAAATACACAACTCAGAGTTCAAATTTAGTTTTTACATTCCATTCATCTTCATGACAGTATTCTGTTATCCAAGACACAATATTATCTAACTGAACGATTTGAAAGTATCAAGATAAATGATTCTACAGTAGCAACACTTCTGTATGTTAAATTTATGATTTCCAAGATTCAATGAAGGATCCTAACGCATACATGAAAAATGTATGCATTGTAGAAATCCTTTTAAACCAAGTGAGGAAAAGTCCTAGTCTTTCTAATTAGCAATGACATGCCCATCTGTCCTTGTTACAGAGAGGAGGGCAGTTTAGTGCTGTGTGGGTGTGACCAAGCTGTTATTCTACACCATCTACATTATCACTGGGGGCTTGGTTTTGGCAGGAAAAGCTGGGGCATATAACCAGAAGTGCTCCATCTTGCTTTTCTCACTCCAGAGGAGGGACTGTCAGCATCAAACCTGCAGATCCCATCCTCTGTGGCCTGCCAGTCCCCCCATCTATTCTGCCAGGACACATTTGCAGGACGTGGTGCTGAGGAGAGGCGGCAGCGCCACTCCCAGTTCTGGTGCTGAAGGGACAGCTCAGAGGCGCAGCTGAGCCCAGTGGGGCTGGGGCAGGGACAGCGCAGAGACGGCACCCCAGCACGTCCATTTTTCCCCCCACAGCACAACGAAGAGTTAGAGGCAGTAGCGCAAGCAACTGTGCAGGACTGAACTCAGTGGAGCAGCTGCACAACCCCTACTTGGACAACCTAGCTTCCGGAGGGTTTCTTTGTCCTTTTTTTTTGTTGTTTTCAGGCTGGGCGAGGGGAAACGTTAGCTGGGGGAGCTCCCCCGCCATCTTGCCTTTTTTTCCCCGGTGACCATGTGGCACAGCGCGCAGGAACGGTTGCCATAATGCCTTTGTCTGGGGAAACCACATGGGTGCATAGTACAGGGAGAGTCCACCATCCTGCTTTTCTGTTCCAGGTGGTCAATACCTTTTTGTGGGTAAAACACCTCTTTTTTGTGTACTTTCTGTTAAGATCCGATTATTAAGGTTCTTTAGAAATTCCTCTGCCTGAATTAAGGTGCAAACGAGACCATATGCCAGTGACAATAGTAAGGGGTTTATTTGATAAGAGGGAGAGAGAGAGAGAAAAGGAGACACAAGAAGGGAAAGAAATAGAAAATAGGTTGGGGGGACGGAAAGAAGGTGACAGAGAGAATAAGG
The DNA here is from genome assembly GCA_013399875.1 of Gymnorhina tibicen. Classification (NCBI taxonomy): domain Eukaryota; kingdom Metazoa; phylum Chordata; class Aves; order Passeriformes; family Artamidae; genus Gymnorhina; species Gymnorhina tibicen. The sequence continues at coordinate 19,131 of VXAZ01003286.1, forward strand.
AAAATATCACCACTCCGTGGATCCCAGCAATGCTCTGTTGATCCTCTCCAGCTGGTCTTCTTGGTAGTGAAGGTCCCTCCAGAAAGCGTAGAATCCCACGGGTTAATATGGGCTCAGGCCAGGTAGCAATATCCAGGCATGCCCCCCTGGGGGAGGGGGGCAGTCTCTTACAGCAAACTCGGGATCTGTTGCATCCGGTGGTGCAAAGCCCCTGGGGAGCACTTTGGGGGGTTATGACTCCCCCTTGGCTGTCTCTCACGTGAATGTCCCGTGGATGTGGCCTGTGGGGTTGGGGGTTCCACAGCTGGGCCGGTTTGTGTAATCAGAGGATGGGTGTTAATTGCCTCTGACCAGAGGTTACCCCACACACCCGAAACCTCCTCCTCCCCCCTCGGTTGGGGGGGAGTCTGTGTAAACTTGGCTTCTGTGAGCTGTGCTCTCCCCCCCCACCCCAAACTCAGCCGGGGATGATTGAACAATAAGTTTCCCTTTATCTAATCAGCAGTTTGACTTTCAGTCCAAAGTCCCAGTCTTCAGGGAAGCTTCTCTGGTTGTAGCTTCTTTATAATGAGCAAAACTTTATATCAATGTTTGAGGCATGAACTATTTTCAGTCTCTGACACTTTCACTATTAATATTGCTGTTGTTATTGTGCGTGTCTTATTCTATTGCTTTGTGCTTTTAGTAAATCGTTATTTCAACCCATAATCTCTCTTTTTGTCCCTCCCTTACCAGAAGGGGTGGGGGTAGGGGAGTGGCTTATTTGGAATTTAATTCCCTGCTGCTGTTATATAACCAGCATGCCATGGTACTTGTACCAAGCATAACAGTAGAGGAAGCAGCAGCCACCATTACTTGTCCTTTTTTGCAGAGGCACTGAAAATTTTGCATCAAAGGATGTTAGTTACACAGAAGGATGCACGGTAAACTAAACCCCATCAGTCACTTAAAGCACTGTCATCCTTGCAAAAAAAGGAATCAGAATGACAACTCAGCCCTCAAAATAAGCAAAATATACAGATGAATTTAGCCTTGGTTCTTTATATGGACAGCAACTGCACTCAACAAAAGCTCTGAAAGGCCTATGCTAAGTCTTAAAAGATGCAGCTGTTTTGACAATAAACAAGTTGAAATTTTTCCTCTGCTGAAAGAGAAGTATCTTGCCACCTAGTGGAAGCATAAATTTTCTATACCTCACTTCTGTTATTTTCACTTGGAAATATGCCATCCATTTGAATGAAATCTCTTGAAAATACTCCCTGACAAAGATTAAACTCCTGAACCCTAAAGACATTCCAAATCCAATTCAACTGAAAGAAACCCTGAGATGTGGTGAGTAAAAAGTCAAATGTCTTCATCTTACAGGCTATCTGCCCCACAAAATGGATCACAACTGGAAAAGCAAATTTTAAAAGACAAGTGATTTTTCATTTCACCAAAAGATTTCTTGCCTTGAAAGCTATCACCGAGTTTCAATACTAATTTCCTACAAATCAGGTGGCTCTTGTAAGGTGGCATGAGCTGGCCACTGAGATATTAAGTCTATTAAACAGTTACTGACAAAAATCAATATAGACCTGAATGCCATGAACTGAAAGGTCAGTCAGCAATTTTTAGGATGAGTGTTTTTTCAACACTTAAGACTGGCCTTATTAAGACATACTGACGTTATGGTAAAATAATGTCCTCCAACAAATCATCTCAAGAGTTCCCATCAAAAGAATAAATATCTGCTCTTGGAGGCTAAGGCAGGAAAAGAGGAAGGAAACTGATGACTTTGTGAATCTCTTCAAGATTTTCAGAAGCTGAAGTGCTACCTGGATGACAGGAATTGCAAACCACTGAGCTTTTTCACTGGATCTATGGCCTTTTCCATTGCTTCATGACAAAAAGGATACTGGATAAAAGGAAATTCAGGTGAATCACTTAAAAAGCATGACTGTTATTCACTCCTGCCTCCATTTCATAAAAAACATAAAACATTAAATAATGCACCCCTCCAGAACTGGATAATAGTCTTTTGCTTTTATACCAGTTATGCAAATAAGAGATAACATGAATTATTTTTATCAGCACAGGAACCTTCACTGGAGGCAACAGAGGCATATTTGGCAAAGGTGATGAGAACAGAGAAGCTATGATGATAGTGGCCCACTTTAGGCACTCTCAACTGGTTAAAAGTTTTCACAATTTAAAGTAATTGCAAAGTATACATTTAACTTTTATTTTATCTGTAGTTCCCTGAAAAATCGGTGAATACACTTGCAAAAATTAGCTACCTTGCTAACATATTAGGTTTGTTTAGATCTTCAACAGTTCTTCCTAGCTCTTAAGTAGAGCTTCCCTCTGTTTCTGATGGAAGAAAAAAAAGAGGAAATCCATTAAAAAAAAAGACTCATAACAAAAATCTGTTTTATCATTAAAAATGCAATAAAAGCTATAAGCACCAATTAGAAACAGCATGATACTTCATTAATTAACAGAAATTCTATTTCTAGACTGCTGGACCTTCCAATCTTTTTAACAGTGTTATTAAAAGGTGGGAAAGGCACAGATATACAACAAAAAGCCATTCAGTATGCTTAAAAGAGTTAACAAGCTGTACTTTACACACTCTCTGAAAGCTTTTCATGGAAAAAGATCTGCATGGTTACCTTAAAGTTTTTGTTGCGGATTTTTTACTGTCAGACAGAAGTTCTTCTCCTAAAGTTCCTCAGACATCTGATTTAACCTTTAACATTTACACACATAAAATCTAAACTAGACAAAATTTTGTGCATTTTGCAGACACTTAGAACATAAGACTACAAGCTTGTAACAAAAGCATGTAATTCATCTTCCTTTACTTAACACTTTAATGAGTACGTCCCCTCCCCAAATAATTGTAATAACAGGAAATAACTTGGCACAATAATAGCAAAAAGGATATCCTGTGATGCTTCTGGTTTAATGCTGTATCCTTCATCATCTACATCAGGAATGTTCTAAAAAAAAACCCAACAAAAATGATGGTATTGAGAAATAACTTAAAATATATGCTGTTCTTACATCAATCTGAATTTTATTTCATTGACAAATCAAAATTTGATTAAAACACCCCATGAAAATCACTGTTATGCATTAATAATTACTACAATTTTCTCAGGTTATGCTATATAGTTCAGAAGTAGTGAGACAGATATCTCAGGAACACAATGCAACAAAACAATCTCCGAATTTCCTATGAAAACTGGCAAGTTTTAATGCATCTGTTTTTACTGGTATTCTATCAAAAAGGCCAGAAATCAACAGATGCATTTTAACTTTACAAATGAGTGTTAAATAAGCCTACAATACTCTTAGCCCCAAATATTTTCCCAATTTCTACTTCTAATTCTTTCAGCTAAGCCACTAAGGCTCTGATGGTGCAGGAGCATAACCTTTTCTAAATACTAGTCAGTACTTTAATAAGTGAATAAAAACATTCCAGGTTATACAGGTTGCAACTTCCTCTCTCCCCCTTGAAAAGACAGCAAGCCTGTAGTGTTGCTTTAGCAAAGAATATCCACATTAATTAAAAGGCATGGATGAACCTTTAAATACAAGTGCTCAAAATCAGGTTCCAAAGTTTTTGTTTGTGCATCTCCAGCACTGTCCTGGATTTTTAAAGCTAATCAGCACCTGGGAACTTCAAACTAGTTCAGTTTTTCAGTTCTTGCAGGCAATTAAATATTAACTAAAGAGAATTATGTTTAAAATAATTTTGAATTCTTAGCTAAGCATATAGTTTGATAAAAATGCTTTGGGACAGAAAGAAACAAGTCTCTAATATGATCATCTAAATTTCAAAAATGTGCAAAACCCCACACTTTTGTATATTATATATAAAGGGGTATACTTGGATTCACAGATACTTTTCCCATTCAAAACAGAAAAATAAAATCCCACTCATGACTTTGCATGCACAGTTAGTCTATATGAACTGCTGAGATGCTACAATAAGTTTATTATAAAAAACCCCTCAGATGTCTTCAAAATTTCTCTAGTTATAAATTTCTTATTAAAATGGCAAAGGGTAGAAGAAATACTTAATGTACCTTTGTAATGACCACAAAAAATTGTGTCACAAGTAAAATGGTACTTTAAAATCTTATTTAACAAGTTAAGTAGTAATTTCAAAATATTATTTTCAATATTTTCAACAGTTGGACAGTTCTGCTTCCTGAAAAATTAAAATTTTATTTGTTAATCTACATTTTGTAACAGCGGTAGAAGACACAGCCTTTCAGGTGAGATAATCACAAATCTCATATTAATGAAGGCATATACATTTCCTTGACTAATTCTTACTCCCTTCTTCACACTCCTATAAAGACAGAACTATATGTTATATGGTGGATCACTGTCCTAGGTTACAATGTAAGATGTGCCTAAAAGTATGTATTCTATCACCATCTTCATAAGCTGTTAAAACCGGTGGGACAGTGTTTCCCCATCTCCTTCATGACTCATCCCTGATAAACTCCGGGGATATCTTCTGTTAATGGGCCAGCTGTTGAAACCAGGTGGGGCAGTGTTCTTTATCTCTCCCATGACCCATCCTCCCTCCAGGGGGATATCTTCTGTTAATGGGCCACCTAGTCTCACTGCATGACTGATAAAATTACATCATCCCATTGTGAGATGCTCTGCCCAGAGGAAGGAACCAAGCATTCCATCCTGGATATAATCTGAGATTTGGAACACCACAAGCAGCTTTTGTCCACTGGATTCCCAGAGGAAGACCAGACCCTTCTACAGGACCACTGTTTCAACAGAACCATCACCCCAGGAGGACTGCAGCCACCATTTAATTGGACTGCTACCAACACCCTGATCGACAGGGCGTCAGGTTGTATTCTGACTCTGTCGGTGGGTTTTTTTTTGTACTATTGCATTTATTTTATTTTTCCTATTAAACTGTATTTCTGACTTGGAGTCTCTCACTAGCTTGCTTTCAAACTAGTACAATCACAGTGCATCTTTTAAGTACCAGGCACACAATACAGACAAGACCTGATTTGCCTACATTTTGGGTTTGCATGGCCTGGTTTTGGTAGTGAGGGGGGCTACAGGGATGGCTTCTGTGAGAAGCTGCTAGAAGCTTCTTTCATGTCCAGCAGAGCCAATCCCTGGTAGCTCCCAAGACGGATGTGCCACTGATCAAGGCTGGGCCAATTAGAAATGGTGGTAACACCTCTGTGATAACATATTTAAGAAGAAAGAAAAAAAAGTATTGCGCAGTTGTAGTTCCAGCCAGAGAAAAACAGAGTGAGAACACATGAGAGGAACAACTGCAGACACCAAGGTCAGTGAAGAAGGAGGGGGAGGAGGTGCTCCAGGCACAGGAGCTGGGATTCCTCTGTATCCCATGGTGAAGACCATGGTGAAGCAGGCTGTCCCCCTACAGCCCATAGAGGACCCCCATGCCAGAGCAGGTAGATGCCTGAGAGGAGGCNTGACCATAACCCCCACTCCTTGTCTCCCTGCACCATTGGTGGGAGGAGGTAGAGCTGGGAAGGAGGGAGGGGGGGAAGGTGTTTTTAAGGTTTTATTTTGCTTTTCATTATTCTGCTGTGTTTTTGTTAGTAATAAATTCAATTCGTATCTCTAATTAAACCTGTTTTGCCTGTGACAGTATTTGATGAGTAATCTCTCCCGGTCCTTATCTCAACTCATGAACCCTTCATTATATTTTCTCTCCCCTGTCTGGCTATGAAGGGGAGCAATAGAGCAGCTTTGGTGGGTGCCTGGCATCTGGCCAGCATCAACTCACTACGGCCTACCATGCTGAATGGAGAAAACCCCCACAATCTTCTTGTATATACATGTCATTTTGAACTTCAACACAGAGGAAGATGAGACGATCTTTGCAAATTCTGGGTTTCTGTAAGTAGTTATTAATATGATTTGGGATGAAGGTCTAGCCCCCTACCCAAACATGTTATTTGTAGTATTTGCAGTAAAAATAAGCTCAATATGGATGTGACTTGAACTCTCTAGAAGTCACTGGAAAGGTAGACTTCCTCCAAAGAAGGTTTCACATTCTCAGACATTCTATCAAGCAATTAAACACATAACAATAAGCCCTGCAGTTTTCCCTATGTTTGCAGATGTAATACAACACATTATTGATTATTATATAGTTTTAAATATACATAAAATCTGTAGGGTTTATAACTCTGTCTTTGAATTAGAATGTTCTAAAAAATTTCTGGGGTGAATAATTTTTTAAAGAAATAAAACATAAGGACAATAAACAAAGTAAAACTGCCTATACAATAAGCATGAGGACTGAACATTCTATTCCTAGAACTTATTTTTAGAGTTTCAGTCAATACTTTGACTCAGTTTCCTTGCTCTGTTCCATCTGGCATCCAAAAAGCAATGGAAGAAACCACACCATAACCATGCTATATTAATACTGAAAAATGAAACAGAATGGAAATATTAAATTAAAAGACAAGAAAAATGAAAAACATCTGAAATGGGACCCTCAAGAAGAGGATTTTCTAGAGGATCTAGGCAGCCTTTTTTCAACCATATATAAATTACATCTAGACAGAACAATTAATTTATCATATGGTGTGCCTCATGCAGTCAGAAAGAATGTTCGATACATTTACAGTTGAATTTGTTGAATTTTTTTTTAAATGAAGAGACCAAAATAAGCAAGGAAGAAAATAAACACCGCACATCAAACCCAGGTATGTTTCACTCCAATGACTGAACCTGAGCAGTCAAAAGACATTATTTCTGTGAAGCAACTGATAATGTTAGGGATGATTCTAAAGTTACTTTATTTTAAACATGCCTAATGAATGTGCTCTAAGTCAAGATGACTTTGTATAGGATAAAATAACTGTCTCAAATGATGCTTATAAGGCTGTTCATGCACATAGAGTACAATTATGTGGCAAAACTTAGTTTTCCTTATTTAGAAGAATGGAAACCAAGTTTCTCAAAATAAGTGTGTTGGTTTGAAAAC
>VXAZ01003295.1:4665-18724 GCA_013399875.1 Gymnorhina tibicen
GCAGTGGGCTGTGACCAGAGGGGCCTCTCATAGCTGGGAACTCTTACGTTTGCTGTACTTGGAGAATGCCCAAACAACAACCGATCCTGGGCCAATCCCGGGCCGATCTCCCACTCCTCTAGGCTCAACCCTTGGCCTGGTGACGAGATGTAAAGGCATCCAAAGTGAGTACTTCACTGCCTTTGAGGAGAATTTTTCACAGGTACCTTGCACTGACTCTTTCTGTCTGTGTGCATAGACGTGGACATATGCTTTGACAAATATGGGAGAAATGCTGCTTTCTTAGATGTTTAAGTACCTTAGATATCTAAGTAAGTTAGGCCTGTAAGCAAGTTTAATATAAGCTAAAAGCTAAGTTAAATGCTGTTAAGTGTTATTCCTTTGCTAAATTGTTAAGTTTAAGATGTAAGTTAGGTACTTTTAAGCTTGAGTGCTGTTAAGCTTTTAGGCCGTATTCCTTTTTATCCTTGCCCTTTCTATCATTTTGTCGCACACACCTAAACACACACATGCACGCAGAGATAGTCCTCAGTTCACTTCTGTTTTGATTGATGGGATTTCATTTCCTGTTTTTTTCTCTTGGTGTGCCTTAGCCATCTAGTAAGTAGTAGAGTGAATCTTGCCAACAAACTTCTTAATGCTCTTGCTTTTTATTAAATCTTGTTTTTACTGATACCCTTGCCAGTGATTTTTGAAGCAATATCAAACACTCATTTGTACCAGGGCTGTAGTTCCTTTGTCTGGCTGAAGGGGAGATGTTGATGTTGTGCTTTCTCTGGACACGTGGGTCTAACAGGCTGCAACTCCCATTCCTGGCCCAGCAAAAGGGAACATGTGCTCCTCACTTCTTTCATGTCTCTGTGACTTCCAAGAGTGTTGGAGCACTGCCTTGTTTTTAGCAGTGCCTCCAGCCCCTTTTATATCTCTGCTCAGAGGAATGCTGTCTCCAGAAGATCTTGTGCTTTAGCTCCTCCCTTATCTGGGGGAGGCCTCAGATGTTTGGTCTCCACCCTGGCAGATGTTTTCTTCCTGGGAGACAAAGAATGGTTTGAAAACACACCCTTGGCACCTGGCATGGGGGTAAGATGTCCCTCTGTGCCTGAGCTGGTGACAGAAATTAGCAAATCAGAATCTGCTCTGTTCATGCTGGAATTACTTCATGTTTAGAGAACACGCTGTGGTTTGTTGAGCATGGGAACCTGCCATGCCCCCCCCCCGCTGCTCCTTTATTCTTGCTCCACAATAGGCCAGGGGTGGAATAGAAGGTGTTACTGTCATGGAGAAAACAGACTCGAGTTGAGGAAAATGAATTTAATTTATTGGCTATTGATAACAGAGTAGGGTGATGAGGAACAAACACAAAACTAGAACCTTTGCCTTCCCCTCTTCATCTTCACAAGCCAAATTCACTCTTTTATTCCAGGCCTCTCCACCTCCTCTGCCACAGTGGCACAGGGGGATGGGAAATGAGAGTTGCAGTCAGTCCATAATAAGTTTTCTCTTCCACTCCTTCCTCCTCGCTCTCTTCCCTGCTCAAGTGTGGATCCCATCCATGGGCTGCAGTCCTCCAGGAACATCCATCTCCAGTGTGGGGTCTCCATAGGCTGCAGTCCTTCAAGGTGCACCCACCCTACCCAGTGTTACAAGTGATAATATTGCAAAGAACAGAGACACAGCAGAAAGAAATGTACATCCAAATACAAATAAACCTGGTGCTGAGTTCAATCATTTTTCAATTAGCAAATGCCAAAGCATTTGAGGAAGGTTTGCACAATTGTTATTGTCCCTTTGAGTCCAGCCCATGTACCAAGTCTAAAGGAATTTGTTACTGACAACAGCTGAACTCAAAGAATGACCTAATGAAATGCTAACAATACTCTAAGTCATATTAATTTAATTCAAAGAACTTGAACGATTTATTCTTAATTTCAGTGGTAAAGAGAGAACATCTGTATTATCTACACTGTCTGGAGAGTTGCCTTAGAGATAAATTGACTTGTGTCTTATAATGAAATATCAAGAGTTTGCATGGGCTCCAGCTTTTATTCTTGTTCCTATTTCATGCAAACCTTGCACTTGAGACAGGATAGAATCCTTATCAGTGTATTTTTCAGCTTGGGACTGCTGAAAATCAGAATAAGGGAATGAACACCTGGAAAGGTGTGCAGAAATGCAAAAATAAGAAAAGCCATGTGATTTTCTTTCTTCCTTGCATAAATCAGTGTCAAAATAAAAACCATAAAGTTAATGCTGTACATTACTAGGAAGGAGAGAATAGATTTCATGGCTTTGATGTGGGCATCCATGCTGAGGTTGTTCGTGGAGTTTGTCTGCATCTTGCATTTGTGTCTCCAGAGAGAAAAGAGAAGGAAAACAGCAGAAATAATGACTGCTGTGAATGAAGTGGAAAATACAAATCCTATGAAAAAAAGAATGTTCATCCACTCTGATAAAGGCAGTAAATGTTCATCCACTCTGATAATGTGTTTCAAATAATATCCTTGACTGCTGTAATTGTGGTTGTTACACTGTGTTTCATTAGAGATGTGGTAGACAAGAATGCTGAAAATAAAGGCTAAAAGCACAGATCCCAAAATGAGCCATGGCACAATCTTGTCAATTTTTACTTTCATGTAGTTGAAGAACCTGTTCCTGAAATTGACAATTTTTATGCAATAAAAAATACAAAGACAGGCAGAAACCCATATGTTTAAGCAATCAAAAAAGCTTTGAATACCTGCAAGTGATTCAAGTAGGAGAGGAACACAAAAACGATAAGGATGTATTATTAAAAGAAAGGAATATACCCACGAGATACCTAAATAGCAAAACCTGCAGCATCCCAGCAGCAGCAAGATCTTCTCACTAGAGTTCAAGGTTTTCTTTTGGACCCAGCCAATGCAAAGCACACAAACAAGGAAAGCATTTATCCACATGCCTGCAAAGGCCTCCAGGGTGATGATGGCCAAAGCTGTGTCACCGTATGAAGTGACATTGGATTGCTGTGGAGAGTGACAAACATCCATGCTGTGAGCTGGGGAGCAGAGCTGTGCTGGCCAAGGGGGCTGTGGCAGCAGTGCCTGAGGCAGGGCAGTGGCTGCTGTTGGTGGAGTGTCAGGGATGGCAAGAGGAGCTTTATAGAGCTGCTGCTGCTGCTGCTGCTGCTGGTGGTGGGGGGATTTTGGTGCCGCTGCTGTGGGGAGCAGGGCAGGTGCAGGGATGTAAATGTGCTGGGTATCCCCTTACGCGGGGCTGGTGTCACCCTGGACTATTTGAATGTTGGTTCAGGGGGGCTGTGTTGGGTGACACAAACAGCGGAGATGTTTTCCTGCAGTGGGGAGTGTTGTGCTTTTGTGTCTGATCCTTGTTTGATCAGTGTCAGGCTTCAGGACCTGGATTCTTGTGTCCCTTGGTCACCTCCAATGACCAATTTCGTTTTGGATGCACTCATTCAAAAATATTATTTCTTTTGCTAATTTTTTATATTGATGAAGGGCAGACCATTGCCTTGAGGGAATTTTTGATTTTCTGATAGTGCCTGTTCTCTGCTTTATGCTTTGATGTGAGTTTCCTCTCTGGTTTTGCTGGCAGAACAGAAAACACTGTGTAGATTTGGGTGGGGTTTTTCTTTTTTTTTTCTCTCTTTTATTTCTTCTTCTCTCCATATGTTTGTGAGAAAAATGGAAGTTATTTCTATTACTAAAGTTTGAAGATGAACAGTCTGTGCTGGGTCTGTACTTTTACAGAGGCATTAAATGAATATTTGTTGTGGTTTAGGAATGGTCCTCCCCAGTTCTGTCCCCCCACTGCGACTCTGCAAACCACACTGCTGCTCTCTTTCACTCCCCTTTTTCCCATGTTCCTTCTCCCCTGTGCTGGAATTCGAGGAACAAAAGGCAAAGATCATGGGTTAAGATAAGAACAATTTACTGTTCTTAAATTAGCAATGAGATAAGAAAATGAACAGTAACAGCAACAATACTGATGTCAGATAGTATAAGAAAAGAAATTATTCACATAATAACTCCCCAATAATAGACACTCTCTTCTCCCCAGAAGAGAGTTCCTTTCCCTTGCCCCCATCAATGGTGTGAGGTGGTATAGAATAACCCCGGAGTACTGGCAATGCCCTCTCCTGGCTACTGCAAAAATTAACCCTGTCCTAGCTAGAACCAGGACAAAATGTTACAATAGCAGGACCACACTCTGTGTGTGGCTTGGACTCAGCTCTGTGTGGGGAATCTGGTACCTTAAAAAAACATAAAGATGTATATAAATTGGAGTCTCCAATTCTGGGTTTTCAAATCAAGAAGATATGGATCAGGTGCTTGAAGGACAGGAATCTGGTTTTTGTTCAATTCCATCCCCTCTGGCACCACTCAAGAAGGGGAAGGATTCTCCAGGACTTTCTATCTACCAGCTTACATGGATTTTTTGGATGCCCTTGTGCATCTCCAAATGCATCAGACCGCTGGTTTTATGCATATGGAGGGACACAGATGTATTGGGATCTGAGAGAAATCACACACAGACTGCAATGCTTCCATCTGAGCTTGGTTTAGGCTGAACATCTTCCTTCTCCAGAATCCTGGTCTTCCTTCTTTGTTATAGGAAATCCCAGATGATTAGCCGTGGTAAGCTAACTAGTTAGGCTATTAGTTGCCCAGTTTCTTCTGAGCAAATCCATTCCATCCATACCTGAACTTCAATGCCCAGAAGGCCACAATTGTTTCAGGATAGAATCCTGGAAAACAAATCTCCTCAGGGCAGGTATTATGAACTTGTTATGGAAATATTAATTCAAGTCCAAATCCTTCTTAGCTACAGAAGGTGGATTGGCATGTTATAAAGTGGCATTAATTATTTGTTTGCTTGTTTCTGGGCAGTTGCTGTTTAAGGAGAATTGGGTAGGTTGGTGAGGCAGCTTGATAGAATGTGTGGTCTTTGGAAAAAGAGATATTGCTGTAGTTGAGAGGTTGCTCTGGCCTGAATGGTTGTATCTCTCAATTCAGAAGCAGGAAGGAAGCTTTTTGTAGGTGCTATTACAAGAAATGCACACCTGGCACTGGGCATGATCTCTGAGCCTGAGCTGGTAAAATAAATGACCAGTTCAGTTTCTGCTCTGTTCATGCTGGTGTGAAGGAAACTTTCCCGTCTCACCACCCAGGAGGCCCTCTGACAGTCACGCCCTACCACCAGAGACTGTCACTGCTGGGACCAAAGCCCCTTCACAGCGGGTGGCTGCCCCACTCCACTCCCTACACACACCACACTCACAGAGCCAGACCAGGTTTCCTCACCAGCTCGGCACTGGGTTTCCCACAGCAGAGTCTCAGGCCTCTGGATCTTTAAGCAGTTTAATCATGGCACAGTAACACAGGAGCAGCTCAAGCTGGGTGCCTCTGAAGAGGTAATCCAAACAATTGGATCCCTGCGATTTTGTGTCCTTCCAGTCTATGCCCATGATGGTTGGAGTGTCTAAGTGTCCAGTCACCTGGCTGGTGCCACAGGTCCTCATGCCCTTTGTTGTGCAAGGGTTGGCATCACGCTTGGGACTCCCAGCACTTCCCCACAACCTGCAGCTCACATTGCAGCTGCTCACTGAGCTGTCTGCACTGAATGTATTCCTCCACACTGGAACTATTTCACATTTGCAGGCCCTGTCTTGGTGAGTTGACCTTGGGCAGCTCTCAGAGCCCCGCTCAGTCACTTCTTCACTCTCACTCTGGAACAGGGCAGGGGTGGCAAATAAGATGGAATTGCTCATAAGTTGAGATAAAGACAGGGAAATCACTCACTAATTATTCTCACAGATAAAACAGACTCGACACCGGGAAAATCAGTTTAATGTATTACCTATTGAAAACAGAGTAGGATGATGTAGAACATGCACAAAACTAGAATATCTTATCTTCACCCTCCAATAATCCCAGGCGCAATTTGAGAGATTCTCTACCACCAACTCTCCCTCAGCAGTGCAGGAGGACAGGGAATGGGGTTGCAGTCAGTTTATAACAAGTCTCCTCCACTCTTCCCCTGCTCCAGCATGGCTCCCTCCCATGGCCTGCAGTCCTTCAGGACTTCTCTTTCCCCAGAGGAGCCACAACGGTTGTTGATGAGATGAGCAGTGTCCTGTGTCGGGTCTGTTGGAGAGCCCAGAACTGCCTTTTCCCAGCATGGGACAGCTTTGACCTTGCCCCACTGAGACCCCACAGGCCCCCAGCTGCAGCACCTGGCCCAGGCACCCTGTACATCTACTTGTGGGTCACTGTGAGATGAAGCCGTGGCTTTATTCCACACTGCACCTTGCACAAAACCCATTTGTTCCAGGGGGTTTTTCTGAGCCAGAGTCCACTGGGAGAAGCCAATCTCATCACCAGGTCAAAGCAGGCCAGGAGAGCAGTCACACAGAGCAGGGAATCCCGTCCTTGCAGGCAGTGGGGCAGAGAGGACACGCAGGGCTGGCGTGGGAAGGGGGCTCTGCACCCCCTGAGCACCCCGGGGCCATTCCTGCCTCGCTGTCTGTGCATCAGTGACCACCTCTGGTGACTGACAGGGATCAGCGTGTTCACACAGAGCTGTCAGCCACTGCCAGACAGTGATACAGCCCATAATATATCACACAGCACAGAGCCACAGCAGAAGGAAAGATAAACCAAAATAGAGATAAACCTGTTATTTCATTCAGTCATTTCAATCAGTGAAAATCAAAACATTTGTGGCAGGTTTGCAGTATGATTATTGTCCTTTTGCATCCACCCAATGTGTACAAGGTCTAAATGATTTTGCTATTGACAAGAATTTGAAATATATATTCTTAACCTCTAAGGTGAACATCTTTATGATCTACATTGCCTGGAGAGTTGCACTGGAAATTATTTGAACTTATTTTCTAAAACGATATATCAACATTTTACATGAGCTCCAGCTTTTGTTACAGTTTCTACCTCATGCAAACCTTGCACTTCACACAGGAAAAAATCCTTAGCAGCGTCTTTTCCAGCTTGGGATTGCTGAAAATCAGAATAAGGGAATGAACACCTGGAAAAGCATGCTGAATTAAGTAAACAAGAAACATCACATGATGTTGGTACTTTGTTGAATAAATTAGAGTCAAGATCAAAGACATAAAGTTGATGCTGTACATTATGAAGAAGGAGAGAATAGATTTCATGGCTCTGATGTGGGCATTCACGCTGAAGCTTTTCATGGAGTTTGCCTGCATCTTGCTTTTGTGTCTCCAGAGAGAAAAGAGAAGGAAAACAGCAGAAAAGATGACTACCATGAATGAAGTGGTATATACAAAGCCAGTGAGAAAATGAATAGGGTATAAATGTTCCTCTATTCTGATAGTAGCTTTCCAACATCTTCCTTGGCAGGTGAAATTGAGGTTTTCACAGACAGCTTTATCAATAATGTTGTAAACAAGAATTCCAATAACCAGGGAGAAAATCGCTGATGCCAACAAGAGCCATGGCATGATCTCGTCAATATTTACTTTCAGGTAGATAAAGAACCTGTTCCTGAAATTGGCAATTTTTATGCAATAAAAAATACAAAGACAGGCAGAAACCCAAAAGTTGGAACAATTTAAAAAGCTGTAAGCACCTTGAAGTAGTTGAAGTATGTGATGAACATAAAGACAATAGGGGTAAATTTGTGATAGAAAGGAATGTATCCATGAGATGCACAAATACCAAAACCTACAGCATCCCAGCAGCAGCAAGATCTTCTCATTAGAGTTCAAGGTTTTCTTTTGGACCCAGCCAATGCAAAGCACACAAACAAGGAAAGCATTTATCCACATGCCTGCAAAGGCCTCCAAGGTGATGATGGCCAAAGCTGTGGCACCGAATGAAGTGACATTGGATTGCTGTGGAGAGTGACAAGCTTCCATGCTGCGAGCTGGGGAGCAGAGCTGTGCTGGCCAAGGGGGCTGTGGCAGCAGTGCCTGAGGCAGGGCAGTGGCTGCTGTTGGTGGAGTGTCAGGGATGGCAAGAGGAGCTTTATAGAGCTGCTGCTGCTGCTGCTGCTGCTGGTGGTGGGGGGATTTTGGTGCCGCTGCTGTGGGGAGCAGGGCAGGTGCAGGGATGTAAATGTGCTGGGTATCCCCTTACGCGGGGCTGGTGTCACCCTGGACTATTTGAATGTTGGTTCAGGGGGGCTGTGTTGGGTGACACAAACAGCAGAGATGTTTTCCTGCAGTGGGGAGTGTTGTGCTTTTGTGTCTGACCCCTGTTTGATCAGTGTCAGGCTTCAGGACATGGGTTCTTGTGTTTGTGGGGAGAATGGAAGTTATTTCTATTGGCGCAGGTCTGAAGATGAGGTGTCTGTTTTGGGACTGTGCTTGTACAAGGGCCTGAAATGAAAACGTTACAACAGCAGGACCATAATGTGGCTGGGGCTTGGGCTCAGCTCTGCATGAGGAATCTGGTACCTTATAAAAAAACATGGCTATGAAATCGGAGTCTCCAATGCTGGGTTTTCAAAGCATGAAGATATGGATCAGGTGCTTGAAACACAGGAATCTGATTTTAGTTCAAATCCATCCACTCTGGCACCACCAGAAGGGAATGGATTCTCCAAGACTTTGTATCTCGCAGCCCATGTGTATATTTTGGATGCCCTTGTGCATCTCCAATGGCACCAGACCCCAATGTTTCTCCATCTGGATGGACACACAGCTGTATTGAGATGTGAGTCACATCACATGGGTACTAAATTGTTGCCATCAGAGGTTAATTCAGGTTGAACCTCTTCCCTCCCCGGAATCTGTTTCTTTCTCCTTTTATGACATGGTGAATCCCAGATGATTAGTATTAATTAGCTGGTTAGTTAGGCTATGAGTTGCCTAAATTCTGTCCAAAAATCCATTACACCTGTAGTTCAGCTTTTTCCTTTTATGACATGGGGAACCCCAGATGATTAACCTTTGTTAGTTAGCTAGTTAGTTAGTCTATTAATTGCCCAAATTCTGTCCAAATCCATCACAGCTGTATTTCATGTCCAATGCACAAGCATGTTCACAGAATCTCAGAATCAGCTGAGTTGGAAGGGACTCACAAGGATCATCAAGTCCAGCTCCTGGACCTGCACATCACCATTCCCAGGAATCCCACCATGTGGCCAAGAGTATTGTCTCAACACTCCTTGAGCTCTGTCAGGCTGGTGCTGTGACCCCCTGGGGAGCCTGTTCAAGTGCCCAACTTCCCTCTGGGTGAAGAACCTTTTTCTGATATCCAACCTAAACCTCCCCTGACACAACTTCAGACCATACCCTCAGGTCCTGTCACTGGTCACCACAGAGAAGAGATCAGCATCTTTCCTTCCTTTTCCACACATGAGGAAGTTGTAACTGCAATGAGGTCTCCACTCAGTCTCCTCTTCTCCAGGCTGAACAGACCAAGTGACCTCAGACAGTCATATGGCTTCCCCTCAAGGCCTTTCACCTTCCTTGTTGCCCTCCTTTGGATGCTCTCTAACAGTTTTAAATATTTATTATATTGTGGTGACAATATAATAAAAAACTGCACACAATATTCCAGTCATTAACAGCTGGATAGGAATGCTCTGAGAAAAACCTCCCATGGGAGGAAATTTGCCATTGCCTCTATCCTAACTGACACCCTGGGAAATAGGACTTTCTTTATGGAGTCCCTGTGATAGTTGCATTAGACACGGCCTGGTTTTGTCCATCTCTCTGGACTGCTTGTGTTTCATCTGCTTTTCAGTTTTGCTTCCTTAATGCCATTCTTGCCCTTGGCCACACATGGTGCTCATGGAGAGTGCAGTGTGCATGCAGGAAAGCACAGTCAGGGAGTCACTGTCCTCTTTCATCCAAGAGTCTGGGAGCTGCAAAGCTGAGCAAGCATCTCCTCCTCAAACTGAGGATAAGAAGGGAATTCACAGCCAGTGGGAGCAGGGACACATGACCTGGGGAGCACCTAGGGATATAGTTTGGATATGTCGGGATGGAGTCAGGAAAGCTATGGCACAGCAGGGAAGGAAGGGAGATGTGGTGGTACCTGTCCTTGCAAGGCCTTTCACCGGGGAGATGTGTCCAGAAGAGATGCTTAAGATCTGCCTCTGGACCTGGACTGGTGACAGAAATGATCCATTCAGGTTCTCTTCTGTTCATGCTGGAGCTATTTTATTTAAAGATGGCCTACTGTGGAGGGCTGACGTGGGGCAGCAGCCAGGCCCCCAGCCAGCTGCTACTTCACTCTCACCCATAGGCAGGGAAGGGGTGGAAAATAGGATGGAAAAGCTCATGAGTTGAGATAAAGGCAGGGAGATCACTCACGAGATACTCAAATGGACAAAATAGACTTGACAAGGGGAAAATTAATTTAATATATTTTCCTATTGACATTAGAGTAGGAAGATGAAGAACAAAGACAAAATTAAAACCTCTTGCCTCCACCCTCCCGTTCTTCCTAGAATCAACTTCACTCCTCATTCCCAGGTTCTCTACCTCTTTCCCCTACATCAGTGCAGACGGATGGGGAATGGGGGTTGCAGTCAGTTCATAACGAGTTGTCTCCTCCACTCCTTCCTTGCACTCTTCTCCTGCTCCAGCGTGGGTCCCTTCCATGGGCTGCAGTCCTTCAGGATGAGCTGATTCCAGCGCGGCCTCTCCATGGGCTGCAGTTCTTTCAGGATACACCCACCCCAGCTACTGTGCTGTGGGGTCCTCCAGGGGCTGCAGGTAGATCTCCTTTCCACCATGGACCTCCATGAGCTGCAGGGCACAGCTGCCTCACCATGGTCCTCTCCACAGACTGAGCCAGAGTCCACTGGGAGAAGCCAATCTCATCACCAAGTCAAAGCAGGCCAGGAGAGCAGTCACACAGAGCAGGGAATCCCGTCCTTGCAGGCAGTGGGGCAGAGAGGACACGCAGGGCTGGCGTGGGAAGGGGGCTCTGCACCCCCTGAGCACCCCGGGGCCATTCCTGCCTCGCTGTCTGTGCATCAGTGACCACCTCTGGTGACTGACAGGGATCAGCGTGTTCACACAGAGCTGTCAGCCACTGCCAGACAGTGATACAGCCCATAATATATCACACAGCACAGAGCCACAGCAGAAGGAAAGATAAACCAAAATAGAGACAAAACCTGTAGTTGTTTCATTCAGTCATTTCTGTCAGTGAATACCAAAATGTTTGAGGCAGGTTTGCCTATTAGATTAGAGGTTATTAGGTTAGAGTATAACCTATGGAGTATGGTTATTGTTCTTTTGCAGTCAGCCCATGTCTCAATGAATCTGTCATTGACAGGAAATCACCTCAAAGAATCATCAAAACTAAACAACAATAACAATAATTTATTTAAATCAATAATAAATTTAAAACAATAATAAATTTAAATATTTATTTAAATAATTTATTTCTAAGAATTTGAGTGAAATTTCTTAAGATAGTGAAGAGTGAACACCTTTATCATCTACAGTGGCTGGAGAGTTGCATTAGAGACTACATTACTTGTTTTCTATACTGAAAGTTCAACATTTTGCAAGGGCTCCAGCTTTTTTCCTGTTCCTACTTCATGCAAACCTTGCACTTCACAAAAAGCAGAATCCTTAACAGTGTCTTTTCCAACCTGGGATTGCTGAAAATCAGAATAAAGGAATGAACACCTGGAAAAGCATACAGAAATACATGAATAATAAACATCTTGAGACTGCTCCTATTTGTTGAATTAATCATTATAACAATAAAAAATATGAAGTTGATGATGTACATGACTAAGAAGGAGAGAATGGATTTCATGGCTTTGATGTGGGCGTCCATGCTGAGGCTGTTCATGGAGTTTGTCTGCATCTTGCATTTGTGTCTCCAGACAGAAAAGAGAAGGAGAAGGGCAGAAGGGGTGACTGCTGTGAATGAAGTGACAAATCCCAGGCCAGTGACAAAATAAAGAGGGAAAAAATGTTCATCTATCTTCATGTTCACTTTCGATAAATTTCTGGGACCAGTGGAATTGTTACATTGGGCTTTATCAGCAATATCATAAACAAGGATTCCAATAACCAAGGAGAAAATCGCTGATGCCAACAAGAGCCATGGCATGATCTCGTCAATATTTACTTTCAGGTAGATAAAGAACCTGTTCCTGAAATTGGCAATTTATATACAATAAAAAGGACAAAGACAGGTAGAAACCCACAAGTCGGAATAGTTAAAAAAACTTCGAAAAGATACAAGTAGTTGCTGTAAGGGCTGAACATAAAGGTAATTAGGATAAATTACTGAAAGGAAGTGGTATACCCATGAGAGGCACAAAGAGCAAAACCTGGAACATCCCAGAAGCAGCAAGATCTCACTAGAGTTCAAGGTTTTCTTTTGGACCCAGCCAATGCAAAGCACACAAACAAGGAAAGCGTTTATCCACATGCCTGCAAAGGCCTCCAGGGTGATGATGGCCAAAGCTGTGGCACCGAATGAAGTGACATTGGATTGCTGTGGAGAGTGACAAGCTTCCATGCTGCGAGCTGGGGAGCAGAGCTGTGCTGGCCAAGGGGGCTGTGGCAGCAGTGCCTGAGGCAGGGCAGTGGCTGCTGTTGGTGGAGTGTCAGGGATGGCAAGAGGAGCTTTATAGAGCTGCTGCTGCTGCTGCTGCTGCTGCTGCTGCTGCTGCTGCTGGTGGTGGGGGGATTTTGGTGCCGCTGCTGTGGGGAGCAGGGCAGGTGCAGGGATGTAAATGTGCTGGGTATCCCCTTACGTGGGGCTGGTGTCACCCTGGACTATTTGAATGTTGGTTCAGGGGGGCTGTGTTGGGTGACACAAACAGCAGAGATGTTTTCCTGCAGTGAGGAGTGTTGTGCTTTTGTAACTGATCCGTGTTTGATCAGTGTCAGGCTGCAGGGCCTGGGTTCTTCTGTCCTTTGGTCACCTATGATGATCATGCAGAGCTCTGGCTGTGAGTGACTATGCATATCACACCCTCCTAATTGCATGTTTTTGACTAGCGTAAAAAGTTGGAATGGTACCCAGAGCAGTTTTCCATAGCGTGCCAGCACTGGGCATTCCCACTGACTTCTGACATCTCTTATGTGTGAGCTTCTCTGGGCTGGACACATCCTGCATCTGTCCCCATGGGCTGTGCAGCAGGGCTCTCCTGATGGACACCCTGTCCCCTCCAGTGCCAGCTGAGTGGGGCTGGTGCACAGGGCAGGAATGCTGTGCTGGGTGTCACCTTCTCAGGGGTTTCATGGAGATGGAAGGAGGGACCCCAGCTTGGTTTGCTGAGGCTGTGGTGTTTTGTGCGGTACCATCTGCAAGGTGCTGGTTTTCCCTGCTGAGTCCTGTGGTATGTGAGGTTGTGAGGGACGATGTTTCACGGGATGTAGGGAATAAGATGGATCTTCCAGGCTCTTCTTGTGAAATCAATTGTGACTGTCAGGTTAAAGGATGAAGTACACGAGCAGCAGCAGGGGAGGTAGGGAGGTGTGGTGGTGCCTGTCCTTTCAAGGCTTTTCATTGGGGAGATGTGTCTAGAAGAGGTGCTTAAGCTCAGGACCTGAGCTGGAGACAGAAGTGACCAATTCAGGTTCTGCTCTGTTCATGCTGGAACTATTTCATGTTTCACCAGCTGTGGAGGGTTGACCTTGGGCAGGTGTCAGATCCCCACTCAGCTGCTCCTTCTCTCTCACCTACAGGTGGGGTGGGGGTGGAAAATAGGATGGGAAAGCTGATTGATCGAGATAAAGGCAGGGAGATCACTCACCAGTTACTGTCATGGCGAAAACATATTTGACATGGGGAAAGTGAATTTAATTTATTTGCATATAGAAAATAGAGTAGGATAATCAGCAAGAAATACAAACCTAGATCACGCTGCCTCCACCCCCCTTTCATTCCAGGCTCAACTTCATTCCTTCAATCCCAGCTCCTCTACTTTCTCCCCCACAGCAGCATAAGGGGAAGGAGAAAGGGGGTTGCAGTCAGCTCTTAATAAGTTATCTCCTCCACTCCTTCCTCCTCAAACTGTTCCCCTGATCCAGACCAAAGCCTGTTTCCTGGGTGTTTTACTGACCTAGAGTCCACTGGGAGAAGCCAAT